>VWZD01011939.1:35882-102114 GCA_013396695.1 Sakesphorus luctuosus | reverse complement strand
TCCTCCCGCTCCCATCCCAACACCGAGCTCCCGAAAGAAGAGGCCCACTCGGGAGGAGAGGCAACAAGGAGAAGCAAGTTTATTGGGTGTGCCCAGCCTTATATGGAGGGTGGTGGAACCTTCTGGAACTTGGGAGGAGAAAGGAGAGGAGATAGGGCGGGGCAAAGCATCCCATTGGTCTGTATGCAAATTCAGTGGAGGGACATGGAAAGGACCAATGGGAAACAGGGGTGTGAACTCAACCATATATGGAAAATGGTGCATTGCACCAAACTGGGGCTAATTATGAATGGGTTGGCGGGACAATGCCCTAGGGTTTTGTGGCATGAAGAAACTTGGATAGGAATGACTAAGGGAAAAATGCATAGGGTAGATATGTTGACTACATAATATTTAAACAGGGGAAACATCAATATAGGGTGTAAAACCATTAGAGTCCTTATACATTTCTCGCAGGGCTTCCTTATTCAGGGTGCCGGGATCTTGTACTTCAGTGTCCTCATCAAGCCATCTCTTGTAATATTTCTGCCATTGTATGAACCCCGGGTCTACCCCGAGGCCGAGCTAAAACCACTACAGAAACTTACCAGTGAAACTCTAGACTTATGTTGCTATTATTAAGATTTTGCACCCTATAATTTTTAGGGCATATTTTTATAAAGGAGGAGCATGAGAAGCTCTTGCGTTGTGTGTTGCAGACAGCAAGGTTGTAGTAATTTGTCTCTTTCACTGAAATATAGTGGCCTGAGAAAGTAAAATAGACTCATTTTGTTCAAAGGACAAAATATGAGAATGATCTCATTATTACATCAGACCTCCAAACAGCGCGAAATCCTGGCACTGTTTTATAGCTATAACTTATTTTTAATGAATTTGGATTTAATGTTCTTTAGGGTACTCCCTGAAACACCAGTCTTCTTAGGAATGCCTTATTTTCTTTCTCAGTAAAAAAATGGACAAACAAGACCTAGTTTTTTCTCTCATTTTATGTGTTCATGTGCTCTTTCCACATCTGCTGAAGATAGTCTCTATTTTTCTACCCCTACCCTCTACCTCTCTTTCATCTTCACTGGTTGAAATTTCAGAATGGAGGCTTATAGGCAATCTGAAATCTTCTCATAGTAAATAGATTTTTCTAACTACTTAACAGGCCTTACCAGCCAGCGACTGTCCCACTCCCCAACCAGGAGCAGAGTATTCAGAGGTCACGAAGGCAGATCCAGGCCTGGGAATCAGGCTCCTCCCTGGGACAAGTCAAGGCCAGACTGGGACACTGGCCTGTGGGTGGGTGTCAGACATAGTCAAATGTTAGGAACATGTCAGAGACAGGCCCATGGCTCACTGAAGGGAGAAGAGTAGTTTCCTTAGTGGGATAAGGAGCAGTGAGAAAGTGGAGCAAAGAGCACTTAACCTTGTTACTAAGCCAGAGATGTCCGTGAGATAATCCTTTTTGGTTATCACCAAACTGTGAGTTGGGCTTAAGCTGCAAATAACATGAACCAGGACCCTTAGGATGCAGGTCCTCACTGTGGGCTGAGGGGAATTATAGCTACATGCCCTACTGACACCTTCAGCAGCAGCATTCATGAACTGCAGCTTTCACTTTGAGCAAGAAAGTCTTTTGTGAGCAGGGAGAGAGCTATTCACCTTCTCTCACAGTGGCCTGTTAAGTTGTTCATTTAGCATAGGACAAAGTCTTTCACTATGAAAGGCCATGTTTTTTGGGTTTTTTTTTTGAATCACAGGAATACTATAACCCAGCTTAAGTGTCATTCCAAAGAAATTGGAAAGCAATACAACATCCCCTATACAATGAAGCAGTATAGTCATACACCTTTCAGGACAAAAGAGTATCATACAGACTCTTGCTCCCATGTGAGTTCTCTGGAGTGTTTAAAGGGTGAAAGACTATGGCCTGTTGTTATCTATATAAAGCAGAGAAAAACTTCTGTCTCTGAGTGATTCTGGCTCTTTGACTGGCTTTTATTACTTAAACTGAGTTACATTTGAACACTTTAGGAAAAATATAGACATTTGTGTGGTTAAGGGCATTGTAAGGGTGAGAGTTAATGTAATCTTTTTACAGCATACTAAATTACTCACATAGAACTGTAGAATCTCAAATATTGTTTTTATTTATTTTTCCTGTGATCTTGAATACGTCTCTTAAGAAAGGAATGATTGAAAGAAAAACAAGTGGAGTAGACAAAATATATGTTTTACTGAACAGTAGTAAGAAGACTCATGAAAACCATGAGAAACTTTAAATTTAAACTTGAATACAGGGATATATGCCAAACTGATGGAATTGTGGGATCTATTATCCAGGTAAGCCATTTTAACAACAGTGAAGACTGCTGAAGTCACTAAGTCCAAATATCATCTCAACAAACCTGGAACCGATCAGCTGAATCAAATCACACTGGGAATTTTATCTCATGGTAAATAACATGAACAGTTTAAACAAACTGTAATTAGCTAATTAAATAGTTTGAAAAACATTGCAAAGGCTAGGGCTATGTTATTTAATTTTACCTACTGAATCTAAGTTCTCCCTGCAGTATCAAATAATGTCATATTCTAATTAAATTCCTTCCCTGAACTAATAGAAATCCTTAAAAATGATGACGATAAACCCAGCTAATTAGAATTAGCAAATATCATTCAAAAATTTAATAAAATAAAAATGCCCCTGGTTAATATTAATGGTGGCATCTTTCTTTAATACTTAAACTAAAATGTCCTGTTCAAAATATATAACTAAATAAGGTTTCATTATACAACTTTCTCGAGTAGTGCTTTATAGTAATTGACTTTACACAGATGATTGCTGCATTACAATCCTAGATCTAAACCCAGGCACAGAGACACATCAATGGTTATCATTCAAGTGCTCAATAGAAAGTCAAAGAAACAGACATTGACATTTTGCACGTCGAGAAGGATGTGAGGCTTCTGGTGACTGGAGAAAAATAACAAAAATAAAAGACCATTGCAAGTGGATTTGAGTCACTGATAAATTCATTGCTTTGCAATAAGGAAGGATTCTGCCATTTTCTGCCTTCTTTTCTAAATTAGACTCTTGTATATTCTCTGTGATATTCTCTGTCCATTTGTGATCCCCGCAAAACAGAGATGGTACAAACATAAACCCATAATTCTATATTGAATCTCTGCCTGTAGTCTTCAAAAGCAGATGGTGCATAGACTGTTTTAAAGAAGGCACAAACCAAGGCAAGGCATGAAACTGAGAGACAAAAAATCTTTTTTAGCTAAAGGATTTGGGATTGATCAAGTGCCCATTGAAATAAATGAAAACTTTCCTAATATCAGTGGATAGAGCTGAGAATATTACTAATTGTCAAAGCCAAATGTATATTTCTTTCTCCCAACTGAAACAGTTATTCAGGATGCAAAAAAGCCAAGCACGGTCTCACCTTTTTTACTTCACCTGTTCCAAGGAGGGGATTGAGCCAGATCTGGCTCAAGGTGTCTTTTTCACTAAAAGCAAATTGAATTGTCAATATCACAAGTGTGTGAAGGTTGCAAACTGATTTGTCCTGATATGACAAAGATGGAGAAACAAAAAGGGGTAAAAATGAGTCAGAGAATTTTGAAGAATAGCATTTGTCTTAACCTGGTAGTATCATCTGCTGCTTCTGACTGATACCAAATTCTCCTCCTCCTTCTAACAATTTGTTTCCCTTTTTTGTCCCTCATCCTCATGGTTTCTGTTTGTGTTGTAAAAGTAATTCTGGCTTTATAGACCTTTGATATACAAACCAGACTGGAGGACCACAGCTGTTAGGTCACTTAGTTCAATCTAGTGTTTGGACCCTTAAGTGGAAAATCTCACAACCCTCTTCCCTCTTTTCTGGCTATGTTATCTGATGTCACTGTTACTCTGCCAGAGCTGACCTGAAGGTAGTTCTGCTTATGTTTATAGACCCTGACTCAAGTAGTCCACCTGAAACCTGTGCCTGTGTGCTTGAGAAAGTATTTAGTCCAAACTACATGTGGGTCGTACCATGAGTGGTACAAGTGGTCACCTTGGAAGCAGGAAAAGGTTTCTGCTGCTATCTTTGGGTAGACTAAACAGTTTTGATGAACTCACAGATACAGATTTTATTTTTGGCCTGTGTATAAATTAATGAGCATTTTTTATATATTTTGTCTTATGCCTTCATTTGATCGGCATTTGTCCCTTAGTTTCAGTTTGTATTATTTCAGCATACCTCAGTGTGACATGATAAAGTAAAACTAATTCTGAGCAAGAAGTGCCTCTTATTTATTGTATCCACATATGCAGTTTTCCATTCAGATGTTAGTTTAAATATCTGTAGCCTGGCATTTACAATATGAGAATGTCAGAAGGTATCAGGTCACTGAAAAATTAAATACTTGTAGGAATGGATCAGTAGAAACAAATCTCTTTTTTTCACAGACATAGGGGAAAATAACAGTAATTATTTAGGTTATTTTTATGGTTTGGTTTTTTGTTTTAGGCTTGTTTTTATTTTCCTAGTTTCAAGGGGCAATACAGAAGAGTTAAAAGAAAATTATAAAATCAATTACAGGTATTATTGAAAAGTTTTGATGGACTTAGCTTAGAATGTTCTTGGAAGCTAACATTGTCTTAAAAAGAAAAAAATTATTTTTTCAACTGATTGCATTTTTTCATGTTACTCACATTTGAGTATTAGTTGTGAATCTAACTTTTCTGTTAACCTTTTGTGTTTAAAACTGCCAAATTCTACTGTACTGATTCAATGTGACAGGATTGATGAATCTAGCAAACAATATCTATCTCCAATGAAATAAAATATAACCTTAGGTGGAAGGTAAATTGTGTGATGAGAAATAATACATTTACCTAAAAAAATGCCTGCAACTCCACAAGCACGAAAGAAATGTGTGTGTTTTGCACAAGAAGTATTTTTCCACAGAAGACTT
Organism: Sakesphorus luctuosus; assembly: GCA_013396695.1. Lineage (NCBI taxonomy): Eukaryota > Metazoa > Chordata > Aves > Passeriformes > Thamnophilidae > Sakesphorus > Sakesphorus luctuosus. Next base: position 97,161 of record VWZD01011939.1, on the reverse strand, counting down.
AATTTTAACAAGACAATAAATAATTGCAAGTGAGTATATAGAGCAATTTTTTAAAACCATAAAATTCCGAGGCAAAATATCAAGAAGAAACTCAATGATAATATTTTTCAAAGCTGGTAAGACAAACTTTTTGTACAATGATGTAAATATGATTTCTCTAGAGCAATGTCTTGATTTAATATTTTAGCACTTTAAAGATGAATTTCTTACATGGGTATGGAGTTTTTTCACATTTAGTGAAATTATTTATTTTTATCCACATCAGCTTCAAGTAACAGTAACAAAAAAGTCCTGTATTAGAAGGCAAATTCTTTTCAGAGCTTATTTATTGCAGTTTATGTGAGTTGATCAAGAACACAAATTGATCAAAAACTTTATAAATGTTTTTGCTGTTGACTTCATAATAAAGACAATATGGGGGTTAACTCAGAGGGTCTGCAGACCCCCTAATGTCTGAGGTAATTGATGANTTTGTCTCTGCCTCCTCCGACCACCACAATCAACCTTACCCTGACAGACAAGACTGACAGAACATTGTTTTTCCATTTGACACACTGAAAGCATATTGGAACAAAACAAACAAATAAACAAAAAAGAATTAACAAAATTAGTTGTTTAATGAGCATCACAAAAACCTATTAGCAGAAATAAACATCAAAAACTAACAGGCATTAGGATGGCTTAAGACTGTAAAGCCAGAGGCAGCCAGTGAAGGTCATGCATTTATGCCACTTTGGTGGAACTGGTGTTATACCAAAGGCATACTTAATTCAGTTGCCCCCACAATTTATGCCTAATAGTTTTGCAAAGCACTGCAATTCATAACTGTTGATTTGCCTTGCTCAATGCCATACTTTGGGTTTTCAGTTTAGAACAACTCCTTTAAAAATAGTTATATGAAAATTATAAGTTCTACAACTATTTTTTCTCAGTTCTTAATTTTGTTTCCTGTTTCCCTTAACAAAACCAGCTGATGGAATTTGAATCTAACTGAACAAATAGGGATGACAATACTGATTTTTTTTTTAAGTCCAGAGGTACCATCTTGTTTGATTTCATTGTATGAGAGGCTGCTTGTGTGAACATCCATGATCGGTTAGCAGACACTAATTTGGATATGAGAGTGTGACACAAGTAATATAGAAACACCATAAATAATGCTTCTCCATTGTTTCTTCCTGTCAAAACTTCCTACAAAAATATTCTCTGCCAGCTTTCCTGCCAGAAGTTCTCACCAAAGCTTCCTACTAGAATTTCCTGCCAGTAGATCCTATTATTGCTCATCTAAATAGGGCTACATGCCAAAAAACACATACAAATCTTATCTGAACACTATAAAAAGTTAAACTTTGTAAAATCAGGGGAGTGGAAAAAGAGAGAACCGATCATCTTAGCCAAAAATTTCTCCCTACCTACCCCCGTCACCTTCTAATCTTTTTGTCTTTGCAACTGCCTGCTGCCTGCCTGTTGCCAGGGACTGAAACTCTGCCAGCCTGGAGAGAACAGGCAGGGTAGGAGAGGTGGAGGGGTGGCTTTATATGTTAGAGAGTCTCTTGACTCTGTTGAACTTGATGTCAGCAGTGACCGGGTTGAGTGCCTGTGGACCAGAATCAGGGGGAAGGCCAATGAGGCTGACATCCTTGTGGGTGTCTGTTACAGACCGCCCAACCAGGATGATGAAGGAGATGAATTATTCTACAAGCAGCTGGCAGATGTCTCAAAATCTCCAGACCTTGTTCTTGTGGGTGACTTTAACCTGCCAGATATCTGCTGGGAGCTTCATACTGCAGAGAAGAAACAGTCAAGGAGGTTCCTGGAGTGTATAGAGGACAATTTCCTTCATCATCTGGTAAATGAGCCTACCAGGGGTAAGGCCCCGCTAGACCTACTGTTTACAAACAGAGAGGGGTTGGTGGATGACGTAGTGGTTGGAGGCTGCCTGGGGCACAGCGATCATGAAATAATAGAATTTTCAATCCTCAGGGATGTAAGGAGAGCCATCATTAAAACCTCTACACTGGACTTCCAGAGGGCAGATTTTGGCCTATTCAAAAGACTAATTCAAAGCATACCCTGGGAAACAGCCCTTGAGAACAAGGGGGTCCAGGAGGGATGGACATGTTTCAAGCAGGAAATTTTGAGTGCACAGCAATAGGCTATACCAGTGTGCCGAAAGGCCAGCTGGAGGGGAAGACAGCCAGCTTGGTTAAATAGGGAGATTCTGAAAGCAATCAGGGATAAAAAGAAAGTTTACAGACTGTGGAAAACAGGACTGACTACTTATGAAGAATTTACGAAGAGAGCCAGGTATGACATTTATTTCTAGTGAGCTTTGTCTTATCCCTTTCCCCCATCAAATCTAGTTTAAAGCCATCTCAATCAGCCCTGACAATTCATGGGAGAAAATCCTTTCCCGCTTTTAGACAGGTGAATCACATCTGTCTCCAGCAGACCTGGTGAAATTTTAGCAAAAAAGCCAAAATTCCATGAATGGAATTGGTTGTTTAGCCTCAAGTTGATCAAAGTGGGTTCTCCTGTTACTTTCAGCATTCTTCCCTGCTTCTGAAGGGATTGAGGAAAAACATCAGCTGTGCTCCTGTCCCTTCAATCTGTTTTCTCAGTGCCCTGAAGTACTTTTTGATTGCCCTAGGACTTCTCTCACTTCTCAACTTTCTCCTAGACTCGGTAAGTTATTACTGAAAAAAAAAAGATGCATTTTTTTTGTCCTTTTTGTCAAGCTATGTAAATTCTTCAACAGTTTTGGCCAGAGTACGTGGCTGGCAATGATAGTGTGTTCTGTTGAATGTCAAAATTCACTTTCTACTTCTATACAAACACATGACATTTTCCTCAATGACTTGTTTGTAGGAGGAAAATGTTACAAACGACATTAAAATTCAGTTCCTTTGAAAAATCTTTTTTTGTAATTAATTAAAAAGTAATCTGCTTGCAATTATGATTTTTCTAGTAGTGATGTGATTATCTTCTTGTTGAGAGACTCTGCCAGCACTCCAGAGATTGTGGTTCTGCGACTGATGACCTGTGTGACTTTTGAAAAATAAATCTGATCAGTGTTTCCAAAAGTATCTACATACCTCCCCTGAAGTCAGTGGAAATTCAGACTCCTAAAGGACCTAGATAATTTTATGCCTAGTTACTGTGGTAATTTTGTACAGAATAATTCCTGTATTCTGAGAAAAAAAATGATAATAATATAAAGTTTCTATTAAAAATTTCAGGATGTCTAAATTGGCTGGAATAAACATTACAGTAGCCCTCATATATGAAAGCTATTTTAACATCTAGATGTTTTTGTAAATAACTAGAAGTGGGAGAACTATTGTCATTATTTTTTCATTTTAGAAAGGTGTTTTGGTTTTTTTTTTTCTATTGCACTACCCCATTATTTTTTGGGGTTTTTTAGTTATAAGGTAGTTCACATTGTTGGTAGCAATGTGGATCACCACAAATGGTCCTACTAATTATAGTAAAATTGCAAAACAGGGATAGATAAAAATAACTGATTTGGATCCTAGGAAATAAACTCAAATAGAAACCTATGCTATTCTATATTGAGATGATCAAAAGGAGGTGAAAACCTCTGTGACGTCCCTGTCTAAAGGAGATGCAAATTTGCTAGATCCTGCTTTTTTTTCACCCACCCTCTTGTGCCTATTCTCAGCAGATGAATGTCTGTCACTGAATTAAGTGCATGCCTCCTGTGGTACTAGGGGATGTCCCATTGTTATGGGTTTAGCCAGGTAGGCCTAAATTTAGGCATTGGAGTTCAGATTTAGGCCTGAAATTGTCAGCTGCTTTGAGCTGGGCTGGGCTAGCTGACAGCTGACTTTTTGTAGCTAATAGTATTTTATTCTACCTTATTTTACATTATCTCAATAGCAGTAAAATCCAGTGTGTGGGTGTGGCTTGGGCAGTTTCACTATGGCTGAAGTGCAGGGAAGACGTGTCGCCGGTATGATGCTCTGTTAGGCCTCCCCCTTGCTATTGCTACTCTTTGCCTTTTGTTTAAGTTCAACCCAAAACACCCATGATAACCTTTCTCCCAGAGGGATTTTGCTCTGAATGCAAGTTGGCAGGCATAAGATCTACTCTTCCTCACCCTCACAGAACAACATGACACAGCAACTTGTCCCTCCAAACCAGAATGCCTTATCCTGTAGAAATTCATGTATTATGAAAAACAGCCACCTGGTTGAGATTATGAAATTTCCATGATGATAGTAGAAATGTTTGCAAATATAAACTATGCAACTTGTTGATTCTGTAACATCGTTTATTTCTATGTTTAACAAAATTGGAAAAATGAATGAAATTTAGAGTTCCATATACTGGAATAAGAAGTAATAACACATGCATCATGGTAATTCCTTAAGAGGAGCATTCATTCCAAATTTTTATCTTAAAAGGAAGGGTTTGATTCTTGGACAAGCAAAGACAGGTGTTACAGGTGATAATAAAGTGTAACATCGTGTAGGAGGTAGCACAGGTCTGTATACACTAGTTTCTAGTGGTACTGTGATAGAAGGAAGAAAATTGCCTCAGAAGGGATGTGTGTAATCCCAGGATGAGACAGCAAAATCTGCCTATGCTTATGTAGTGATTTTAATCAGTCATGTAATTCAGGAACATATGTAGTCAAACAGAGTTTGCCTGTTTGCTATACACAGGCAGGTGAGTTTACTCATTGAAGGTAGCTCTCATTTTATGTTTTTACTCTATGAATAAGCTCACGTATTCTACATATTTTAAACTCATTTTCTCTCAGGGTGCTGCAGTGTAAATTTTGATCACGTAGTACAGTCATTTTCATCAAAAGTTTATTAGGGAAATAGAGAGATAAAGGAAACACTTTTTTTTTCTCCTTTATAGTGCCTAGTGCAGTACAGCCTTGATCCTTTGCTCATATTACAGGAATTATCATAAAAATAATCAATATGCAAACCCACTATAAATGTAAGAAATATTAGGTCAGTCCAGTGTATGTGATCTATAATTCTAACAGCCTGATGGAAGTGAAATTCATGATTTTGTTTGTATGATTTTTAAAACCTGAACAGCTGTAATTAAGATCATACTCCTAGAAGTATATCCTGATCATGTGGCTATATTGTGTGTTTGAAGAACAGAACTGTTGGGCCAATGTCACAGAAAGCATTTAGTCTCTTACTGTGAGTAGGAGGGCATAAGGAAAGACAGAGTCAAAACTGAACTCTGACTCCAAGCCAAACAGCCCAGTGAATGTGTCCTGCACATGTTCGCAGGCTACCAAGTTGACTGTATGGGGTTTTATATTGACTAGAGGCACTTGCTCTCAAAAAGTGAGAACTTTCTAGCTGTAATTGCAATACAGCCCTCTGCACTTCTTTGAGCCACAATGAAATTCTGCAGCTTTGACAAGCTGAACATGCAGTTCTGTTCTATCATGTTCTTAGGACAGAAAACCTAAAACTACTAATTATCAGAGTTCACAGATTTAGGACTAGAAAGAGAAATAATTGTGGATACAGATTTTATATTTTATGGAATGTAATCTATAGATTTCAATGCCTAAATGTTCTTGATATCCAGAGCAAAACATTGTTATTTGAAATTTCTGCTTCCTATCCTCTCAATATTGCTTATTTTATATATTGTAGCTGAAATGGAGAGACTGAATAGTCTCTGAGATCTCTGCTGATTCATTTCTGTTCACACAGTCAAAAAAATCAAGTAACCTCATGCAATGACACCAAAGCAGCGTGTTAACTGTTCAAACCCAGGAAGGTGGTGTTGGGAGGAGTACCTCAGAGAATTTTTCTCACCATACCAACACAAAGGTTTGGGTTTGGAGTGCCAGGACCAAGGACAAAAGATGGCTGATGACTTTCAGATTTCAGCTGAATGGTGGGATGGAGGTGAAAAAACAGAACTCCAACACTTGGGGGTGAGGAGAGGTTTTTACCCTGTGCGCTGGCTTGACTTTTGGGCTTTTCTTTGGGCAGCTGGAGAAAAAGAGCCACTGCTTGCTGGTGAGAGCTCTTTTTCTGGGTCTGCTCTTTGCTTTCCCCCCTCCATCTCTGGGCACCCTGAGCTGCAGAGACAGGGAGAGAGAGAGAGAGAGAGAGAGAAGAGAGAGTCATGGCTACTTCGGGACACGCTGCAGACCTTTTTTTTTCTTCCTGGGGACCGACTTAGACTGCAAGGAGATTCCTGGGAATTATCACCATTTCTCCACTCCCAGCTTTTCCTTCTTCCTTTGGAACAAAGGACAAGGAGAGAGAGAGAGAGTCCACGTGAGTGTTCACCCCTTGTCTCTGCCTTACTGGGGAAAGACTGAGAATTCACCTCACAGCCAGCCGAGGTGTGACACTGACACTGTCCATAAATATAACTGCTCCAGGAGGAACCTACCACTTGGGGGTTACTCTCTTTTATTTTTACTTTTGGTGCTGGGGAAGTAGTTTGCTCTGGTCTGTTTACAGTTATATCAATATCTACATATATATGTATATATATAGCAGTTATGAACAGTTATCCTTCTTATATCCATTTTCTGATTAAAGTTCCTTTTTTCTTAAATTTAATAAAGAGTGACATGATTATTGTGGAGGAATCCTCTCCTCTGTTTTTTTAGTAAATATTTTGGTTTTCCCTCAAACTAAGACATAGCTGTAGAAAATATTCAGGGAAACTGTCCAGCCACACCCAGGAGCACAGAAGCGGAATATCTATTGAACAGCTGTGACCCAATGGGTACAAGAATATTAATTTACATACAAACACATTAATTGGCCTGTGATAACTAGCAATGAAAATGTTCTCCAAAATACACCTGTTCCTCCCATTATTCACCAAAGTATGTCCTCAGTATTTTTATATATTTATGTTAAATATTGTGATTTGCTTTAGCCAAAACCCAGTCATAATAAACTGCCATAAAAAGGTATGAAAATTACACTAGATGATCAAATTTGTTTCCTACATACATTTTCTTAGCAGATTTTTCAATAACTCGCGAAAAAAAAAAAGAATTCTAGAATATATGTATGAAGCATTATTTATATTTATAGCTATGTTATACACATGAAATTTTTGCCTATTAATTATATTTATAGTATAAACACTAAATCCCTGGTCCAACGCTAGGAAAGCATTTAAGCTCTGCTATAATTAATGTCATTATTGAGAACAGAGACATGAACTTTCTTATTTCTCTGTCTAAAGCTTCGAGTTTTCATTTAACAGAACCCTTTGGAATTAGAAATATATAGCTGTTTTTCTTTTCTTTAAAAGAAGTTTATACTCCTCTCTTTCTTAAACCATCTTTCAATAAAAATTTAACATTTGGTCTTTAATGAATAAATTCTTCTTGTGGTTTTGGTTTTTTACAACTCTTTGGTTGAGGGAACTACTTATATATGGGTATGCAAATTGTAAGGTTACAGTGCCACAGTATTGTTACAGGCTTAGCATGCCGCACTTTCGCCTTCAGAGAATTTCAAGATAACATTTACACAACAGTAAAATTGCAAACACATCAGAAAGCAGAGAGGAATGAATGTAGAACTGAGGGAGACCCTAATAACCCAGAGAGCAGCAGACTGTCTTGATATAAGGGAAAATGAGATTGCACCGTCACAGACATCAGGGAAGGAATATCAAATGTGTTTTCTTGGCAAGTGCTCATCAGTTATTAAATTGTCTGAGCGAAGTGAGTTTACAGAAATGTGCAGATAACCTTCAGGTTTAGGCAGGTTTTCTATAGTTCCCAGAGAAAACACAATATTCTAAATGCTCTATTTGTTTTCTACTCTGTAATTTCTGCTCTGAACATCTTAGGTTGAATAGTCTCTTGTCCCTGCCAGACAGATAAAATATAATTGTGTGTGATTCATATGTAACACCAGCTGAAGGCTGAGCAAAAAGCTTTGTGGAAGCAGAAGGTGAAGTGGGCATCACTGATATGACATGATGTTTAAGATCTTATGATACAACTGACAGAAATACCTTCTCAAAAGGAAAATCAAAATCTGTTGTCTTCCTTTTCCTCCTTTAGTAAGGGTATTATTTGAGTCAGCTCAAATATATTAAGCTTCCAGTGTCTCCAGCCTTCACAGTTTTTCTAGAAGATTCATGATGTTATATGCTTACCTTAAATTCCTGAGTACTGTGATGTGGAATAATCTTAACCTTTTTTCACTTTGTTTTTTCTTTAATTCTTAATGAAAGCTTTTAGGCCTCATGTCTTCAGAGCAAAGTTCAGCATCTATGCACACTGAAATATGAGAATGATAAACCATCTGGGAAAAGAAGAAAAAAAATACAGCAGAAGAACCCCCAAAATTATAACACTACGTTAGAATCAAATGGCTTGTAAACTGATAAAATTACTTCTGAGGTGACTGCCAATAATGGTGTCTGAATATCAGAGTTTGGCATCTTGAAATTTCAGCTTGATTTTATATATATATAAAGTTTCACATTTAAGAGACAAATGTGGATCTTGCATGTACCCTGCAGTCATCTCATAATGCCCTTGTAATGGAAGTGGTCAGCCTTACACAAGCTGTGCCTGATCATGTGAGTTCATAAGTATTCTACTCCACATGGTTTTCCTGTTTCAGCACAGAAATTGCATTTGCGTGTTGATTGCAAGCTGTAGTATTGTTGATCTTAATGTATCTATTGTTTTTGTTGCTGGTTGCATCTGTTCATTTTTCAAGCAGGAATATTTTCCCCACAACATTGTTTTATTTACAGATATATGATGAACCTCTTTTATTGATATCCTCTTTCATGTGGTCTCTTCATTGGCTTTCTTATTTTACAGTGAAAATACTACAATATAATGAAATAATAGTAATAAATAATGAAAATTATTACCTTTAAAAGAAAGAAGGAGTAACTATAGATTTTCAATTCTGAATGCAGAAAGTTTGTTTACAGGTCTATGATATTGCTTCTTCTAAGAATCTGAATATCAGAATATTTCATCTACATCACCAAAAAATACCTGCCTCCTGCAGAACACAACCATAAATGTGTCCTCTTTTCGTGCAATTGCGTCTGTGCCCGGCGCAGGTTCGCGGCGGCGGCAGCTCCGGGGCTGTGCCGAGGCGGCTCCTGTGTGAAGCATCCAGGGCTGCCCCGCCCGGACACAGCCGGTCCCAGTGGTTCCACCGGCCCCAGCGCAGGGCACGGCTGAGCCTCTCAGCCACGGGCGGGCGATCGAGAGCCCCTAGGAAAGAAAGCCTGGGCAAGGCAGGGCAAAGCGCTGCCCGGCAGCCAGGGCAACCTCTTGGCGCTGGTATGCTGACTGAGGAACTATCTGTCTTGTTCCCAAGGCTAGAGGGGAAAGGATTATACATAGTTCCCCTTGCTCTGCATTCACATAACCATGTACTTTCTTAATTTGCTTCTTAATTAGCAGTGGGCCAACTGGGGCTCTTTTGAGGATTCTTTTCATCAGAAAGAAACAGATAATTTCTTTATTTTTTTTTAAAAGCACACTACAAAATACCTTTCTGTATTAGTTACAATAAATCATTACAATAAATAAGTCCCTTAGGGTACCACAAACACTGAAATCGAAACCTCTAAAAGAAAATGATGATGATTTTGTCTATTATTCAATACAAATTATCCTGAGGTTTTCATGTCAATTTGTCTCGGGTTGAGTTAGCAAAACGCCAACTGCTCAAGTACAGAGAAAAGGTTCTTCTCCCCCTTAACTAGCTAAAGGGAGAAGAAAGAGGGAGAGAGGAAAAAAAACCTCAAAAAAACTCGGTTTATGCTGAAACTTACTACATGTATTTATACAGAAGAGAGAAAATTAAAAGACAACTACAATTTAACACACTCTTACACAAGTTTTATATAACAAGAAAAAACTTCCCACTCCCCAATAAGCACAGATTTTACCATTCTGACTACAAATCATTCTAAAGAAAAGTCAATTCCCCAAAGACAAACTTAAGCAAAGAGAAGAACTAAGAACAAACATTTTACTTCCCTAAGATAACATGATGGTGAGCCGGTGCTGTGAGCTTGGGCCTCCCCATCCCTCCTGGGACAGCATGGTGCCTTCTCTGTACCTCAGCCAAGGTGGAACAGCCTAAGCCACACCCACACACTGGACTTTACTGCTATTGAGATGATGTAAAATGGGGTGGAATAAAATACTATTGGCTAGGAGAGGTCAGCTGTTCGCTAGCTCAGCCTAGCTGAAGGCAGCTGACAATTTCAGGCCCAAATCTGAGTTTTAAAGCCTAAATTTAGGCCTACCTGGCTAAACCCATAACACAATTAATTCTGTATAACTATCTCAGACTGCCTTTTTTGGTGGTTTTGTTTATTTGTTCCTTTTTAACCTAAGAGTATAAAAAGCGTTCTTAGTCCTTCTGTAGGCTGAAATGACCACTGTGGGTCAGATGTTGCCAGAAGTTTGAGACAAGTTGCTGTTTAAACCACTTACTAAGGTTTTTCATAGTTAAAGTGGAAATTCTGTTGAGCATCACCAACACTCTCCATTCCTAAACTCTTTTAACAGTGAGAAATTTGCTGGATTGATTTTCTGTTCCTCCTTTCTCTCATGTGATCTACTTCTGAAGAAAAACAATTTTCTTCCTATCTTCACTGTGGATATTTTAATACAAAATAAATTAACAAATCTTGAGGAACTTTATTTTACCTTACTTCTGGCATGCCTGGATAAATATATTTGTTTCACTGTTAACCATTTCAGAGATGAGATAGTTTTTTGGAATGAGAAAGAAGTTCTGTTTCTACCATGTTGGACACTATTTGTCTGAAACATGATCATTTTATGAAATAAAAGGTACTATCATTCAAGTGCAGATAAAGGCACTTTTATGTAATACGACTAAAATTCTGCCATGTTGGAAGATATGATGCAATCCTGAATAGAAATGAAGTGGAGCAAACCTGGTCTTCTACTTATATGGGAGATTTTCCTCTTTAACTAGAGTTTGAAAATTAAATATGAGGAATGATCATTTTTTCTTGTTCCAGTCTTGGAAATGTTAGACACTGAAGTAGTAATGTGAGGAGAGTAAAAACGATCATCAACTTTCTGTACCCATTTTCATTGATATAGATCACCATGTGCATCATACTAAAAAATTCCATCTTTTGACCATCATTATGAAGGACACAGGTACTTTTTTACCAGTATTGTCCTCAGAATCTCAGACTCATTTAAGACTGTGAACTGACACTCAGACTCTTTTCTTGACTCTTAATATTTTCTACCTGGAAAATCACAGATTAAAAATCTATTACATGGGCAAACTTGAATGGTGATAGGAAAGAAATCAGTGATACAGTTAGCAAAATATCTTTTGGGTTAATAAAAGCAAGAAGCAGGAAGTTCATAAATAAGAGTGAATATAAGAGTGAAAATAATGAAACTGTATTACCTATCTCATAAGTAACTCTCTTTAACATAAACTCCCTTTAACATTATATTCACAGTAATTTACACAGGAATAATAGAGTTCCCTTAAAATCCGGGCAAGGTGTGTCACATTAACTGCATTTCCGTGTCATATTTATTGATACCAACTGATGGGAAAAGTTTATATATTAGGTAGAATAAATGAAACACTTAGTTCCATGGAAGGCAATCAATTATTTGTTGTTTTAGCAATAGTAGAAGTAGTAGTAGTAGTACTGTTGTTTTTGCTGTTGCTCTTATTGTTAATAAAGTTATTATTTTATTACTATTATTGTTCCAAAATTTACCCAAGGATCTTATTTTCCTTATTTTCCCTTCAATGGTAAGGAGGACATAGATAATATAGGAGGGTATTACTAGAAATTTATATTGCTGCCATATTATAAGGGGTAGATGTAACAGTAGCGGAAAAAATACCATTGCTAAAATTTCTATTTCCATCTTTTATTATTATGGATTTTAATACTCAAGTTACTGTACATTATGCTCTTAATTATTTGGCAAATCTCCTATGTTTGCTGTTTAAAATAAAAAAGAGGAAATTGTGGTTGATTAAGTTTTTTAGGTTCCCTACAGCCAAACATTCTTGCTGTTTCATAGCTAGATTGTATTGAAGATATGATATCATATTTGGCATATGATTTTGAGCTATACTAACTGGAAAGCATCATTGTTGGGTTTCTGCCTTAGTTAAAGTTGTTTCCTTTTGCTGATACCTACTGAGTATACTGGCTACAGAGAAGCATCTAAAGGAAACCTCAGGGGTTATCTTCTCTACTATTAACCATTGTGGAATAGCTTCAAAATCAAAGTCTGCACTGCATCCATCTTCATTATCTTTTATGTTAACATTGTTTCACAAATCTCTGTGGAATTACTCCTAGTCTGCTCTGATATGCTTGAAGAAAAATGGGTCAATTATTTCACGGATGTTTTTGTTTACTTTAAAAGGTATCCAAGAAGCTGTGGATAACCATTCTTATTTTTTATTTCTGATTATAAGGTGATCTGAGTCAACACTGTAAAAGACAAATGAACAAAGACAAGCCTTAACTTGTACAACACTATAAAAATGGCAAGTGCTAGGAAACTGCCACTAAAAGGCGAGGAAAGAGGCCAGTTGTTTCCAAAATGTGTCTGTAGGAAGAAGTCAACATGAATAAAAAAGATCTACAGTTCACCTTAAGAAGATATGTCAAAGACATTTCAAGGAACTTACTGGAATGATGGCTTTTTATTAAAAATAGAGTTGCAGAAAGAAGTAGTCTTAAAGTCACAGAAAACATGGCTTCATTGAAGCTTAAAATTGCCCTGAAACACAATGTGCAGCATGTTATTAATAACATTGAAACCAATTCAAAGTGCTGTGTCACAGAATCATAAAATATCAGGTTAGAAAGGAACCTCAGGGATCATCTGATCCAAACTTTCTGGTCAAAAGCATGGTCTAGACAAGATGACCTAGCACCTTCCAGCTGGATCTTAGAAGTGTCCAGTTCTGGGGAATCCACCACTTCCCTGAAGAAATTATTCCAGTGGTTGATTGTTCTCATTGTGAAAAATGTCACTCTTGTGTCTAAGAAGAATCCTCCCAGAAGTAAACTGGACTTATTACTCCTCATCTTTTAAATGTGTCTTTTTTTAAAAAAAAGGGAATCTCCATCTTTGTGGCCACCCTTTAAATAGTGGATCATGGTGATAAGGTCTTCCCTACACCTTCTTTTTCAAGACTGAACAAATCCAGTTCTCTCAGCATTTCCTCCCAGGCAGGCTTCCCAGTCCTTTGATAATCTTTGTGGCTCTTCTCTGGACCCTTTCCAGCCTGTCTACATATTTTTTTTTCATATCAAGGACTAAAACTAAACACAGTATTCCAAGTATGGTCTTAAAAGTGCTGAGTAGTGTGGAATAATGACTATCCCTGCTGGTGATGCCCTTGTTGATGCAACCCAGCATGCCACTGGAATCCTTTGCAGCAGCAGCACACTGTTCGCTCATATTTATGTTTACCACCAGTACCTTCAAGTCACTTTCCACAGAGCTGCCCCCCAGCTGGCTAGATCCCAGTCAGTGCCACACACCTGGGTTATGTTTTCTTCGATGAAAGACCTTTATACTTCTCCTTGTGTAAGGTTCTTCAGACCTTCATAAGGTTCTTGCTAGTCCACTCTTCTGGCCTATCCAGGTCTTCCTGTAGTGCAGCTCTCCCTTCTGTAGTGTCTGGTGTCCTTCTTAGTCTGGTATTGTTGACATACTTCATCAGATGATAAAGGTTCAAATACAGGAAGGTGGTGTTGGGTGGATCCACCCTCAGAGAATTTTTTTCACCTTACCAACACAAAAGGTTTAGGCTTGGAGTCCCAGGACTGAGGACAAAAGAGAGCTGATGACTTTCAGATTCAAGCTTAATAGTGGGGTGGAGGTGAGAAAACAGAACCCCAGCACCTGGGGGTGAGGAGAAGTTTTTCTTTCTTTGTTCCGTGTGTGCTGGTTTGACTTTTGGGGTGATTTTCTTTTGGGCAGCTTCAGAAAAGTAGCCACTGCTTGCTGGTGAGCTCTCTTTTTCTGGCTCTGCTCTTTGCTTTCCCCCCTCCATCTCTGGGCACCCTGAGCTTCAGCGAGAGAAAAAAGAGAGAGAAGAGAGTCACGACTAGGAGGAACCTACCATTTTGGGGGTTGTTCTCTTTTGTTTTTACATTTGGTGCTGGTGGAGTAGTTTGCTATGGTCTGTTTATAGTTATATGTATATATACATATATATGTATGTATATAGTAGTTAAGAACAGTTATCCTTCTTATATCCATTTTCTAATTAAAGTTCCTTTTTCTTAAATTTAATAAAAAGTGACGTAATTATTGTAGAAAAATCCTCTCCTCTGCTTTTTAGTAAACATTTTAGTTTTTCCCTCAAACTAAGACATCGGGGTACCCTTGATCTCATCTTCCAGATCTCTTCTGAAGTTGTTAAACAATACTCAGCCTATTTTCAACCCCTGGAGGAGACTACTTGTGACAGGTTGCCTGTAAGAAAAGAGTCTGTTTACCACTCCCCTCTCGATGTGTTTATCCAGTTCTCCACTCCCTGCATAGGCCACTTGTCTAGGCTTCAATGCATCAATTTTTCTAGGCGGAGGCTATGGGAAACTGCATCAAAAGTCTTGAAGAAATCCAGGTTGACAATTTACACCACTCACCCCACAACCACTGAGCTGTTTAATCTGTTTTAGCTGTTTTAGCTGTTTAAGCTGTTTTAGAAGATGATCAGATTTGCCCTTGGTGGGTCTATGCTGGCTTTTCATGGTCACGTGCTCCATCTGACTTGGCATAGCCCCTAGAAGGATTCATTCTGTAACTTTCCTAGGGACAGAAGTAAGATTGATGGGTGTATAATGTCCTGGATCCTCATTTAAGCTCTTCTTATAGATAGGGGTGATGTTAACCTCCTTCCAGTCTTCTGGGATGTCTCCTGATCTTCTCATAGCAACGTCATCAGGTCTCCTAACACCCTCAGGTGGACAGTGCCAAGGCCCATTGACCTGTAGAAGTCAAGCTCTTGTAACAGTTTACACACCAACTCTTCCTTCAATGACTGGAGATCAGTGTTTGCACCAACCTGGATTTTTTTTTCCCAAGGCTGGGGGCCTATCAGTGCTGGTAAGGATGGAGTTGAAGAAAGTGTTGGGAACCTCTGCCTTTTCAGCATTGTTGGTGACTAATTAACCTTGCCTGCTTAACAGCACGCCAGTATTTTCCTTCTGTTTCTGCTTGTTATTTACATAACTGAAGAACAAGTTCTTGTGGTTTTTGAAATGACTTGTACCCAAGGGGCTTGATAGTCTTCCTTGATTCTGCCCAGGTTCTGGCTTGCAGTGCAGTGTTAGTTGTGCCCCAACAATGTTCTCTTTTTACCTTTAGATTGTCATACAGTATAAACATATGTCACCTGAAATGGATTTATCTGCTAAACTTCTGTTGGATGCACAGCCCAATGAAGCCTTATCAACCTGTTGTCACTTCAGTGCTTCCTAGTTCAAGTTAACAACTTATAAAACAGGAAAAATGAGAATGATAGTAGGAAACATATGTAAGAACAGGTTGCTGGTTGCTACTGTTATTTCCCATTAGGCTCTGGATCACATAATATGTTTTGTGATCATGTTCCCACTGTTCTCCTCTGTGTTCCCTTTAATTTTTTGCTCACTGTATCCTACTGAACACACACTTTGGAAGACCATGATGTCACAGTGTGGCATAATATGTATTGAAACATCGGCAATGATCGATGCCGCTTTACTGCTTTTATTCCTCAGTGTCTACCATCATATTCTTTACATGACTTAAGAAAGTAAATGCATTAAATTTATGGTATAATGAACACATGAAAGAGGTTTTTTTCATTCCTTATACTGACTGAATACAAGCTGTATGATGCTAACAGAGGAGTTTTTTTGCAAAGACCCTGGATTCCCTCTTTATTTGTAGGACTCAAGCTGCTTAGTAAATATTTAACCAGCCAGCAGATGGAGAGATGACAAACCAAATCATACAGTGCCTCTGCATGCAAAGAGTTTGCTGATTCAGAGGCTCAATTGATTTCATGTCAGTCAGGTGCAAGAACAGCTGAAATTCTTTTATTGTAACAAGTTTCAGTCTTGCAGCATTTTATCTAGAAATAATAATAATAATTTTTTTCTGGGTATGGGATTTGTTTGTTTTCAAAATGGAATTGCTGACATTTTATGATGTCCACAGAACTGTATAAGGAATAAAATAGAAACCCAAAGCCCTCTAGCCATTTTAACCCATGGTAATCTGATTATTTAAAGCAAATAAGATAAAATTAACAAATAAACAAACAAACAAAACACACTTCTCCATATATTTTCTATATGCAAGTGCTCTCACACTTTTAAGAATCAAAACTAGAGCCTACTGATAGAGTTTAACGAGTCTCCAATTTACTTAGCTAATTTTCCTGACAGGACTTATTGCTTGCATCCCTCATCATCTGGAAATAGAAATGTTTGATTTGTCTGTTATACCAGACTTCAGTCCATCAAGAATACAATTTAATTTCTAACAGGAATTAGTATTGGATATTCCTGAAGGCTTCTTCCCTCTCAGTCAATATCCCTTCCTATAAATCAATAGTGCATGAATTAATAACCTAAAATAATTATTTAAGTAGAGCTTGGGGTAAAGCCTAACCTAATGCTTGAATATATGAGACTGGGTTAAGTTTGGAAATAGGTAAACAGCCTTTTTCTTTTCAGAATGACAGTTATAAACCAATAAGAAAACATCTACTGCAACTGAACCCAAATTATCATGTTGTCTATTGTAGTATAAATTTTAGCTTAGAAACCAATCAGGTAACAAACTATCTGTAGAATGTATTTTGTCATTCCTGTTCTCTAAAACATGGACAAAAAAGATGTTTACATTGGTGTAAAGAAATGGAAGAGTACTCGGTGCCCCATAGTGAGCTGGCTGCTCTAAGGGACTAGAGAGAAAGCTGCTGCACTAACAGTAGGTCTAGTCTGAGAAAGCATGGTACATGCTTGTGGCCACTGGCTGTCATGATGGATGGGGCTTACACATGTAAGAAACTGGAAAGCTTCTTAGTCCTATTCTGTTCTGAAAATGGCAGGTACTCTTTGCCTGGTAATGAGGAAAAGACAGGAACATTTAGCTCTTAAAAGTGTTTTATTTATAGGGAAACTGGAAGGCACAAGTTAAAACTGCCTCTCAACTTGGCTGTAAAGAGCACATCAGAGCTTACTAGCTGAGATGTCTGCTGAGCAGCCAGCAGCAATGGTGGCTTTTAATGAAACTGTAAAGCAATTTAAGTTACTGGCATCTGAAAATAAGTGACATTTCCACATAAAAGTGTTCCCTAGGACAACATACAGGAATGAATAATGACAATAATAAATCTGCTTCTGAGGAGGAGAGGCAAAGGCAGAAACAGTTATTTCTGGCAAAGTAAGCAGCACTTAATTTTCTTTCCAATGCAAAACATCTTCCATTCATATGTATGACCAACCTTCTATTCTAAGTGATACATTATTGAAAATTATTAATACAGGGAAGCATTTTTTACACATAAGGAGATGTCTTGCTATGAGACAGAAATTTCTGTGAAGTATTTGGAAGTTACTAGTATCAAAACAGTTGATTTTTCTGCTTATAATTTATTTTGTATCTGTTTATCATAAATGCAAGCTACTGGAAAATTTATGTCAAATCCCATTTTGGTTTAATGTTTGTTTAGTCACAATCTATGCAGGAGTTTTCTGAGAAATCTAGAAAATAAAAATATAAAATATTTTCTTCTTCCTTCTTTCTCTTTTCTTCTCAGAGCACCAAACCAGGTTCTTAACTTCTAACTCTTCTACCAAACTGTCTTTGCTATCAAGTCCTTCATTATGTGAATTCATTGACTCTTGTGAAAAAGGAGCAGGTAAATATTTTCCTAGATGCATTAGTTAGTAAGAGTTTAGGACTAGCTACAAGTCAAAATGAAATATAATATTTCATAGAGAGAAAGGTATTTAATTTGAGGGTTTAATAATAATAATAATAATAATAATTAATAATAATACTCGAGGACNTAATAATAATAATAATAATAATAATAATAATAATAATAATAATAATAGTTGTTATTATTATTTATTATTGTTATTGTTATTGTTATAATTATTATGGACAAGGTAAAAAATACTTCCTAAGATATATGAATATTGAACCATGTCCATCAGAAATATGTAATTAGAGCTAACCCTGCTTTGGGTACACAGATGCTAGGGCCTTTTTTGTCCCTCCAATTGTATTTCACTATTATTTTAGGGACTTAGAATTAAGCTTCAAGGGCTGTCTGAAGTACTGTAGTACTTTCTTCATTATTTGTGAAATACTCTATTTTCTCCAACATTCTTGGTATATCACTATTAAGGAAGCAATTCAAAACCTTTGGGGTGAGTTTCCACCAGCTTAGGAGTCCAAAGTACTTCTAAATTTCCTTTCTTGTGAACAGTGTTTAGAGGCAAATGTTTGGGGCTTTTGATAGCAATTTTTTTTTTAACTGGCATGAAACCCCATATACATATGAAGATTCAGAATCCATGATTTGCAAAGTTTGTTTTTGTTTGTTGTTTTTTTAAACAAACCTCAACACATCTTTGATCAAAAGATCAAAGCAGAGGCTCATAAAATGTGAGGTTCAAATGATCAAAATTTGATAAACTTTTTTTAAAGAATTTTTTTTTAACTGTGCCTGTAGTATGGCAACAAATGGAATAAAGTGGAATCATCTGGGAGAATTGCATCCTGTAATTAGTTTTGTGTGTATTTTTGCTTGACTGAAAATATGAAGCCACATTTCTAGGAAGAACTTAATAATTTCATGCTAATAAGTCACATTTCTGAGTCCTTATGTTTGTAACTGAAGCCAATGGTTTAATGGCCATATGTTGGCTTACACATCAAAACTAGTTGTTGCATGGAGTAGTGGTGGTGCTGGGATACATCAGAAAGCTGAAGCAAAAATGAATCCTAAGCAGCCAACATTTCCCTAGATAGAAGACCAAATGGAAGGGTGTTGCAGGGGTCATTATAATAACTGAGCCCTACTCACACAAAGTTTCTCTGACCAGAGACTGCAAGTCATGCCTCTCCTTCTACTTTTGCAGTTATGTAAGCAGAAATATAGAAAGACAAATTAGCAAACTAGGATGAAAATATTATATAAAGCCTACATACAGAATTCTGGTATCCTTCTCCAACTTCTGAAGTCCCCATTTACTTATTCAGCAGTCCTATAAGTGTCTGGAAACAATGAATACCTCTTCCTTTTTTACATCAAATAACCTCCAATGTCAGCATTTCTGCTCCCACACATATCCTGAGTTGCCTCAATATTGACAGTATTACATAGCTTCCTACCTGTTTTATTTCTAAACAATAATAATGCCTGAAAACAAGGTACTCTATCTCCCTTGAAGCATTTGGTTTGGTACCTTCAAAAACGTACAAAGGTACCTTTATCTATACCTTGGTGTTCATGTCGCAAGTACTTGTGCAAGACAAAGTGTCAGACTCCTGGTCAGCTCTTCTTTTCAATTAGATCTGGACTTTTCAGGCAACATTAATTTTCCATGGAGCTGAGGAGCCAGGCTATGTTTCAGTGAATATTCCCAGTTTGTATTGGGAATGGACATAGTTGTCTATATGCCCATTTTCAGGTCCTATAGTGCCTACCTTTTAGGAGTCCAAATAGAGGCCACAGTTTTGACCTCTGATGTGATCCTAGTTCTTATGTATTTCTTCCTCAGTATAACTGTAACCAGGCCTGAAAGACGGCATAAGCAAATATAGGAAATGGCAATATTTTGTGTCTTTTCTTACAATTTCTATGTCATCTGAATACCTTTCATCAATAGACTTTATTACTATTCTAATAAAAAACAGAGATTTTTAAACTATCATTTTATTTGTTTGTTTGTATAGACACCTACAACTAAATTTGGAAAAAAAAAAACACAACCAAACAAAAAAACCCCAACCAACCAACCAACCAACCAAACTCCCTCTCCCCCCCAAAAAGGAAAGAAACAAGCAAAAAAACCAAACAAGAAAACTCACCAAAAAACTACATTGCAACATCTCCTTCAGGAATGCCCTTAATGCTTTTCCAATATATGAATTAGTGCAGTCCAGGCTCCTCTTGTCTCTGCATTCAGTTTATGCTCTGTGCACCCTGTCTGTCTAAAATGTTTAGGTTTTGAAATAGACATTCTGTACATACGAGTGTTTGTTTCAGGGACATAGCCTCTGTCAGTTTTGCTGATGCCTTCTTCGCTTCCTGTGCCCACTGCATCTTTGTCCTTTGGCATGTCTAGCTGAGAACAAGGAAATGCAAAGCTACAAGAAACTTTTCTGCCTTTAATAACAAATTTAGATTTTGTAAAAAAAATAATTCAGTTTGTGCATGGTTCAGTTTTCTCTGTAAGTAAAGATCTCATTTTTATCCAGATGAGTTCCTCTGTATAGTCTATATTCCTCCTGCATTTTCTATGTCTAAAGTGCATGAATACTGAATTACAGGAAAAACTGACACAAGTTTTTGTCATGAGTACATGTTCATGTATTTGATATGGAGGTTACTGTTATGTTTAATGTTACCTTTTCTATCTTTTGTTAATACCAGGAGCAATCCAATGACAGACTTTTCTAAGAATTATTTGACTCATCACTGAAACTTTTTTTTTTTACTTTCAGCATAGGGTCAATGAAATTATTTCTTTTCTGGTGGACTAAAACTTTATCTTCCCTTTTTAAAACCTTTCCATACCACCTGCTGTGATGGATGGGTGGAAGAAGAAATTTGATAACTTTCTGGGAAAAGAATAACATTTTACTCAAGTCTGTAGAGACTCATTTATATGAATTTAATTGTTTTGTTATAGCCTTGTCCTTATGCTCTGCTGTGTGAATTCTTCAAAATATAATTTCATTGTCTGGAAATGCAAAATCAATATAAAAGGAAGTGAAGCAGCAAAGAAGTGAAAGGAAGAATTTTTCAAGTTAGAAATTAGCACATCATCTTTCCATTTTGCCTTATTAGAACTAAATGATTTTTGTGTAAAATGTATTTACCATCTCTTTAGTCCATTAATATCCATTTAATAATAAATAAGTCATATTCATTGCAATAATTTAGTAGGACTTTTTAATTTCTCTTACCTGAGGGTTTTTTAATAATGTAACATTTAGAATGATATGCAGATTATACATACAAATGTCTTTAAGTTATTTATATTTTAAAATTAGACTTACCTTCACAAAGAGACAAAGGCTAGTCTGCTATCTTCTTGACCAATGTACTTCCAGTATTAGATAATTCAGTTCAAGAAATCTCATAGTGTATGTGAGCATGTAATCTGTTCCTAAAGGACATGATGAAAGTTGTTATTTTTGCCTGTAAAGGAGATTTAAATTTCATAAATTGAAATTCTGGAGTGCCTGCCTTAGATTAAGGAAGCCTGCACTTACGTTCCTGCTATGACAGAGATTTATGGACTTTGCACCAAAAAGACAGGTAGAAGGAGTCCGATCATAAAATATAATTTCCTCTGTTGATTAAGTGGATGCAACTACAGAAGAGGTTGTAGGAAGGTGACGTGTTGTGTGTGGGGTGCTACATAGGCAGCTGGAAATGCTATACTGATGTGTTCTTATTCACTCGATGTTTCTCAGACTCTGGGGGCCTCAACCCACATAGGATGGCAGTCCCTAAACTCTTTCAGATATGGGCACCCACACATTGCTTTTCTTACAAAATATTCCTCATCCTTCTGCATTATGCATCTGTTCTATACTGAGCTTTTAATGCCTTTGAGGTTGATAAGGCTGGGTGTTTTTTTCTGTCTGATTAATCTGGCCATTAATCCA
This sequence comes from Sakesphorus luctuosus, assembly GCA_013396695.1. Lineage (NCBI taxonomy): Eukaryota > Metazoa > Chordata > Aves > Passeriformes > Thamnophilidae > Sakesphorus > Sakesphorus luctuosus. The sequence goes on along the minus strand of VWZD01011939.1, from coordinate 75,230 downwards.
TCTGATGAATGAATTCCCGCAATACCCACAGCACTCCTCATCCCTTTAACAAGAGATAGACTCACTACCACTATGTCTGTGCCTCTACTGTCTACCAGACCACAAAAGAAAACAGGGGATAAACCACATGTTCTTTATCCTGCAATCTGTGTGTCAACACTGCTGGCTGTAGGATGCCTGCAGCTGAAGTGATGAGACATTTGTGCTGTATTTTAAGGACAGTCGTATGCAGCCAGTTCTGATGCTGAACAATCATAGTGTTTGGTATCTCAGCCTCTGAGGCCAAACTGCTTGCTCAGTTGTGGATGCATAATACTGTTGACATCCTCACAGATGCCTCTGGGTGTTCCTTGCCAAAATCTGCAGTCAGGAGTTGAAATCCTTGGGGCATTTAGTTTTGTGGCTCTTTCCAGAATGGGAGATAGTAGCTCTATCCCAACCTGCAAAGTACTGTACAGATAAACGTGATGCTACAGCTCCACGGTAACAGTGACATATTAAACTATGTAAACTTATTAACATAAAACTTTAAAGAATTTAACCCCCCCTTACTGTAAATCTAGATACACAAAACAGACATAATGCCTAATGCTTTTAAGCAATATGGTGTCTTAGAGTACTTTGAATGATGAGTTCTTTGCCTGTTGTGGTTTTGGGGTTTGGTTTGGTTTGGTTTGGTTGGGTTGGGTTGGGTTTTTTATTTATTTAATACCTCTACAAAATGAAATTCTCTGTGATTTTCATCTTCAGTCCACTGCATATCTCTTATTTTCATACTAAGGGAGAAGAGAGGTAGTAAAACTCAGATTGGCTTGTCAGCGTCCCTAACCTTTTTTTTTTTTTAACTATATCATTTCTCTCTTGCAGTAATGAAAATCCTAAATCCAACTGTTTAAATTGTGTTGAAATTTCTTACTACATCTAATTACTAATGTCACTCTACCAAATACACTTTTTATCACAACTCTCTGACACAGTGGCTTAGTTACTGTTTTATTACAGATGAGGAAAGAAACAATTTTAAGCTATATTAAAGTTTCTGTATATTGTCCAAGGCAAACAATGGGAGTTTCAGCACAAGGGAGAGGCAGCAGTTGCTTTCCTTCATTGATTTACAGCTACATCACCTTAACTTGTAATCAACAACACTTTGCAACTGGCAAGTTTAAGTGTGTACTTCTCCAAACTTCATTGTAGGAGACTAGTTTAAACACAATCTTTCAACTACGGTTTCTAAAAGTAATAATTTATAGTTGTTAGCTACGTCTGATTTGTATTACATTTAAGGCTCTTTTACATCACCCTAGAAGTGTTGAGGACAACTAAATAAGATTAGATTTCTGCATACTTGAAGGTATCTTTACTGTGTTAGTGAGGCTGCAAAGTGATCTAGTGTAAACTCAGATGGTGAAATTCTGATTCCAATCAGTGATAAAATTCATATTGCTTTCAATGGAACTAAATTTCACTCAACTTTTAGGGCTAGAAGAGACAATAATAATCAACGAGTCAGAACTATAGCATAATACAAGGCAGAATTCCTTCAAGTGTTTCCTGCATGAAGTCTATAATTTCCACTTGAGCTTTTACATATCTTTCAGGAACACACAATTTTCATTTAAAGTTCTCAGTGATGAAAAACTAAGTACTTCCCTAGGTAAATAGTCCAAATAGTTGGTTAGATTCACTGATAAAAATATGCACCTAGTCTAATATCAATCATCTATCTTCCACCTTCAAATATTAAATCTGGTTATGCTTCATTTGTTAAATTAAAGGGTTATTTGCAATCAGAAATCTTCTCATTGTAAGTAATTGTAGGCTGTAATCAGGTCACCTCTTATCCTTTCCCTGGATATACTAAAAACTCTGCAAACCACCTTTTTCGAACTACAGATTTTTCAAGCAATGTTTTTTTGAGATAGCCACAAGGTCAGGAAAGGAGCTCTGTCACACATGAAGCCAAAACACGCTCAGGAGCCCCTTGTGACATTTGTGAAATGTCTAGTCCACATTTTTGAGTATTTCCTCCTTTATACATCTCCGTGTGTTTTCACAGTACTCTTTGCTACCTTAGCATTATGCTGCACCAGGAGTTCACCTTGAGTCAAACATATACAACATTTTCCCAAATGCCTTCTCAGGCTTCTGGCTTTCCAAAATTGAAGTTAAACTAGCTGGTGAGTGTAATATTCATTCTTAGTTTTCAAAAGTGACTTTAAATGTAGCTGTACATTTAAGATCTATTGAGGCTGCATTACCAAGTAAGGCATATTCTATCCAAGTTTTGCAAGACTGATTTGTTCTTAGCATTATTTACTATAGGTCTGAAAAATTTAAAGGCGTTGTTCTACATCATTTATCTAGATATCAATATGTAATGGTTCAAAATTTTTCTTCTTTTTGTTTCCTCTTCTGAAGACTACTTATTCCTCTCTTCAACCTTTTAACTATTCATTCCTGTCACCTTCTTAGGGTTTTGGGGTTTTTGTTTTGGTTTTTTTTTGGTTTTTTTGGTTTTTTTACTAAATGCCTAGACATGTGCAGAGTACTTTAAACATCCTGCTAGTTCCTTACTCAATGGTAGGACTGTATCTGTAATGCCAGCTAAAATATAAGACAATATTATCATTCTTACAACTGCACTACACTGTTGGCTCATTCTGTAGTCAGCCACTGATTTTGCTGGTCTTCATCTGGAGGCATCAACTCTGTCAGTCTGAGTCACCCCTTTTAAAGAGATAAAGCATTGACATTTATCTGCAGAATCATGGTCAGTTGAATCTACAGGAGCCTTCTGTGAGAGCCTGCAGTGAGAGAAAGCATAGGGATGTGAGCAGGGTTTATACTACAAAATGGAGAAAAACAAAAAAGGGAAATGGTAAAACAACCTAAGGAATATCAGCTATTTATGAAGCAGATGGTTTGCCTGTGTCTGTGGTTCTTCAAACTGGAATTAAATTCATATATTGAAAATTGCTCCCAGCTTTCTAAATAGTTAATAATAAAACTGTATATTGGACATGAAACACAATTATAGGTAGAACTCCTACATGCTCAGTAGGTGCTCTCACCTAAAACTGTCCCTATCCCCTCTGAAGTTCTTTGTAATGATGTATAAAAGATCAAGTCTTGTTTTGGATCCTGCTCCTGACACAGTTAGCTATCTCCAAAACATTAATCTCAAGTCAAAATAGTAAGATCTTTTTGCAGTTATTCAAACAAGATCTACTTTATTATTCATGCACTATCTTAGCTGAATGATTTCAATCTCCTTTTGCATCAGTACCATTACTCTTTTTGGAACATGAGTGACTGTAATGTTTCTTCCAGCATTACACAGGAAAAAAAAATAAACATCACACCTAAGTTTGTGTGTGTGTGCGTGTTGGTGGTGCTGAGGCAGGAAAGACTTGGACAGGATGCTGGAAACCTGACATTGCTGTAAGATCAAAGCTAGCATTAAAAGTTACAGTCCTTATTCTAAAATAGCTTACTCTGTTTGCAAAGGTATATAATCTGGGTTTGCAAAATGTAATGTTATCAAACATTTATTATAGTGTAATTTTAAGGCACTACTAGATTTACATTAAGTATAACTATCACACATACTTTTTATATATGAAATAGTTCACATATTTAATATGTACAACAATATATGCAGTTATCGTATATATATGTAGTTAAGAAATATGTATATAGTTAAGAGATTTAAATTTATATGATATGAACTTTCTGGAAAAATTATTTTATAAGAAGAAAACCTGTTGGGTTTTTCTCTGTAATTCTCTATTGACTTAATGATGTTAGAAGATAACACCCCANCCCTAGAATGTTTTCTCTGGAAAAGATTAAATATCAGTGTGTGAAAAGTCTGGGGGTTTGTCAACACAGTTTGTATTTTCACTAGTGGTTTGACATCCTTGAGAGAAAATGAGAGTTTTGCCATAACTTTTTTCTAAATTTTCAAGTGTAAACATGGCTTCGAATGACATAGGAAAGATACAGTGACATAGTTAAGGAGGGAGAGTAGATTTCTTTTAACAGATTCTTGAAGAAGGAGAAAAGATATTTGTATGGGTCTAATATGCCAAAAACCACTGCTAGAAAACAATATGGAATAAAATAAGGTATGAGNGAAATGGTAAAACAACCTAAGGAATATCAGCTATTTATGAAGCAGATGGTTTGCCTGTGTCTGTGGTTCTTCAAACTGGAATTAAATTCATATATTGAAAATTGCTCCCAGCTTTCTAAATAGTTAATAATAAAACTGTATATTGGACATGAAACACAATTATAGGTAGAACTCCTACATGCTCAGTAGGTGCTCTCACCTAAAGCTGTCCCTATCCCCTCTGAAGTTCTTTGTAATGATGTATAAAAGATCAAGTCTTGTGTTGGATCCTGCTCCTGACACAGTTAGCTATCTCCAAAACATTAATCTCAAGTCAAAATAGTAAGATCTTTTTGCAGTTATTCAAACAAGATCTACTTTATTATTCATGCACTATCTTAGCTGAATGATTTCAATCTCCTTTTGCATCAGTACCATTACTCTTTTTGGAACATGAGTGACTGTAATGTTTCTTCCAGCATTACACAGGAAAAAAAATAAACATCACACCTAAGTTTGTGTGTGTGTGTGCGTGTGTTGGTGGTGCTGAGGCAGGAAAGACTTGGACAGGATGCTGGAAACCTGACATTGCTGTAAGATCAAAGCTAGCATTAAAAGTTACAGTCCTTATTCTAAAATAGCTTACTCTGTTTGCAAAGGTATATAATCTGGGTTTGCAAAATGTAATGTTATCAAACATTTATTATAGTGTAATTTTAAGGCACTACTAGATTTACATTAAGTATAACTATCACACATACTTTTTATATATGAAATAGTTCACATATTTAATATGTACAACAATATATGCAGTTATCGTATATATATGTAGTTAAGAAATATGTATATAGTTAAGAGATTTAAATTTATATGATATGAACTTTCTGGAAAAATTATTTTATAAGAAGAAAACCTGTTGGGTTTTTCTCTGTAATTCTCTATTGACTTAATGATGTTAGAAGATAACACCCCATAACACAGACTGAACACTTAAACCACAATCTCCATTCTTAAGTGAAAGAAATGCAAGCCTGTATGTATTGTTGGGAGCTTTGTATGTCCATATTTGGTTTTAGTTTTCTGTGTCAGATAATCATATATTTAAGGTTGAGAAGGGATTTTGTGAGGCTGTCACTTTGTCTCTCACTCAGTGCTGGGTAAACACTGAATTCAGCCCAGATTGAGCTTTATCCAGTTGGGTCTTAGAAACCTTTAAGTGGGAAAATTAACACCCTAGAATGTTTTCTCTGGAAAAGATTAAATATCAGTGTGTGAAAAGTCTGGGGGTTTGTCAACACAGTTTGTATTTTCACTAGTGGTTTGACATCCTTGAGAGAAAATGAGAGTTTTGCCATAACTTTTTTCTAAATTTTCAAGTGTAAACATGGCTTCGAATGACATAGGAAAGATACAGTGACATAGTTAAGGAGGGAGAGTAGATTTCTTTTAACAGATTCTTGAAGAAGGAGAAAAGATATTTGTATGGGTCTAATATGCCAAAAACCACTGCTAGAAAACAATATGGAATAAAATAAGGTATGAGCATGTCAGGATAAAAGCATGTCTGTTGGATTACCGACTGTCATTGAAGATAATCTTAGTAACAGCGTCATCACACACAGATGCAGCATTCCTTTGACATCATATGTACCCCAACCAGCAAATGTATTTTGTGTGTAGAAAAAGAAAAACAGAACCAGTTCAGCTAGTTAGCTCAACATGGTTTCATTAAGACTCACTAAAGAATTGGGGGTTATTTCCACACTCACAATGCTGCATGTGCAAATAATTGGTATAAGCAAGACAGACTTTTATGTAGACCATTACCAATAGTTTAAGATGAAAATTTAAAATAGTTTCATTCCACATAACTGTAACAGTGCCAACAATATAGGAATGAGTAAGGAGGTGCTTTGAAATGAAAGTCAATCTTGTAGTCATCCAATAACATGGATTCTTGCCAACATATTCATTCTTATATTTGTTCTGTCATATTGGATTATATTTGAATTCCTGTAAATCCTTTAGCTGAATTACAAATTATGTCTTTATTTGGAAACTAATATGCCCACAAAGGCATTGTGTACCTTCTTATGTGCAGTGTGTGGTCTCAGTGACTACAGAGAAAGCAAAATACTTTGTACTTTCCTCCTGGCAATCGAATAACTGCATGTGATAGTTCAATACAGTTACCACTGAAGATCATTGAAATTCATTTTAGTTCATCATAAAGAAATACAAGTCAAATTCCTTCTGGGAGAAGCAAAGAGAGAGTGCATGCACATAGATGTATATTTTATGTATGCTACATATAGTATTCAAATATTTCCATTCTATAGTCAGTAGAGATTTATTTCTAGAAACTGATAAATAATTCAGAGTATATGATATAATACAATACTACTTATACCCCTTAATACCCAAGGCAAGGTCTGCAAACAAGTCACTTTTTCTCACATTGTCATTTTGTAAAATTTTCACTGGAAGATAAAGGTAAATCTTTTTTTTTTTTTTTTTTTAATTTCAAGTATGTTTTTGAAGATAGTTAAAAACCATAGTCAGGTGATGTATATGAGGAAATTTGTTGTGACTGCTGACTGCTGATTTACATGGCACTAGATAGTTTCTCAAAAGAACTTTGAGATGAAAAAATATATTAGAGCTCACAAATTTTATGTAATAGGAATCCAGGTCATAAAGAGTCAGTAACTACGATGACTGAGAGGTTTGCATAGTGGGACTGGAAAAATCCTGTGAAAGATGCTATACTTATTCTCTAAGTAACTCACATGGACATCACTGATATTGCTGAAATATTGTCATTTAAGTAATTGTTTGTCTGCTTTATACTTATTTGAGCTTTGATATTCATTTGCTGACTAGCTATGATTTCTGATTTTTTAATGGCATTTCATAAAAATGCTAGGTGGAATTCACTATTTCATCAAGCTCTCCTACCTGAACATAATCACTAAGAAAATGTAATGAAATAGGGAGTAATTTCCATTAGATAATAATCTTATTTGATCAACATTTTTGTCAAGCTCTACATAGACCTTAATAAATATATTAATACATATATATATAATACATATACCTTAACAAATGTCTTCAAACCTCCTTCCCCTCTTCTCATTACAAAACTTGAAGGAAAAAGTCTTTCCATAATGTAATAACTTTTTTGTCTTTTTTTTTTTTTTCAAAAAAGTTACAATTAAAGACTAGGCATTACCATATATCACTGCAAAGTCTGCATTTGAGAGCATGAATAGTGAATATCTGCTTTGAGACTAAGAAGCATACTAGATACATTTTGAAACAGGCAGTTAGAGCACAAACAGCAGAAATGCTGGTCATTTTAACAGTTCAGATTTCCTTCAAATCCTCATGAGCAAACTATTTTTTCTAAACAGGGAGTAATTATTCTAGTCCATTCTGACCTTAAGTCATGCTCCTGTGACTTCATCTTTCATCAAGTGTGGTATGTGAGCTTACACTTTTCTCAAATCTCTAATACTCTTTTGACTCCTTATTCTTCCTTTTGCTAAATGAATATAATGTGCCATCTAATCATTTGCTTACAAGCAATCACTTGCTAAATTGACACGCTTGGCAGATTTCCATTTTAGAGCTGTTAGATGTCTGCACAACAGGTATTTGCTGTGTCCTGCTGCTAGTTCATGTACAGGGTCACTAGCCAGGACACAGTTAAGCTGCTGCTGATGTACATGTTCACCAAAATTATTTCAGAGTCAATATCAGGTCTTTCTTTCAGGATACCCGTAAGATAATTATAGCAAACGATTACAAACTGTTTGCTAGAACAGAGGAAAATGCTTTATCCAGTTCTAGTCTAACAGCTACTGTTACTAGTCATTATAAAACCCACATATTTCCTGATGTTACCAGATACATATATAAATTGCTCTTGCTGCAACTGAAATAATGTACCTGCTCTGTCTGTAATTTTGACCCACTGTCTAATGATTTATTGACAGTTGTATCTAATTTCAGCAAAAACAGATATGCAACCTTTCCCCCACCTTTTTTTATAATAACAGTGGTGGTATTCCAGAAGTGTTCAAAGAGTTCAACTGAGATCAAGCTCATCCTGCAGTAGACTGTACATCTGCACCTTCCCCACAAAGGGAGTAATAGAAAAAGTTTTGTCAATACAGTATGTTTTTGATAGTTCCCTGCTGTCTTACTTGGTGAGCTTTAAAAAAGTACTTTCACTGTTATAGGCTGTTATTTATAGTAACAACAACAAAAATCCTCCCCAACCAATGAAAGTAACAATGTATGTGTGTTTTATTGTCTGTATACTTAACACCACTTCTCCAGGGACACCTCCTTGTCGCGGGGGAGAAGCTTGCGTGCCCTCATGAGGTTGAGAGCTTTGCTGGCAGTGGTTTGTGCCACCGGTAGGGTCGCCCATGCCAGACAGGTCTCAGCTGAAGGGTCAGACAAAGTGTGTCCACGGGCAGGATGGGCTTGCTAGCCCTCTGGCAACCATCCTAGGAGAAGGACAACTCCAGCCCGAAACCCGGGCAGATGGAGCTGTAGGTTAGCTCCTGTAGTGAGCTAAACATCACACAGCTGCTTGCTCTCTTCCCCTACCCCAGGGTGGAGAGAGAATTGGAAGTGCAAAAGTGAGAGAACTCAAGTCTAGATATTAATAAGTAAATGTGGAAAAGACAAAACAAAGCAAAAGAAAGAAAACCAAGTGATGTAAAAGCAATCACTCACAAGCAGTCAAGGGATACTTCACCTGTTACTGAGCATTGACAACTCCTAATAAACTTCCCTCTGAGGATGGACTAATCCTCTGGTCAATCTGCTTCAACTGTCCCAGCTGTGTTGCCTCTCAGCCTCTGTCTTTCTCAGCCTACTCACTGTGAGGGGAAGAGTGGGAAATAGAGTAAGGCTTGAGGATGTATTAGCACTGCTCAGAAACAGCTAAAACTGGTATGTTGGCAAGAGTGTTTTGGACACAAACCCAAAACTTAGGGCTGCTATGAAAAAAATTAACTCTATTCCAAAGAAAATCAGTGCAAGAGCTAAGCATGGTTTTTATCATTTGTAAGTTTTTTCAGACATCCAAATCCCTTCTGTTCTGTATAGGAAATGTGAAAAAAAAAACAAACACCAAACCAAGCCCAAACCCAACCTAATACTTTTATATGCAAACAGTATTCTAGACAATATAACACAGGATTTTTTAAAGACAACTAGAACAATTACAAACTAAAATATAGCTAAATCTTTATTTACAGAAATTTATCTTCAGATTTCTGGAGGGTTGGCTAAGGTGAGGAAAGGATTGACTCAAGTAACTTTATTTTGGCTACTGGGTTTTTTCTTCTTTGTATCTGTACATAGACTACCACTTCTACCATTTCAGTTGAAGAATGCATTTGGCTACTTCTGAGATGTCAGTTGGAAAGGAAAAGAATTGCTTGCTTAGTATAAAAGCTAATAATTTCTCATCAGGTTTCTCATGATTTGGGCCCATTTTCACTGGGTGAAAAGTAAATTAAATTCCTAGTTAAATATTTTCTAGTAATTTGCATAATATACACTGATTTTCAAAATCAAATCTCCAATTTTGTACTGATTTTATTTCCTTGTCTTTTCCCTAAGGAATACAATAAATATTCAGAAAAGCAGGAAAATGTAAGATGCACCCACTAATGGCAGCCTTCTTCCACATAAAACTGATGCTATTATCCATAAATGAAAGAGGTAGACCTCCTACCAGTATACAAAAGATTGATTTAGATGTTATATTTTTGATCAAAACAAAATTATATTACATTTACTAATTAACATTTTATTATGTGCATTTGTTTCTTTCTAATTAGATAAGTGGAAGTCTTTGTTTACAGTTATATAAATTTGGTTGGAGGGTAAATTGCAGTCAGTGTATAAACCTCTGTGTCATCTTTCAAGTCCTACTCTTCTGAAAGGATCACATTTTCCTCCTGTTTCTCTATCTCATATACGCAAGAACCCTATAAACCCATTAAATTACCACATTTGAAGGGAAATGGATAGGCTCCAATTTCCTTAAAATGGGTTCATTTGTTAACTTCTAAACTTTCCCATAGTAATTTTCAAACATAATGTATAGTGCCAGTCTCTCAGCACTCAATGTTTCTTTCACTTGAGGCTGTTGCTAATGTGTTCACTGCATAGTTGTTTAGAGTACTACAGACTTTGTTTAAATTACTACTTCTATTGTCTTCATTGCTTACAATTGCTATATCTTATATTGAAAAGGAATTTTGACTAATTCTGATCCTGCGGGATGAGAGAACAATTAGAATATTTTAGCAAGGATAGATTTCAGATAGAGAAATACAGAAATACAGTAGTCCAAATCTTGAAAGTTACACTTAAAAAACCTGCTACTTAATATTGGAATCTTTCTTGGAGCTGGCCAAGCAAGTTAACAAAGATATTTCCAGATGAAAATTGACTACAATGATAAAGATTTTTTTTTTACATTGCACAATTATATTCAAATATTTTTTCTGGCTTAGCTGGCTTAATAATTGAGTACCAAATCTAAAAAACTGAATATATGATTCAGCATGCTGTAATAGAATATCTCCCCCAGTGTGTAGAACTGCAAACAGAATACTGATCACCAGTATTGAAGTAAATGTTAAGTACATCTGTTGGTTGACTAATATCTTATGCTAGGATGCAACATGGGAAGGATGCTGTGTGTCACTAAAAGTAGGGAGTTTATAGATTCTCCATTTGCTCAGCACTGAGCTATGTATGGCTCGGCTTCGCAAACAAAGATTTAGGAAGGGCTCTACCCACGTGGGTGTGTCCTTTGAGCCTGCACAGTGGTTTTTTTAGGTGAGGCACGGCATGCGCAGAACTGGCCCCACCCTTTAATTCCTAAGGTTCCTCTGCCATGGCCAAGCCAGATTGAACGGCGATAGTGAAGTCCTTAGGACAAGAACCTACAGCACCCAGTGTTCCCAGGAGGTTTCCCATCCAAGTACTAACTGAGACTGACTCTGATTAGCTTCCGAGATCTGATGGGATCAGATGTCAGGGAGGTATTTAACTGCCTTTACTGAGCTACACTGCAGCAAGTAATTCCAAAGCCTTGAGCAGTTAGAGGCCATGACACCTGGTGAAACCCAAAAAATACATTAGTACTGTTCTTAGAAAAAGGTTCTGTAGTACAACTGACAGAAAGAAAACAATCAGATTAAAGAGAGAATGATATAAACCCATAGTTATCATTTTGGGTATGAGCCTTACAGCTCTTTCCTTATCAACTTTCCAAGTAATAAAATCAGAAAAAGCAGCACAATATTTGGAGTTCGTGAAAATAGAAATGGTAGCATAGACTGATATGAGTGAGATATAAGGTTCTTCATTTATGCCTTTCTCAAGGATCTATTTTAGTTCAAGAGAGCTTGTTTTCCACTACAAGTTGAGGTTTACTGCAGTTCCAAAGGATATTGTAAAATTTAAAATTATCAGGTCTCAAGCACAAAATATCTCCCATTTCTGTGCTAGTGACCAGCAGGTTTTTATAATAAATGGTTTAGTTCAAGATTCTTCAGATTTCTATTTTTGTGGCCTTTCACAGCAAACTTTTATATGTCTTTAATTCTTCTTTTTTTTTTTTTTCTTTCTTCAGATCTTCACATCCTTTATTCCTCTTGTTTAGTGCTGAGGCACTTCCCCTCCTTACCAGTTTTCATTGAATGCATTTGAATAATTACCTTCAATATCCACACAAGTGTAAATGCTCAAATGTGTGCAAAAAAATCTATGGAAAGCCTTAACTTTGTAAAATAAACAGATCAACAAATGAAAAACTTACGGCACGCTAATGATGTTACTAATTCTCTTTTCTCTAATGTTTCCTGATCTTTAGGGGCAGGGTTGCAGTGAACTACACTATTTTAATTTTCACAGTTGATGCTTCCTGTTGACAGATTTTTTTCCTACAAGTGTTTACTCCAGAAAGTTAAAACACTGTTTATTCTGGTATGTCGAGTATGTATGCCAACAGAGAAAATGGTTATGGATGATAGAGGCTACTTTCCCTAGACTATGGAAAATGAGAAGATGCAAGACTTTCAATAAAAGGTATCATGCCAATTTGAGAATATTACTAAGTGGGAAACTGCTATTTAGTGGTCTGTATTATCATTATGTGGGTTTGCCTGGCGCTTATACTAAAACAGCTGCTATTATATCTCCTTAGCATGAATAACATTGTCAGAGCATGCTTTAGGAAAGGCCTAACAACAGCTTTAGAGTTTTGGATCTCATTATATCATGGTATCTAACAGCTATCAGCATTAAAGGCTCTCACCATTCTATACAGTTTTGTCAATTGATCCAGTCTTACCCATGGAACACATATGCACTCAAAATACAGGTAGAGCACTGCACCTTGCATTTAATAGAAGTTTTTACCCTGGTGTAGGCAGGAACCACTACAGATTTATTATTAATATTTATGTGTTGTCTCTATCCCTGTAATTTAGTTCCTTCTATGAAACTTGTTGGGGAGATTTATATTATGCTTAGAAATTTATGCTATAACAAAAAAAGTTTCTTCAATTGGAGATACATGGATAAGGTAAATAGCACTGAAATGGCACATCTCTTTTCTATTAATATTCTTGCTATCAATAACATTCTTCATCAGCCATATCATCCTTAAATATTTCAACATCTGAAACCTTTTTTGTTTCTGAAGCAGGGCTCATAGGAACAATTAACCACTGCTAAAAATGTAGACGAACAAAAAAGCAGCCACAGTTTTGTGCTTAATATTCTTTACAGGTTATACTGCTAATTGTAATCTCTTCTGGGACCAAGAGCAATAAGATTCTGCTCCTGTTTGGATCCTTTGGCAATAGCATAATATAAACAGAAATAATGTAAAGAAATCAAACAATGAAAATAAGGCTAGGTTTTGCTAATGTTAAGTATTTTATCTGAACTTTAACACTCTATTTATTCAGAATATATATTAACTTATTTCCTTAACTATATTCCAGTGAAACAATATTGATTTCATTTAAATATCTTTTTCTGGCATGAAAATAGGAAAAAAATGGCAAAAAGTGTTGAAAAGGATTGTTAAAATCATATAATTGATTACTTTATCCTGTTTCTATATGCTATAATTTCTTTTTTGTGTACATAAAGTATCTGGAAATGTATAAATTTTAAAACTAAAATGGGCCATATGAACCTCTGTATAAGACAGAACAAATTTTCTGAAGTTCATAACTTCTGAGTTATAAAATGACATTTGATCTTGTTCCAGTACCTCCAAATCATGAGACATTAATTAGTTATTTGTACCTTTGAAAACATGTCCTTTATTTTGCTAGTCTGACTATGTTCAGACTCCAGCTATTGTGCCTCATTACATTTTTTTAAAGAATTACCTGTTTTCAGAAATAAGTTTCTGGGCTGGTACTTCAAGGCTTAGGTTAAAACCACTTTTAACCTTCTCATGGGTAAACTATGGAAATAGAATTTTCCTGTCTCTCATGTTATTCTGTTGTCATTTTTTTCTAAATTCCAGTTATTCAATCCCCTGATGTTAAACCTGAAATAATTTAGTCAGTAAATTACAGGGTTTGTCACAGAAATTGCCACAGGAAGCAGCTTCTCTTTCATATGTGACTGTACTCTATGTGACTATCAACGCAATGTATGCACCCATTAGCTGAAATGTAATACCATCAGCTGATTTTGAAAGTCTTTTCATTGATGCTGTGTGATGCTGCCTTCTGCCTTTAGCTATAAGAGTTGAATTTTCTTCCTAGATATTTGAGCTTGCTTTTGACAGTATTAAAAATGTATTATAACTCTAAATTTTTTTACTTAAACTGTAGATAAAAATAACATGAGACCAAGAATAGATTCTTGTGGAACTCCATTAACATTATCCTTGTTACTCATTAAAATTACCACGATTACCATGGAGATCTATCATTGAACTACTTTTAAAATTATTAATAAGGTTTCCACTGATAGTGTATGATGCTAATTTCATTCAGCCTGTTATGCAGTATTGAGTAAAATGCCCCATAGAAGCCTACTATACAGTTACCTTTATATATCAACCTCACAAAAAACAATAAAAGCCCATATTTGAAACATTTTTCACATGTTTCCAGAAACCATGTTGAATGGCATATTATCGTCTTCTAAGCCTGTGTCAGTTGCATCAGTCTGTTTGTAAAATGGCCCAAGAAATAGGTACAAGTGGACTACTGGTCTTTTTAAATACTATAAATAAGGACCAGCAAATGTTCTTCTATAACATCTGGAGGAACTCAAATCGGTGGCAGGGGAGTTACTTACTGAGGTGTCCAACCTCTTGGAGATAGTAATTATGTCACCAATATTTGAAAGCATTCCAGGGCAGATCCCAACAGGTTCCAGCTGCACAGCACAGACCGTTGATGCTCATCTTCGTTTCTTATGGGAAAACTGATGAGAATAAATAGAACTAGTGTCTGCTTTAGAGACAGAAGTCACAAATCTAAGGGAATTCTTTGAAGGAAGCAATGAGCCTGTGTACAAAGGTTCATATGACATCCTTTGATTTCCAAAGGCAATCAACACAATCCCTCAGCAAAGACTCTTAAAGAAACAAAGCTACCGTGAGATAAGAGAGCAAGTCCCCACACGGATAAATAACATATTAAAAGATAAGAAACAAAGCACTGAAATAAATGTTGGTTTGTTTTCTTTTCTTTTTTCTTTTTTCTTTTTTTTTAAAGTGAAGACAACAGGAGTTTGCCCTGGAGCTTCTTTTCTCAATATCAAACAAATAGTCAGATGATGAAGCTTGTTGGTACCAGCAGATACTGCAGAGTGGTAAAGGTGAAGGCCAGCTGCATAGCCTCAGTGATACAATTGCGGAGAAAGCTTAATATAGAAAAATGTAAGCCGTGTATATCGAAATATGCAATCTTCAGTATACTTAGGTGAACTCTACACTGTACTTTAGCACTCAGGACTGATATTTTGGGTTTATAATAGATTGTTCTTCTAAAATGTCAGTTCATTGTTCATGAACAGTAGGAAAATAAAAGTGAGTTTTCAGAATTAAGAAAGGAAAACAGTTCTTGTTTCTCATCTCAAAGGTGACATGTGAACAGGCTAAAATAATATATTGGGATCCAATCTCTTTTCTGTTTGGTAGGTAGACATGATCTTGAGGTGAGACATGCATGTTTCTGGCATAACATTGCTTACATACAAAATTTTGATCTTTCAGTGGGATAATGAAGCTGGAGAAACAGCTAGCAGAAGGACAGCATACAGATAAGCATAAAAACAAAATCAGTTCTACCTGATGTATACTAAGAAGAAACACCTTTAGCTAGAATAAATAATGACTAGACAAATAAGTGACCTAATTAAAAACAAAACAAAACAAAACAAAACCAAAAACAAAGCTTTTGTGTTTAGGTATTTGTGGGAAGAGTTGAATAATAAATGCAGTGGTGAAAAAAGCAGCAGTACAAAATTATGAAACAAGCTAAATGAAATATTTCTGTTTTATTTTGTTTATCTGTGCCAATCCCTGGAACAGAGAAATTGTAAATTTTTGAAAATAGCTAACAACTTAATGCACCAGAGAATACACTGTTAGGAATGCAATATTCCATATGTATAAGACAGTTAAAGTGTTCTAAGGGTAAAAATATTTATGTTTTCTTATTCTAGAACATTTTCAATTGTATTCATTAACATCAGATAATTTCTTTCTCATGACATCAAGACTTCTGAATAAATAAAATAATATCAATTTTCTAAATTCATCTCTTTCATGGATAAACTCCACAACTATAATACAATTTGATTTCCTACATATTTCCTACTTATCACAAAGAATGGGGATAAACAAACACAATGATATATCATTGGGTGTGTTTTAGTTTAGTTAATGCAGACTTATAAATATTTTTTAAGAAGAAAAATACCTGTGTGAACACGTGTGTGAAAAACACATACAACAAAAATGCTACATTAATTTTATTGTATCTCATTAACAAATGCTAAGATTTCTGCCTTTCCTATGTAAGCTCTGAGAAAATCTTTGCATATCTTAATTCCATACACAAATCTAAAAAATCTCCATAAAACCAACCAACCAAACCTTTCCAAATGATGATTTATTCTTTGTAGAGGTCAATTTAATTTTTAGAATGTGTAAACACTAAAGTAAGAAATAAAATAGTACATAATAATACAATAATATAATAGCATAATAAAATAATGACATAATAATATAATAATAAATAAAAGTTCACCATATCAGCATTTTCCTGGATAAACCCTTATGAGTAGTTATGACCTGCTTTTGAGCTGGAATCATCCTGAGGATGCACAATTTGGGGAACCCTTTTGAACTGTTCTAAATATTTTGACAACCATTTTAAATACAGAGAAGCAAAAAAAACTCCCTTGCTTTAGTTTGCTACAATATACTACCCACTAAAATAAGGATGAAACTGGAAAAAAATGAGCTGTAATGTGCAAAGTACAACCCTTTTTCATATGGAATGAGAAGACTATGCTCTGTCAAGGTTTATGTAAGGCATCTCTTAAAATTATTAGAAAAATCCCCTTCATAATTTGCTACTGTCCTAATGTTCATGTTCTTTATGTCATCAATATCCTCCAGGTCTTGAATTACTTAAATAATTACTATTCAGAAGATGTGTATTAGTAAAAGTGCAGGGTTTAACTTGTTTTGAGTACAGGCAGTCACAAGGAGAAAGTTCAATTATACAAGAATTTTAAGGTTGCATTTTTTTTTAATCAAAAAGTATACTCTGCTTACCCTTTGTATTGCAAAACTTTCATGTCTATTGTATTTAAATTGTATTCACTCATGCAAAACCCTGTAATGATGGAAACGCTCACATTTTCCATTCGTAAAGACAACTGCTTTTTCACATCTGCTTTAATCTCAATTAAAACTATTTATTTGCAGAGACCATTATACTCTTCTGATTTAATGTATAAGATAAAGATTTGAATCATCATCTTGTGTGGTAGTGTACAAAGTTAACTTCACAGCTATTATCAAACTCAGAATTATCAATTTAAACACTGCAAGATGACAAAGTACTTTTTTTTCACTAATGGCATTTCCCATAAGCATTCACTTTCAGAATTGTGGTAGTTTTCTATGTAAATTCTTGGAAGAATAGTTTTGTCCCAGCTAATAAATTCAGTCCCACAGTAACATGTTTGAGTTTTTTGCTTTTGAGGGGTGGATTGGAGTGAATAAGACTTTTGCTTAGTCAGAATAAGTCCTCTTGATTATTGCAGATTTTTATTTCTTTCTCTGAAGTGAAAATCAGAAACTCCCTTGACTTACATTCATCCCATATTCTTCAAACTTTCTACTTACTTTTCCACTCTGTGTTTAGGTAGAGGGAATTAGTTCATGCCTTCTCTAGTCAAGCCAAGTAATATTACTAATATGCACATTTCTTCCTTCAGGAAATGATTCAGTGTTAAAGTCCCTAACCAGAAAATCTTCTTACCTGTACAGCTCCAGTGTGTTGTTCCTGCATTCATTCTATATCTGTTGTGTAACCAACTGCAGTCCTGATCCCCATAGGTGAGACACCACTGAGGTTAATCATTGTTGTGTTCTCTGACAAAGCAAACCTGGGACTGTACTGATCTGGCAAGTCTTTTGGCTCTGTGTCTTCTCTGCAGGCTACCAGGATAAAGCTTGACTCAGGCCATCTGCAAATCCCATCTACTCTGCTAGTAGATAATCTCTCATGGTCCTGGTGGGAAGGTTATGGATGTGTCCCAGTTTCCCCTCTTTGCAAGACCAGATAGCGTAGCCTAGATCTGACAGGAAAGACAAGTGCCCCTCTAATTAGCATCTGCTTGTGCATGGTCCAAGCTGCAGATTGAAAAAAAAAAAGACATTCACAAACAGCAGAGAAGATGAATTGAATGGACAGGCAGCAAACATAAATGCAAGCTGATCTTTAAGGCTGTTCCTGTGTTCTCTGTAGGCACACTCAATATGACTTTATGTGCACACGTCCATGACTGGGTTTAAGACTGCTTTGCTTACAGAATGTCTTAGATGCTTTTGGAAAAGAAGGTTGTTTTTCACAGGGGGAGGGGATTTTCTTGTGACATACTATCAGTCAGTAGCTGACAAAACTCTTCAGGTTGACAAGCCTCGGAAGTGCTTTCAGTTACTCAAATTTAAGCACATTAAACAAAAATATCATCTTTTTCCTAAGATTAATTAGAATAAGGAGGTGGAAGGTAAAATGTACTCTGCAACCTAGGAGCCAGGGATCACAACCTAATATGTAATGACTGCATTTAATGAGAGTCTGAAAGTAGTTTAGCTATGAATAAACATAAGGGGGTTGGCTATGGTTATAGTTTTATTTTCACCTTGCATACAGTGGAGGTCAGGAAAAATTTGAGTGATAGGCTTTCTCTGCAGAACAAACACTGACATTTAAGCTGTTAAAAATACAAAGAGCTTTTTGCCATTCTGTTACTGGATTATTGCAGTAGACACAGCTCGACCGTCTGGACCAGCTTGCACTATTGTAGATCCCAGTAAGAAATCTTTGCAACTGTTAATCTATCCATAGGTATAATTTTGCCTCACAACATACATAAAGCAGAACACCCTTTTGTCATAAAGAATGTTACCTAATTTTTATATAGGATGTAGATAATTCATATCAGAATTCTGTATGTCTACAGGATATAGGTAGGAACATACTTTCAAAAACTGAAGGAACAAAGGTCAAAAAATTGGGACCTTGCCTTATACTATAAGACAAAATAACATGTGACTGCACTACTATACAAAAAGTATCTCACTATTGATGTTATTTTGCAGGTTTTTAGGGACTAGCATAAGGTTCAAGAGACTGAGAGTCAGAAAAATGTGTACTTTTTGCCCTACCTTACCTGCTTTTGAGTCTTCATTCAGAGTAAAGTGACTTCTCAATTTTTCTTGCAATAAAAACTTGGAAGTGAAAGATGATTGTCCCTAAATTGAAAATTACTGTTCTTACATTTTGACTAAAAATAATAATAAAAAAAATCCTGTTTGAGAAATTATTTTGTGGTACTTCATAGAAATTCTAGGGTGGTACTTAATTTTCCCTTCTATTCCTCCTTATTTGTATTTCTAACTGTGCTTTCCATTTTGCTTCATTAGAATAATTTTGTGCCTATCTTCTCTTGGTGTCTTGATAAACTCTAGGAGATAAATATTAGGCAAAATCCTCAATTTACAGAGAAGAATGAAAGAATTCCAATAGAATTACTGTGGAATTTCATAATGTAATGTTATAAGTTAAAAAAATACTTTCCTTTTTTTTTTTTTCTTCCAAAGGTATCTACTTTGCAGATAGAGCAAGTATTTGAAGACACTAATTTTGGTTGGGATATGTTTATAGTAATACAGGCTGAATACTTGACACATGCAGATAAAAAGTAAAGTTGCTAACTTCAGAGGAAAGAGGGAACACTGAGGGACAGAACTAAAGATCTGAAGTAACACCAAGCTACTAAAAGTCAGTAACAAAACTTCTGATATGAGTGGAAACATTTTATAAAAGAATTAGTAAATTGAATTCTAAATTGTTGAATTAATTGAAAAACCCTCTGAACATTTTCAGTCAGCTTTTGAGAGAGTTATTCTAAGCCATACATATGCATTTATATAAACACAAATATCAGCACACATATGCTTTTTTTTTTTTTTTTACAAAATCAGAGAGACTCTCACTGCATTTCATCCATATAACAAATAAGAAATTAGTTCCATAGTAAACCTGTGGGCCCTGGAGGATATTTGAATTGTTACAGTTTAACTTGGATTTTTACCATCACAAAATTAACTCCCTAGAGCTTTTAAAAATCAAAGATCTTTTAAATAACCAGAAATAATTTTAGGGGCCATTGCATTTATGGTATTAAATGGTCTATCAAAGGAGAAAAATCTTCAATTCCTTTTCTTTGCAGCTGTTAAGTGCAGTGATTTTGTTGTTTGTCTTTTGGTTTGGTTTGGGGTTTTTTCCATCACAAATAAATTCTAGAATGCATTATTATTCATTCTTTTGTATTTCAATTTTTTTTCTTTATTATGTTTTAGCTCATCATCATTGTGTTGTTTCTCTTAGGTGATAAATCTAAGGAACTTTGTTGCCAAGCTGAGTTTCTTAATATGGGAAAATTCAAGGGGATATGCTAATACAGCTTTCTGATTTTTTTTTTGTCCCTAGCTAAAAGACAGTGTGTCCTCTACTGTTTCACAGGAACTAGACAAATGCTGGCACAGTTGTACAGCTAGTAAATAAAACATCTAAAGAGTTGTAGGCCACTGATTTTTATAGGATTCAAAAGGCAATTAAAACCTGTAATTAAAATGCATGATGAGGGGCAGGCATATTGTGCTCTTTCTCTCAGGTAATTATTTATCACTCAGCTATGGCCAATTTTGCCTACATCATCTTCACTCTCATTTATGACACATACTTCCTAATCAAACCAATTTTATGGTCTGAAATAGGTCCTTGCCTATATTTACTCTGAATCACAGACTCACAGAATCACAGACTATTCTGAGTTGGAAGGGACTCACAAGGGTCATCAAGTCCAACTCTTAAGTCAATGGCCCACACAGGGGATTGAACCCATGACCTTGGCATTATTACAACCAAGTTTTAACCAAGTGAGCTAATCTCAGGGTTGAAAACTCCTACAGGAAAACTTAGTGAAGTACATTTACATGCAGTTGATTTTGAATCAGAGCTGATCATTTCACACCAAACATTAACCCTCCCAAAAATACCCCAAAAAACACCCCAACAAAACCCCCACTCAGATATATTTTTGTTTTTATCTAACTGCACTGTGTGTAAGCTCAGTTTTATGGTCTGGCAGTTCAGCTAGGATTTATTCTTTCTGTCAAATGTATCACTATAATTACCTGAGCATCACACAATCAGTAAAGAATTGCTACTTCAGCTTCATCATACTTATGCAGAAGACAGCAGTGCTAAGGACACATCTGTCTTACTCTGATACTGCATTTACAAGGCTGAAGTAAAGTATAGACCAAAATAATATTCCCAAAATGACAGGGAAAATTAGCAAATTATCTGTTTATGAGGTCCAGACCACTCTGCTTTTATTAACTTATTTTTTACCTATTCTTTGTAAAGTCCACTCACAAAAAGTCCACAAATGCATCCTCACAAACAGCTGTGCAGTCTTACACTACTTTTAGTTTTCACTCCTATGCATACACAAGTGATGATATATACTAAGACAAGCAGTCTCTGATGCCACAGAGCCAGAAATTACATTGTCAAAATACAACATTTCTTGTGCTTTTCATAAAGAAGTGAAAAAAGCTACTAACTGGTTTCCCCATGAGTCCATGCAAACTTTTCACTTTGTGGACTACCTTCTGGTTTGCCTGGGATATCACGCTGGAGGTGTTCAAAAAATTACTGAACATGGCATTTTGTGCTCTGCTTTAATTGACAATGTGGTATGCAGTCAAAGTCTGGACTCACTAATCTTGGAGGTCTTTTCCAATCTTAACAATTCTGTGATTCTAAGATTTTTTCATTGTGTGCATTCTTTCGGGAAATGTCAAAGTTGTCTGCTGATCGACGCCCTCCTCCCAGCTCCAGTCCAAGCAGTTGCAGCAGCAGGTGCTGCCCCATTAATGGACATTGATTTATGTGCAGAGAATAAATCCAACCAGGAGAGAGAGCCTATACCCACTGAGCCTTCCTCTGAGGACAAGCACCAAACATTTTCCCTAATGCAGTCTACTATACCTCCACCTTGTGGCAGGTTGACCTTGTCTTGGTGCCAAAAAGTGTCCACCGAGAAGTTCTATCACTCCCACTTTGTGAGGTGGACAAGGGAGAGCAAATAAGATAGTAAACAGCTGAAGAGTTGAGATAAGGCAGTTTACTAGAGCAAAAGCAAAAGGCTATGTGTACACAAGCAAAGACAAAACAAACAAAAAAATTACTCTCTAGTTCCTACAAGCAAGTGATGTCCACCCACTTTCCAGGAAGCAGGGTTTCAGCACATGTAGCTGTTGCTCCACATCCTGTAAATAACAAATGTCCCCCCTTTACTCCACCTTTTCTTAACATTTATATCTGAGCTACATCATATGATATGGAATATTTCTTTGGCCAGTTTGGCTCAGCTGTCCTGTTTGTGTCCCCTCCCAATATTTTCCAAAGCTCCAGACTACTAGGGGGATTGAACGTTGGAAAGAAGCACTGATGATATGCCAACACTACTCAGCAGTAGCCAAAACACTGGTATGTTTTCAAAACTTTTCTAACTACTAATGCAAAGCACAGAACTGTGAGGGCTGTTATGGGGAAACAAACTCATTCTCACCCAGACCCGATACATACCTGATCATAAAAGGTTCAGTTTGCAATATCTGATGCATATATCATAATTTAAATTGCCACATCAAGAAACAGAAACCATCTCTTGTCTACTTTGAAAAGGAGGGTTGGACAAGATGACCACTAGAGGTCATTTCCAATAGAAATTTTTCTGT
Source organism: Sakesphorus luctuosus (assembly GCA_013396695.1). Taxonomy (NCBI): domain Eukaryota; kingdom Metazoa; phylum Chordata; class Aves; order Passeriformes; family Thamnophilidae; genus Sakesphorus; species Sakesphorus luctuosus. The sequence goes on along the minus strand of VWZD01011939.1, from coordinate 52,476 downwards.
TATATATGGGTATATCTGTGAGCTGGGAAAAAAACAGCCTTGGGTTTAACAAAGAGAACAAAAAAGTATCCAATACATGCAACACACACCTTAGATAGTAAATGGTGTTCTAAGGTGGAACTGCATACCCATAAATAAAAAATAAGTTCTACAACTAACTAGTAAACTTCTATAAATAAGCCCAAGTGAAATCTAGACCAAGGAAGAGGGAAACTTCAACATTTTACTTCCTCAGTGAAGGACTTTAGAAAACAGGAAAAAAAAAATGCAGCTTTAGATTTTCCAGTTATCAACATGTCAACACCTGAGAAGGTCACAAATTATACACTATACATTATTGTGCAAGTGTCAGTACAATATATACCTACATTTCAGATGTCATCCAGTAGTTTAAATAAATAAATAAGTCATCATGATCAGACAATTCCTTTTGAGGAAATGAGTAGACGTGTACTATTTTCCAGATTGCTTCTATACCTCCTTGATGTTGTAGCATCCTTTTACCATTAAAAAAAAAAAAAACAACCAAACCAAACATTGTGAATACATATATCTGATTATACTGTTACACAACATTTGATTAATTATTGCAGAACAGGGTATTATGTAAAAGAACATTGCAAAATATTCTTTTTCTCTTCAGGTGATGTCACTTTCTGATATGACATGCTATGCCTTTTGGCTTCTTTTGTCAGATCAGTACAGATCAACATTAGTCTGTCTTCACCACACTAGTTTTCAACTGAGTTAGCCATCTTTTCATCTTTCACATTATTATTTCTTGCAGCTTGATTTTTTTCATAACTTTGAAACTCATGATTTATTGTAATTAGTCTTAGATGAGTTTTCTTTTTCCTATTTTTTCTTTTTTTTGAAAAAAAAGCTTTCTGATACTTGAGTAGTTTCTTGATTTTCTTTCCACTTTTGTAGAGAAAAGTCAAGTATTATTACATACCACCTTCCCCATAAAAGAAAAAATGGTTGTTGTGCCTCCCTGACTCTGTGTATATAATACTTAGTCTGAATTCTGCTGTAATAATATGAAAACAATTGAAAAATAAGGAAGAAATAACCTTACTGGCATTCCAAGCTGTTATTCATTCAGGCCTTCTAATATTGGCTCATTAAATACTCGTGGGCACATTGTGTAAAACAGTCAGAGATCTTTTCTCATCATGTACAGGGTAATGTTCTTGCTTACCCTGCTTACAGATTTTACTTGGAAACAAAACAGATGACAAAAATGTCACTTTAACTAATACACTACCTGAGTACCTCTTTAGCATCTAAATGGATAATAATTCACAATTTCTTATATAGTGAATAAAATTCAAAATCTCTGGTACCTTCTGAGATATAGACCTGGTAGAAAATAAATTTTAATCATGATGTTGAAGTATTTAGAAATAAATCCTATCACTGTTGAGAGATTTCTTCAAATAAATAATATTAATATTTTTCTTAACTACATATATAATTCTTTAATTTATCCTATCACCTTTCTTAAAAAAAAATAAAGAAAACAGAATACCTTTCCTGAATGAGTATATAATTTTATTTTAACATTTCAGAACTGGGGTCTTGTTCTGAGACAATGATAATGACAATGATAAATTGTGCTTATGATTTGACTAATGTGAATGAAGGAGTGGGATCTTAAAGTAAAAGAAATGCCATATGTAAAGAGTAGAAATAGTGCACTTTTTACAAAATATCGTATAAGCTTGGGGAAGAGAAGAACAAGTAGAAGCATAAAAGTTAAAAAATTCTCTTTAGCATTATGATACTGCTGCTTAACTGATCAAAATGGCAGATATAGGGAGAGGGCTGGGGGTGGGATGAGAGGAAGAGATGGAATGAATTTCTGGAGCATCCCTTTGTTCACTCGGAGTCTTAAGAGTTTCTTTGGGTTTTTTCTCCAGCAGTTCCAAAATATTTCCATTTCAATGTACATGGCCCCTGTTTCAGAAAGGAATCAGGACTTAGCTACTACAAAACTGCTGAACCCAACATGAATATCAAATTATTTCAGCTTCAAAGGAGAAATATTTTGCAATGTTAAGGTATTTACAAGTATCCTAAAGTAAAAAATCTGGCCCGGTTTTAGAACATGAAATGTGTCTGAATGATGCATGAGACTTGGACAATGAACTAAAACTTTCAAAGTTCTTATCTGTATTTTGTGTTTGCATATTTAAATTTACTCTATTTGTAAATATTGCAACCATGGAAGGTTTGTACCGTAAAAATAATGTGGTTTACATTCACCAAAACTTGCATCTGCAGAGAAATCTTATCTCCCTCATTTACTGTGTAAGGATGGAGCCCAGGTCCACAAAATACTATTAAAAATTTACACCACCAGCAGATATGTCCTGTATGTGCTTGTGGATATGCTCCACCAGATAGAAAGCATTCGAGGTGAAAGTGATCACAGCACATACATAATTTTAAGTGTGTCAAAAGTTTAATTGTTTCATTTGAAGACAAGAAGGTGTTTAATCATCTCTGCAAAAACTAAATGTGGTAGCCTGAAGCTGAAAAAACAGAGGGATTCTTCACCTTTGATAAAGCACAAGGTCATTCCAGGGTCACTTCAAATGGCCCAAATTATTTTTCTTGCTTCGAATTAATATTATTTCTGAAGGTATGACCATGCCTTGCACAATTTCTGTTCTACAAGACTGCAGTAGCAGATTCTGAAATAGACTTCAGCAGGTTTGTGCTTTGAGTTCTGGTCAATCCTTGAATTCATTATATACAAACAAGAACAAAAATATATCTCATTGTTCCAGTCACTCTGAACTGCATGTCAGAGATTTATGTGATGTAATGTACTTTTCTATTACATATTACATCCCACTAGGATGCTTAGGTTAATAGATGTGTTCCTTTTAAAATGGACTCAGTTTGTAAGCCAGAACTTTGAATAACACTGTCTTTTGCATGTCACCTTTTAACACTTACATCATTTCCCACTGAGCTGTCTTTTCCATTCCTCTTATCACCTTAGCAAATGCAAATGAAGTAATTATCTAGTTAAATTCTGAACAGGCATTATTCATTTGAGAAATCTTTACTTTGTAGTGCTAAGGAAGCATTTTTCCCCCCACCTTTGGCACTTTACAATAAACTCATTCTGATCTAAATTGATTGCTCTGGGATTATCTTGGAGTCATTAAAATAATGCTGTATTGACTTTCACTAATGTCTTTAATTAGCAATTTAAAATTCCAACATTTTGAATTAAACATGCAGAGGTACAGCTTATTTTATCTGTATATAATTTTGATATGACTTTGATTCAAATCTTATTTTGAATCTTACATAATTGGTCTCAGAACTGGTTTTGCTGGAGTAAAGGTGTTGGCAACAAAGAAGGGAGCACCTTGAAGATGTTGAAATAGGGAAAGAAACTCTGTGAAGAGCAGTAAATGGCCAGTCTTCCAAGAGTGACTTATCTAAAAAAAACATTGTGAATTACAACTCCAAACTATTCATTAAACATCCTGTGTTACCCTACCAATCTCAGATTAATTTTTCATTCCATTTGTATCTATATTCATAGCAACTGAAGGCAATATTTTTTTTCATATGCAGCCAGTAAGATCTGATGTTTTATGTGATGATCTTGTATAACTTTACATGAAGGTCTGCTTTGGCTACAGTTAGTAGCAAAATTGGTGTGTATATTTTCAGTTTATTAGATTGATCTAGAAAATAGTTTTTACAGTTAGAATCTTTTGTTGTTGTTGTTGTTAACTTAGCAGATAAGAACAAACCTAGATTCTTTTATGGTGACTTTCTCACAGTCTTAAATTTACAGAGAGGTTTAACCTTATTAGACTCACATTTTCTTGTCCATGTCTATTTCTATAGCACTTTAGTTATTTTATCTTTTTGTAAGAATGTAAAGTATGCCACAAATAGGTCTCTTTATTCTGTGATTTCTCCACATCTTTGACAACACTCACGCTTCATGGGTTTTTTGCTACTTCCTCTGAAAATAGAAATGTTCTAATTCCTTTCTGGACCTCAAAAGGGGTCTAGACGTGGTCCTGGGCAACACCCACTGGCCCTGCTTGAGCAGGGGAGTTGAAGCAGATTATTGTAGGGGAGGTTTGGCCTTAAGCCTCTATGCACAACACATTTCCTAGGAGCTGACAGGCAGGCAAGGTCACTGTAACCTTGAGGCAGCCGAAAAGCAGTAAACAACCCCAGAGCCAACAAGCAGCTCAGTCTCATTGGCACCAGAGGTGAGCTGCTCGCTGCGTGGACGTTGTTTTTCATCCAATCAGAGCAGACCGCTGCCGTGTGAACAAAGCCTTCCAGCCTATCCCAAGTTGTTACTGTCCACATGTTCACCCTGAAAAGCTATATAACCTGTTTACCCCCCAATAAAGTTTGAACGTTCCTGTTTTTAAACCTTGGCGTACGGCTCTATCCCTATGGGAATACGAACATGCAACTAGAAGCCCGAACCGGGGGTCACGTCAGGGCTGGCAGCAAGGGCATGAAGAACCCTCTCGCAATGCACCCCTTCCCCAACAGATTATCCCTAGAAGTCCCTTCCAACCTCAATCATTCTGTGATTTGTAAATTCCCTAGTGTGTGAGGAAAGATTTGAAGGTGACCATGTTGCTGGTAGATATAATTAACATAGTTTTAGCTACTGTTGAGTTATTTTTTTTGTTTGCATACAGGAATTTATCGTATGTGAAGAAATTAATAACTAACAAGATTGCACCACCAATTGTTTTATACAGCTTTTATTTAAGGAACTGTTTTTTCCAAGTGACAACAAATAGTACTCTCCTATTTTCTTAGGACACTTGGGTCCTAAGGTCACCAGAGTTTTTAGAGTGTGGTCTGATGTGTGAAATCTAAAGAGCACTGAAGGATGCAAGATATTGTGGTCCACATTTGTCTAATTCCAGTGGCCTCTGTGAAGGGTTGTTCTAGTTGTATGTGTTGGTGTTAACACAAAGTCATTCAAAATGTTCTGACTCAGAAATTTTGTTAGCAAATTTGAATCATTCTTTATAATATTATAATCATAGAAATCAACTTTTTAAATGGTGCAACTACTGCCATAGAAAGAATGAAAATTCTAGGGATTTTTCATCAGATTATTGCTATTATTAAATGTAAAGAAAATTGGTGAGTAAGATCCAATGAATGAGAAAACATATTTCTACTCCCTCTCTCTTTTGGACTGTAATTACTTAATGGCTTCAATATATGACAATGGTCTATTTATTTACATATATATATCCACCCAAAAAGTGGCTTGTAAGTAGGCTTATTTGAGTAGTTAAAGATCCAGTACCATGAATTATTTGAATAAGATGCAAATTTTAAAGTTAGTATCTTATTGTGGCTTTTTTTTTTCCAACACCAATGGGCAATCAAGTAGGTTAGTTTAGTGTTCTGAACTAATGAAATGGTAGTCTCTAACCTGGGCTGGAAATTATTTGTAAGTGCAACTACACATTGAATTAAAGCAGGGGTAAAGATGTATATCTGTTAACCACAAGAATTTGTATAACCTCTCCATATGCATTTGTGTGGTTCAAGAGCTTGACAGACATTGACTTGCAAGATGAAATGCACCTAAAGTGTGGGAGAGCAATTACAGTATACTAAAAGTTTCAATGACTAATGCTTCTCAACTGCCTCATTAATGGGTTTTCATGACCTGCTTATAGACTGTGATAGGCACATGGAGACAACAGGTTAATGAAAAACAGGGTCGCAGTAATGTTAGCAAATGTACTCAGTTTCTTTCAAAGAAAACTAGATGGAGGCTGTCCTTAAGATAGTTAATAATACTCTTTATTGTTTGTATTAACAAAATNTTATATTATCATATTTTATATTATTATTTTATATTATTATATTATTATTATTAAAAAGAATAACAGTTCTGAGAACCTAAATCCATTGGATAACTGTATCTTACTGCTGTCCATCTTTGATGGTTATCATAGACATCCTTTTGTTGTAGGTAGTTATGAATATTTAAATAACTTAAAGTTATTGTCATAACTTGAAATTAAATAGGTACTTTTGATATCAAGTACATCAAAATTTTACACAAGTCCAGGATTCCTAACATTTTTTTATTAAATTTTCTAATACATCCCTTTTTTTCCATAGAAGTCAAAGCATGAATTAATCTCAACAATGACATTTCAAATAGTCTCTCTAACAGCCCAGAAGTCTGTTCCATTCTCCTTGTCCACTCACTCTAATTTCTAAGGGGGTGGTTACTTATTTACCCTAAAATTCTCCGCGTTGATTGCTAGCAGTGGAAATTGAGCAATACCAATATTCATGATGAGTTTGATATTTTTATAGCTATGTTTTTAATGTAAAGGTAAGATCAATTTATTGAATGTGAAAACTAACCAACTATCAAATAGAAATTGGATTTTGGAAACTAACACCACATGAAAAGATTGTTTTATGAATAATCTGTATTCCGTACAGTCATCTTATAAGTATAAATATATGAATATGCATTAATGCTCTCTATTTTCAAAGATAAATATAGTTGATAATCAGATTCTGATGTCTACACCACAATGCACATTTTCTATTCTTTGCATATCTGACAATAAACTCTACAATCTCCCTCAGAGATTAGACAGAACTGTCCACTGTCTGAACTCAGAAAAAGCCCTGGCATTATTCAGTCATGCTCATTGGAATGGAACAGAGAAATTAGAAGCACTACAGCATCATTCTGAAAGTCTTAATTAAAAAGGAAAAAAAAAATCAACCCCCCAGAACATCCACAACAAACTCCACAACATACAGAACCCAATATTTCACATGTATTCCTCAAAGGTTTGGTTATCTGCAAAAGAAGGAAATTTATTTCTCTGATCCACCGGAGAGGGATTCTTTCCCTTCTTTCGCAAAACTTCAACTTCAGATAATCCTTTCCATTTCCAGAAAGCACTGTTGTTTGTTTATAAAATATAGCTCTGTTAGACAGCAGTTTGCTGACATGTTAGAATCAGTCTGCAAAATAACAGTTTCCAAAGGTGATTTTTGCAAGAATGGAATCTAATCATAATCAATCATCATCTAGTGTCAATGAGTCACTGGATGTCACCAAGAACATGGAAGCAGTGAATATAAAAATATGTGGTCTTAGTGGCATCTCTGAATGATGATCTTACAGTTCATTATTGCTCTTTGAACTCTCATTTCTCCAGAACTCCTACCAACTCCTTTTCCCTTTTAAGTAATTTTTTGAGTTGTTAAAAAAATGTAAATATTGAAACAATTTTAAATCTGGAAATTGAAATAAACCATTTTCTGATACTTCATATTTCATATTTATCTTTTCACTTTGAGTTATTTGCTTTTACTCTCTTGCTGATCTCAGGTGGTTTTAACATAAAAAGGAATTATTGTTTTCATAGAGAAGTAGATTCTATGAGATCCATTATAGGGTTTTGTTGTTCATACAATGTGTATAGAAAATAAGGATATAGTATGTTATGTGAAAATATGATTTCTCTCCCTTTTCCCTATATTTCTTCATCAAGAAAGCAATTTAATAGTTTATCCATCCTTCCCCCCTGGAATGATTTAGTGGCACTTCAGAATGAATTCTACACACAGCTTGTCAAAGAATCATTTTGATTTGCTATGGTTCATCCATATAAATTGAATACTTCAAAGATTTTTCTCACTTTGACCTGCATCTAAAAATCCCTGCAGGAAACTGCATCATACAAAAAAGCAAAGGGATCAGTATGAATAATCTTGAACCATACAGAAAGGCTCAGAACTAACCTCTCATTGCTATTTATGTATCTATACCTGCTAGCTCACCTGTGGGCCCCTTACTCCAGAAGAAGCACTTTTCTGACAGTTTTAATGTCATTTGCAGGCCTTAATATCCTTCAAACTAAACCTTAAGATCAAATTGATGTTGTATGTGTGCTGCATCCATCATAATCTCTGCACAAGAGACGTACCTCCTATGAAGGAGACTTGTCCCTACAGGGGCGTGTGTGCTTGTGTTTGCCACGGCTGGGAAGAAGGAGCTGTTTAATGCAAAAGGGGAGCTCTACAGACATCTGTAAGTCTGCTTTACGTAACACAAATCCTGTAGAGAAAATAGAGTGCAGAAAGAGTTTTTCAAGATGTTTATATGGAACTGATAATACTTGAAATATGCATTTTAAAAAGGTCCCTTGGAAACTGAAGTTTCACAAAAAAAGTTTTCAAGAACCAGGTTCTCCTAAATCCTTGTGCAAAATCACTGGAATAACATCTGTGCACTAACACTTGGATTTATAAGGGTAAAAAGTAAAGTATTTCCATTAGCTTGTAAAGGAATATGTTACAGACATTTTGTGTATCACAAAACCTCCTAAATTTGGCTTTCATTCCCATTCAACATGAATGTAAAATTTAAGACATCATGGATTTTCATGGGATGGAATTTAATATTTTTTAGTGTTTATTATACTTCTACATGGCTAAAATATTTTTTTAAATGAAAATGATTATATGCAAAAGTTAAAATTACTACAATATCAAAAAAAATTAAAAATCATGCTACCAAAATTATTAATTATTAATGTAAATATAAATGTCATCCAAGCCACCATTGGATTTTGTCCCTTTGCAGTACACATTGGTAGCCTACCTGGTACTGGTTTACTCCTGATGCAGAAAATGAAGCAGAAAATTTTCTTCTATTACATCTTCTAAATAATAGAAATTCTGCTCTATGTTTCAGGGCTTAATTTTAAGTCAAACTCTTGTTCTAATTATTTCAGCAAGTGTATTTTTTAAGCAGTGAATGAAAAACTTACTCAGAGAAAAGTGATATTCTACAGAAAGTTTCACTTGAACATTTTCATAGCAGCTTATTCATTTCCATACAATGAAAAGCAGTTCCAGTATCAATGGGCTTCACTTGAAGCACTGCTTCTCTAAACTTACTGTAATTTCACTGTCACTTACTGTTGCATATGTCACACTTTCACTAGCACAGAACTGGTAGTATAGTATAGAATTTGGGATCAATAATCTTCAATAAAGATATTGTGATTTTTATTGACACAGCTTTAATGAAATAGCTTTGAAAAATATCATGTTCAGTCTCCTGTCAAGATTTTTCTGAGTCTTTAACTTACTAATAAAAATCAGTGTAACTCACTAGGAGTATGTGTTACAAGGGGGAAACCTGCTATTCTGAGGACTTCCTATGAAATAAATTTTGTTTCTTTGAAAATATTAAGAAAATCCCTGACACCCTCCAAAGCACTCCTAAGCAATATTTGAACTATTTCATTTTAATTTTTAGGAAAAGGAATTTTTTTTAATTGATAAAAATGATGGTTAGACCACCAGTTTTTCTATCTATTTAATCACCACAGTACAAAATAATATACACAAAAATAATACACAAATAACTATGTTCCTGGTTAAATGTACAGACCTGTATTTTCTTTTGCTCAGAAAGAGCAGTTCTATCAGAAGCTAGGGCAATGAGAAGGAGGAAATATTTTGCTTGATTTGTTGCTGTTCTGTTTCTATTTGGTTTTCTTCTTATGTGCTTTGATGGAAGAAAAGAACACTGGTAAGGCAAATACAAGTGGTTGAGTGGTTTGAAGGTCATTACTGTGATGTTGGAAAATCCCATTGGAATCCTACATTACTTTGGTGTTTTCTAAAATGTTCATACTGAATTTGTTTAATGAGCTCTAGAAAGACACTGCATAGCTCCATCTCTTCTTGTCCACTGAGATTTCTTTCTCCCAGATGTCAAGTTTTTCTTCCTTAGTTTTATAATATTTATTGTCCTAAAGGACTACAATTGTCTTATTGGTTCAAAGACTTCTGTGTTATCTTTAATGTAGCCAGAGCTTGATCCATTAATTGAAATCTCTTTAGGGCACTGCAAAAAACACATGGTTAGAAAAAACAAAGTCACAATGGCATTAGCTTTGAGGCTGCTAACTTTGACAAATCGAATAATTAAAATTATTTCATCTGAAATTTTAACTTTTCCTCCTGTGTGTATGAAAAGAAGTGTCTTGTACTGTGAATAAATCTGGAGCTGTTCTCAAAATCAGTAGCATGACTCTGTGTGCATGTGTAAAAGCTGATAACTCTTGCAACTTTACTCAGTAGTTTCTTTGGAAGAACAAGTATACACTTCTCAAATAAACTGTATGCTTCCAAACGCTATTTTAAAAATTTATTATTTTAATCTAAATAGATTTGTTTTCCACAAGAAGGAACCCAAATCCTCATTTTCCTTTTTTTTTTTTTTAAGATTGAAGGTTTGTTTGGTTTTGGTTTCGGTTTTGTTTTTGTTTTTTTATTGTATAAAAATGAATATTCACATAAGTAAAACATGGATTGTTTGGCTAAAATTTATATAGTTCTGCCAGGGATGAATTTGTTAATATTTTGAATTTTATAGTTCTATACAACTGAAAACCTGTATATCAGGTTCTGTCAAGAACTGATCATAGTACAACTGTGTGAAAATCAACTGATTGTATAGAAAACCATTTATTATCTTACAAATGTTGAAAGTGTGGAAGATAAAAAATCATTTATAAAACCAAAAAACCACAATAAAGTATCCTGTACACTTTCTCTCACATTCTTTCTCCCCTTCCTGTTTCCTTCAGAAAAAGTCTGGTAATTACTCAAGCAGTGAGTAATTTCAAGAATCTTGAGAAAATTCAAGTTTTCTGCCAAGGGAACAGATTTTTGTTGTGTGTTTATATCGTGCCTTCTATAATCATTAGGTCATGATGAGGACTACCAAATACCAGTAAGATACAACCAAAAAAGTAATGCCATTGGAACAGAAGTTATGAAGCTTAATCCTTAAATATTCATGTCCTGTAGCTAGATTCACTGTTGTGTGTGCTAGAGTGAACTTATATTGACAATTTTCCTGTGGTTTGGCTATTTATAATAGCTTTCTCCTATGTTGGTCTCCAAGGTTTAAAAATACTTGAGCTCATGTTTCTTCCCTTCATTGAAGGTTTTAATAAAGTCTCTCTCCCTATAGTTTCCTACATTTACAATGCTTGCCTGATCTTGACATCACCCGCACCTCTGTTGATACATGAAAGGGAGGAGGGAGATAGAAATGCAAAGATTTCTAGTCTTAAATGTATTAATATAAAATTAATAGCTATAAGCACCCTCATGATAATCAAAGCTTTATGAACCCAGCACTGTCTGTCGAACTGTGGACAGCACACAGACTGGAAAGATTTTTGACTCCCTATGAGGACCATACTTGAGCCAAGGAGAAATTATTAGCAATAAGCACCTCCAGAAAAATTAGAGCCTAATGAACTCAGCACTGCCTGCCGAACTAGGACAGAACACAGGCTGGAAGGTTTTCTAACCTCTGTTATGAGGGCCACAATTAAGCCGGGGAAAACTTATAGCTATATAAGCGCCTCCAGAAAAATTAGAGCCTTATGAACCCAGCACTGCCTGCTGAACTGCTGGACAGAACACAGGCTGGAAGGTTTTCTAACCTCTGATATGAGGACCACACTTAAAAGCCAGAAAAGAACTTTCCCCAAACCCACTCCCGAAATAACATTTATTAATACAAATATGTGACAATTATTGTGGGTTCCAATTTGCCGGGGATAATGTCCAGCTGCAAGATTGTTTTTAAGGGATAATAAAAGACCTCAAAAGAAACCAGCACAAAACATATTTTACAGAGACACTAAACTCAATTCACAATACAGCAGTGTATCCCATTTTCACAACAGACAGAAACTAGCAACAAAGAACTACTAACTAAAAACGCAGCCACCTAAAACACTTATCTAGACACTCTCTCAATAACGTAAGACAATAAAATATCTTACACACCACTCTCTCTGTAAAACAAAACAAAAGGAAACAACAGAACTGCTTCTTATCAACACACATGTTGAAAAAGAAGGAGCACATTGAAAGTAAAGCAAGTTACTGTAGTTGCAAAACAGAGCTGGTCTTATAAAGTAAGAATAGCAAAAAGCAATAAGTAGCAAAGTGTAAAGCAAGTTACTGTTATTAGTACTAAGGTAGCAAAACACAGTTAGTAAAGGAGATGCTTAATCAAAGTAGCTATTAGCATAAGATGTAAGAATGTATAAAGCAATAAGCTTTGCAAGAAAGTAAAGTTAAGAAAGTAAAGTATAGAAAAATAGAAAGCACATGGTCTTCTCATCCCTACATTGTTCCAGAAGGTAGGAGGAGACAGGACAAGCTGTAGCAGCTACTTTCACAGAGTCATGGCATTTTCCCCTTTCTGCTGGAGTTTAAACTTCGCACTTTTTATACCCGTTTTTTTCCTTCATGTGGTTTTGTGTGACAAAAAAATCAATCTTTTGGTGGGGTGATACAGATGCCTGAGGTGAAGTGGCTCCTAGAGTGGTTACAGAAGATATCACAAAGGGGGGCCATGTCATTCCTTAAACAACACTCCACCCTATGTTAATCCTATCAGTTTGAAAGCCTTTGTCCTCTGCTTCGAGCATCCCTCCAGGGGGCTGAGGCATCTCCCTCAACCCATCAGGGCTTATCAGGGGCCATCACTCCACATCTGTTAGACATGATAAGAATTGACCAAGTTCTAAGAACTTCAGGGAGAAACTGAGAGAACTATTTTCTTGGGAAATCAGGCTACAGGCTTAGACTAATAGTTATATAGTAATTACCCTGCTTCCTATGTTTGCAAAGCAAACAGATGAAGCTTGTTTTTGTCATTGTCATCAGAAAAAGAAAACCTTTTTAAGTAGGAAATAAATAATTTTCATCTAGATCCCATTTCACTGTAATGTAGCGAAGCCTGCAACATTAAAGACAAACAAGAAGTAAGCAACCTTGAAGAAAACTAAGCCTGTCTTTTTGCTAACAGGATTTCCTATCACGAGCTTCTCTGGATCCTGTACTGACAAAAAGTGGATCCACAAAGCCATGGAACTAGAGGGAATCTAGTGTGACAGACATATTGGTTTCTCCCTGTTGGTGGCCTTTGTTCAGCCCTGACAATTCCATTTGACCTCGGTACCAGTTGCTGCCTTTAGAGACTATACAAACTTCCCTCTCTGCTCACAATCTATTAGCATAAATGTTCAGTTTGCCTATCATAGTGATGCAGCGTTGATTACTGAAATTTTTCATGCCTCATATTTTCTCCATATTTCACAGGTTGTGAACTCAAGCTTATGGAGACTTAAATCTAAAAGTTACTCCTTAGAGAATTTGGTGTATGGATACTTTTGAGATTCTGAGTTTACATGTCTAATTTAAGCCAGTTCCTAGTAAACTATCCTCTCTATCATTTGGGAGGCTTTAAACAAGTAATAGGGAAGACCGTGTTGCCAATTTACTTTGTCAGTTCAGTCTATTTAGAAAATAGAATGCCAAATCAAATCAAACACTTGCTTTTCCCTCCTTCATTTCTCTTCTCTGCCCCTCTACTATTATTCCCTTTAGCCTACAAAGTCATTGAGTCTGCGCTTCATCCTTCCTTTTATACAATATTTCATCTATAGTCTGTAATTGTTTATCCTGCCATTGCATACATCACAAGCTTTTACACACAGTGAAATGGTTGATCTGGGTGTAAAAGGAACTGTAAAAAGAAGTGTAAAAGCTTGTGATGTATGACAGTAGAGTGAATGAAAGGCATATCGATTTTATGTCTCTAAGTGCTTATGAAAGAATAGAAGGACAGTGTCTGACTTATTTCTAAAAATGAATTGGAAGAATGGTTAAGAAACTATTATCTTAAGCATGCAATTTGGACAACTCAGAGTAAACCCAGAGTGAAATTCAAACTTCACTAATGTAACTGATGCATTTTTGAAATGGCATGAATGAGAATGAAGACAAAAATTGGTCTGTAGCATTGAAGGATTTGATATTTTCATGAAGATTCTTCATTGGTATGAAAATTTTGATGCAAAACCTTGTACCAAAGACCACCAAATTTGGTAAAAACTTACCAAACTGAAATTCCAATGAAATTCAATCACAACTAGTTTTGAGTCAAAAGTAGTTGTCCACAACCTCTGGGAAAGATGGAAGAAATCTTGAAGCCAAGCGAGGGCAGGACTCCCACGTGCCACAGGAGCCTGTTCCTCAGGGTAGGGGCTGATAGGGTTGCCCCAGAACATGTCCCACTGGAGGCTGCACCCAGATACTGCAGGCTTTCCTCAAGTGACCTGACCCCTTCCCACAGCCACGCTGATGCCCTCTCCCCTCTGCTACCACCTTCCTTGCAGAGTTGGGAGCCAGCAAATCCCTGCTGCTGCTTTCTGGGAGGAAGGCTAGTGGCCATCATGGCAGGTACACTGGTGGCCATTTGCTCTTCTGGGCCCTTACACGTCTCCTGTTCAGGAGCAGCACAGAGAGGACACAGTGCCTCCTTGTCACAATGACCTTAGCAGCAACTAAGCAGGGGGATTATGCCCTCCCCATCCAAGTGTGGCAGTACGTGCACTCTGGCTCAGCAACAGTCTGCCTGAGTCCTACCCAGTCAAGCTTACAGAGAAATTTCATTTTATTGTTTCTCCTGAATAAAACAAAGATTCCTTCCAAACACATAGATGCCTCAGGTGATCTGCTGAGAGCCTTTTTCTCTCACTCTTACCAAATCCATTGCCACATCATCTATCAGGACTGGTAACAAAAATCAAGTGTTTATCCACAGAAAATCGAGAAGTTGCCAGTTTTATCGTTATTTTTTTTTACATAAAGTGGCTGTGTTCCTTTATTTGACTGACAATGCTTTTGAACATAGCTGCTGATATTTTGGGGGTTTCTCTGTACAACTCTGCAAGCAAAAAAAATTCTTTTGGGTCTCTGTCCTCTCCCTTTCTTCCCTCTTTCCCCACAATAACTGAATGTAGTCCATGTAGTCCTTCCTTTGAGTCCAGATGCTGGTATTAAAAAGAAAGAATTACATTACTGTGGAACTTCTAAACATATTGTAAGAGTTGGCAACATGCAACACAGGGAGGATAACATTTTAGAGAACACATTAAGGTTGACATCTCCAAGAAACTATTCAGTCATTGTAAAAAATCTCATAGGGAACTCTTATAGGATTTTTCCTTATTTATGCAATGTGCATTGAGGAGTATAGCTCTCTACTAATTATTCAGTCTCAGGTATCCATAAATGAGCTGTTGAATAGTGATTGAGACTTTTTATTGACACAAACACCAGTAAATCTGCTGACATTCATCTCATTTCTTGAGTTGGTTTTATTTTCAGTTTTAAACCTGAGAATGTATATTGAATTGTAAAGAATCATGCTCTATGCATACCTGTTCAAGCTAATCCTTTTTTCCTTTCACCTTAAAAGAACAGATGAAACCAATCATTTTAAGTAACAGTATTTTTCCTACATCTATCATTGAGTCTTTTCTAGATGGTGCCTAATTCATCCTAGTTGAACTAAAGGATATTTTGATATGTCATGTGGGTCTATTTATGATAGCATTTGTTCTGCATACATTAGTTTCCTTTTTTCTACCTAATGTGTGTAAAGTCTTTTCCCTCTACTGTTAGATTCTCTCAATGTAAAGCTTTTCGCCTTTTATTAGAAGTGTATTGAAAAATCATTCCGTATTTCTTACACCAATTTAAAAATTGCAATGAAACATTTAATTTTTAGGACCTTAAGATTTGTTCCATTTTATAATTTGCACTGAGTGAATTGATTTAGAATAAAATATTAGTATACAAATCTTAGAACATACAGTAACTAATAACATATTTTATATCTTATGAGGCCACATTTGCTTAAGCATTCTTTGCTTCAATTTGATTTGTTTCCTGGAACATAGTCCGTAATTCTAACCATACAATGTCCCTTTTGTGGACATATTCTCAATCAGCATCAATTACAACTTGTAAAAATAGATAAAGTATTAAATAGAAGAGAGCTTGTATCTTCTCTATGGATATTTCAGAGGCTGCTGGGCATTGCTCATTTGTCTCATTAAATTTTGGCCTGGATTTATGAGAACAATAGTGTTAATATCCTATTACATGTTTTAGAATAATTGAAAATTCCAAACAGAATTTAGAGAAGAGGGTTTTATGTAGTCTAGTAGTCTGTACAAATGGAGGGAACAGAGTATCTTAGGTGTAGATATGGCATTGGTCATCATCATCAATACGACAAAAAAATTACTGTTAGGAAAATAAGTTTGTTGATGGACTCAGAACTTTTAAATATTTTATAATTTGAAATCTATTCTTTAAATTATTCATAAGTAAAGTTTTTAAAATAAATTTGCACTTTAGCTAATGGTTTATGTGAATATCTAAAAATCTAATATGAACTATGCTTTGGCAATTTTTGCTTTCTGAAGTCAACTTCAGCTTCTTTCTTAGATAGGAGCTTAAATAATTAGATTTGCAAATGCGTCATTGATGATACCAATTAAAATTATTTTCCAAGTCATCTTTCTCACATATTTATAGTCAGTTGTTTTACTCTGTGGAGACTAATCACAAATACAGACTAAATTCATTATAAAACTGGCTTCTTAGTCCTATGTAAATTCTT
>VWZD01011939.1:22422-33809 GCA_013396695.1 Sakesphorus luctuosus | reverse complement strand
CAAGGAGAATGCCATTATTTTAATCTTCATCTTTAAACAATTTTTTAAATATTTTATAAGACTGATTCCCAAAGCTTTGAATCTTCTCTTAAATATTCTAAGGGATTATTTTCCTGACATTATTTTCCCTCATGCTTTAAGATGTATGATGGTGATGATTTTGTTGTTGGTTAACTTTCCTTTTAAGCAGTGTACAAAATCAGAGCTGAAACTGAAATTATTCAGGATAGAATTTTAGAAGGCCTGTGAAGGTCTGATTAGCACCCATGGGGCTGCAGTGATGTTTATGTTCTCCAAATTTGCTTTAGCAGAGGTACAAACAAGAAAAGAGCAAAACACTGTTTGAGTTTTCCCTCACCAAGAGAATGGAAACAAGACAAATTTTAAAAGGAAATCTACCAAGTAAACGTCAGAGAGTATCTGTGTGTACACAATATATACTCTGCACATATTAATGGACAAGGTGAGAACAATTTTCTTTGTTGATTTTGTGTGTGTCTGTGCCTTTTTTTACCAACTCTTATTCTTTGTTCTTCCTTTCTTTGTACTAAGAGCCAAACCTCTATTTGGAGATAGATGCATTTGTTTAGCTTACTAAAAGCTGCACTTCAGCTGATTTGAGCAGTGATCTAATTAGTAGTCAGCAGGCTTGGTCAGTTGAGTGCCAAGAGTTTTCAGTGACATTTCAAAAGGACAAAGAGGGTGGTGGGCAAGTTCTTTCTTTGATGCATTCAGCTGAGAAAAAGTCCTAAAGGATATCCTAAAGAGATAAAAGATATGCATGCAGGCCTATATGAAGAAGCATATGTAGAGAAAGAGCAATAGACTGGGACTTGACTCCCACTGCCATGGGTGCCTGAACTTGAACAGTGATTTTATGGATTGACTGAGCCAAATCTAACCATAGCACATTTTAAAAACTGCCTTCTAGATAAGTCATCTTTTCTAGCAATTGCTCAATGATTTCTAGTGATTGATAAACATTCCCTAGCCCACAGAGAACTGCTAGAAATTTTCCTTTTGGATTACATAAAAAAATTAAATAGCTCGCAATTGGTAACTTAATCTCGTGTAATAAATAATCCACCCTGTTTCCAGGTTTGGATATCACAATTTAACATAGATAGTAAGCACTAACAGCAGTTTTTCTGGGGCTTTGTAGGAGTGACAAATAATGACAATACAGAGGCAGGCCATTTTGATAATATTAGGACATTTATAATCTGTGCAGCAAAGTTTATCTATGAACTAGCCAACTTTTATTGGCTCCCAATGTATTGATTTTGAACATACAAATGGATGTGGTTGTTTTGTAAAACCTAGAGTATAATTTGACACACTTTGTTGCTTTGGTGACCAAGCTCATATGAATTTAATTTCAGAAAGCTTTTGTATATTTATCTACAAGGTTTCCAGTATCTGTGTGGTTCTCCACGGTGTTTCCAGTAATACATTTGCAAAATATCTGGATTAAAATTCATTGGGGATTTTTTTCATTCTGTTTTATATTTTCATTGGCCTCTTGCTCCATCACAAAAGACATTCTCTGTGCTGATGATATTTTCCAAGTTCAATCACATTTGCTCAACTGAAAAATAATGTACAACTTATTTAGTGCCTATCAAATCTTTGACTAGGATTTAAAGAAAAACTGGTTTACTACTGCAGAGTCCTATTTTTTATGCAGCCACATTTCAAACACTTCCTAACAAATGGATTACAAAATTATTTTATATTTATTTCTCATCCTTTACACTTTTTTCTCTCATTTAATCCACAGCAACCTTTTCTTGAAATAATTGTGTCAGTTATTTTTCTTGCAGATATTAGTGTGAGTGATCATACCTGTGAGTGTTTGTAAGCCTTCTATTATTACTGAACTTAAAAAACAGCCACTAGCAAAATGTTGTGGAGGAGACAAATAGAATCCAACTGAAAACAACTGAATTAACTTTCTGAATTATGCTCTGCATCATTCATATTCATTCTGTCTAAAAAAAAAAAAAATCTGGCCAGATCTGCTAAATGATCAGACTTATTTCATTAGTTAGATTTGTTCAGGAATGAATTTTGTGAATGTCCTAATTGTGGATAAAATCTATTTTCTTCTTATTTATTAAAATTGATTTTTTGTACAGGATTGCACCACAGATTTCAAGCAACTTTAAACATGGGTAGCTTCTAGGCTATTTGGTTTACTTTTGCTGGTTTGTTGTTTGGTGGTTGCTTTTGGCTTTTTGCCTTAAACTTTTTTTGAGATGTAGCTGAAATAATTCTTACTGGCTAAAAATGACAAAATAGTGACAGCTCTTCAGAAGTCTTAAGCTGTCTTGTCTCGCATTCAATACACTGGCCTTTTCTGCTCAGTCAGTTACTAGCTACTTAGGAATAGACATGGAAGAGTAGTCATTTTTAGCTTCCAGTGAAAACATTTTTAGCTTCTTTGTGTTTCTTCGTATTCTAGAAGTGACATGCAAGTTCCATGCTCATTAGTTCAAGTTCTGGTACGAGCTCCTATTTATGTGGAATCTTCAGTTTGAAACAGTCAAACTTTGCAAGAGAAATGAAATGACACTTTTAAAATCTGTGCACGGACAAAATTGTGTACTGAGGAAGATGAGTGAAAAAGCAACAATCTGCATTGGACTAGTAAATGCAAAGGTTCAGTCAGGTGTAGTATTCATATGCTTTAAAGTTAGTAATAGAAATAGAGACTATGCAGAATATTAAGCTTTCTTCAGATTAGAGGACAGCAGGCACATATTGGCTGTTAGTCACACAGGCGACTCATGACACTGTCTGCTGGCATGTCAGAGCCTGCCATCCCTCAGTTTTGATTAGAGCCAATCACCACAAGCTATACCGGCAGGCAGTGCATCCTATCCAGAAGTCACTGGCTGCCGGTACCCTTCATCCCTCTCCCAGAAGAGCCTGGCAGGATGTGTTCTTATTTGATCTACCCTGTCAGTGTGAGGATTGTACTTTTCGATTCAGAGTGGGGAAGAGTCAAATAATTGAGCCCTCACCTCAGCTACCACTTCATATGTGAGACTCTCCACCATTCGTGCCTAAGGTCAGGCCCCACCTATGGTGTGGTGCCCATTCTCCATGCAATCAAGGTACTTTCAGTCACTGTCTGGACAATGGGATTAGAAAAAAATAATTCTTTCAAATAGACCCTGCCATGGCTTCAAGGGATGGTTTTGGATATGTTTAATAATTGAATATTGTGTCTGGTTCTGTGAGCTCTTCCCATCTGTTGTTTTGATTTAAAAATAAAATCAAGATAGCCTATTTAATTTTATGCTTCAAAAGCATGCAATGGAGGTACTCACAGTTTTTCTCTTGGTACTTGGGTAATAACAACTAAACACCTCTTTTGAACCGCTAATTGCCAGAGTTTCTTCATGGTTGACCCTCCATGGTGAATGTAGGAGTGAGATCAGGTTTTCTACTAAAAGGTTTTCCATAGCTGGTGAAGGATTCAGATCAAGGTCAGGAGATTTTTTTTATTTTGAACAATTTAAAATCAATCTCAATTAAAATATGAGTTGGACAACACTAACACAGCAGAATTGTCTTTTAAATGTTCAAAATGTACGTCAGGAATGTTCTTTTTGTTTTAGTATGATAAGACCATTGCATGTAGCTTTTTCTCCTGTTATTCTGTGCAACACAGTATATAACTTGTAAAAAGCTTCAAGTTGTCAATCCCAATAAATTTGGATCAGAGTAGCCTCCTATACTTTTATCTCATTTAAAGTGAGAGTCCTTGCAGATATTCAGTTATAATTATGTCTTAGTAACATAAAAGTAGATATATAGTCAGTGTTTCTGTAGTAATTAAACAATGACTGCCAATCTGAATGCAAGTGCTTAGCATTCTTGAAAGGCTCTAAAGGTCTGTAATTCAAATGCTCCTTGAAGAAGGCAGTACATGCGGAAGTCCCTTTTGATTTTCTGTGGCAACTACAGCTCTTGTATTCAGCAGATGTAAACAGGAAACAGTTTTGTAACACAGTAAGAATTCTTGAGATTGGAAAAGCAAATAAGGATTAACAGGTTGGGTTTTGGGGGTTATTTTTTGTAAGGGTCACTCATGTCTTTCAACTACCATCCTCTCATCAGGAACTACATACATTTCAAAGGGGAGGTACTTCATCTGTCCAAGCAAAAATTCTTACTCTAAGTAAAGGTCAAAATGGGTAATTTTAATAGTTTCTAAGTCTTCTTTTTCCATGTTCTCAAAACCAATAAATTTATCACTCCCCTCAAAAGAGATAAACCCTTTCCACAAGTCATTTCAATTAACTACCATTTCCTATGAAAAATAACAGAATTCTGTCGTTGACATGAATGTTAATTGACAAGCCAGCTGTCTGATTTCTCATTTTCCCTTCTCTCACAACTTTAGGTTTCTGGTTTAAACATATGGCTGAATTTTAGAAATGCTGTCTTTTTTATTTAAGACTATGAAATTTGGATGTTATTGATATAGAATGTTTTGTTGGTGTTTCATTAGTGTGTGACAATATTTCCATCTCAAACTAATTTTCATGTAACTCTTTTATTATAGACTTTTTTTAAAAGCCCCATATCAAGGAATAATATTCATTAATCTCAATTTAAAACAAACAAACAAACAAACACTGACCCTTCTGATTTATATGGCACACTTAAGCCAAGGAGAAATTATTAGCAATAAGCGCTTCTAGACAATCAGATCCTTAAGTCCTCAACACTGTCTGTCGACTAACGGACAGCACACAGGTTGGAAGGGTTTCTCACCTCTAATATGAAGCCACACTTAACCCAGAAAAGAACTTTCCCCATAACAGCTCGCAAAATAACATTTATTAATACAAATACTTGACAGTTATTGTGGGTTCCACTTTGCCGGGGATAACATTCAGCTGCAAGGTTGTATTTAATTGATAATAAAAGACCTCAAAAGAAACCAGCACAAAACACATTCTACANCAGTCAGTAAAGAAGATGCTTATAAAGCAAGAATCAAAGTAGCTGTTAGCATAAGATGCAAGATAGAATGTATAAATGAATAAACCTTGTAAGAAAGTAAAGTTAAGAAAGTAAAGTTAAGAAAGTAAAGTATAGAAAAATAGAAAGCACATGGTCTTCTCACCCCTACATTGTTCCAGGAGGTAGGAGGAGACAGGACAAGCGGCAGCAGCTACCTTCACAGAGTTGTGGCATTTTCCCCTTTTAGTTGCAGTTTAAACTGCATGTCTTTTTATACCTTTTTTTCCTTCAGGTGGTTGCGTGACTAATAGTCAATGTATTGAGGCGGTGATGCAGATGCCTGAGGTGGGGTGGGCCCTTGAGCAGTCATAGAAGATATCTCAAATGGAGGCCGTGTCATTTTTAACAGTCCACCCTTTGTTAATATCATCAGTTTGAAAGCTTTTGTTCTCTGCTGGAGCACCCCTCCAGGGGGCTGAGGCGTCTCCCTCAACCCATCCAGACTTATCAGGGGCCATCACCCCACAACATCCTATGTGTTCATGTGTTTGCTTTCTTATGACTTTAAATTTATGGATGCTGACTGATTCTGCCAGTTAAATGGTCTTATCTATCTTCTTCATCCTGGCATAGCAGAGAGTAGTCAGTCCCGCTGTGCAAACTGTCACATTTTTGCCCTCTACTTACTAAAATTGGAAATTTTAAAATTTCAGTCACATATCACAAAACACATTTTAAAACGTGTCTTGAAATGTCCTGTCCTTATAATCTTTTAATCTTTCTTGAAATGTATTTTATGAATAAAAATTAAAAAAGGAGTTAAAGAATCCCCTCCCCCTCACTCCCCCCAAAAAACCCAACAAACTCTTTTAAATCATAGAATAATAGAATATTCAGAGTTGGAAAGGACCCACAAGGATCACTGAAGTCCAACTCCTTGCCCCATGCAGGACAACACAAAGAATCACACCATGTGCCTGGGAGCATTGTCCAAATGCTTCTTGAACTCCGGTAAGCTTGATGCTGTGTCCACTTCCCTGGCGAGCCTGTTCCAGTGCCAAGCCACCCTCTGTGGGAAGATCCTTTTCCTAATATGCAACTTAAACCTTCCTAGACATAATGTCATGTAGTGTGACGGTTGAAAGGCACCCAGGTCCTAGGAATAAACTCATTTCCTGGAGGGGATGTGCTCCCCCTTTTTTTCCCCACCATGTGGCCCCTGAGAAGCTCCAGGAGAGATGCACAGAGACCACCAGTGAGGAACCAGAGAGAGAGCTTTATTACAGTGGATAAAGGTATTTAAAGGTTTTTAGAGGGATTCAAGTTACAACTTTTAATAACCAATAAGGAACCAGGGATTACAACTAAAGGGAGAGGGTGGAATAAGAACTAATAAGAAAAATCCATTCAAGGTCAGCCTGGGCTGTCTTTGTTGGTGGGGAAGGGGATCCTAAAGGGATTTTGGGAAGGAGAACAATGACTCAGGGAAAAAAGAACAAATAATCCATTTTGTAACATATTTTTACACAATCGTAAAAACTTCTGTTCTTAGAGCATTTGGGTTTGCTTCTTTACCATCTTCACAAGCCCATTTCTTACCAGATTTTTTCCATCTTTGATACTATAGGTCCTCTGCCTCAATGCAGTACCCTCAAGTCCTGTCACTGGCCACCAAAAAGAAGAGATCAGTGCCTGCCCCTCTGCTTCCCCTCACAAGGAAGCTGTAGACTGAAATCAGTCTTCTCTTTCACAGACTGATCAAAGTAACCTCAGACACTCTTCATATAGCTTCTCCTCCTAGATCCTTCATCATCTTTGTTGATCTCCTTTGGACACTCTCTAATGGCTTAATATCTTTCTTATATTCCAGTGACCAAAATGTCACACAGTACTTAAAACATAGCTGTACCATTGTACAGTAAAGTGGGACAATCACTTCCCTCAACTGGCCAATGATGTTGTGTTTGATTGACTCCATGACACAGTTGTCCCTTCTGGCTGACAGGCTCATATTCAACTTGCCATCGAGCAGGATCCCAAGGTGCCTTTCTGCAGCACTGCTTTTCATCTTCTTCCTTCCAACTCTTTACCTAAATTCAGGTCTTTCCTATACCAGGTGCAGAATCTGGCACTTGTCTTTGTTAAACTTCTTATAGTTGACAATTACTCAGCCTTCTAATTTGTCCAGGTCTCTCTGCAGAGCCTCTCTGCCTTCCAGGGCATAGACAGCTCCTTCCAACTTATTGTCATTGGCAAACTGATTTAGTATACCCTCAAGTCCTGCATCCAACTCATTAATGAAGCACTGAAGAGTGAAGAGTGCTGGCCCAAAAATGAAGACCTGCAGAACCCATTGATCACATGACACATTTATCCAGCTGTATGTTGGGCATTTTGTCCAGAAGGGTACTGTGAGAGACAGTATTGAAAGCTTTGGTGAAATCCAAAAGGATTACATCAACTGGTCAACTAGATGGGTGACATTGTCATAAAAGGAAGTTTATTGATCAGGACTTTCATTTCATGAACCTGTGCTGGCTGTGACCAAAGACTATGTTTTCTTTCATATGTTTTTCAATAACTGTAGTTACTAGGGATCAGCCCTCTTGCCCTTCTGGAAAATTGGGTCATTTGACAGCTTCCAGTCAACTGGAACCTCTTCAAATTTCCCACACCATTGCAAAATCATTGAGAAAGCTCTCATAATGACATCGTGCCACTCTTTGAGTACACTGGGATGACTCCCATCAGGTCTCATATATAGAGAGGGATCCAGCTGGAGCAACAAATCACACAGAATTTCAGGGTTGACTGAGAGTTTATCATTCTTGTAGTCATGGTCCTCCAGTCTGGTGCTCCAGAGGTCCCATAGCCTGTAATTGAAGACTGAGGAGAAGAAAGCATTAAACATCTCTGCTATGTCTATGTCCCTGTTTGTGAGATGACCATCCTCATCAAGGAAAAGAATGGGACAATGAGGCCAATATTATTTCTGGATTGCTTTTGCTATTAAGACATTTTTAAACCCCCTTTCTGTTGTCTCTCACAGTACTGGGTCAGCTTCAACTCTGTGCTTTGTCTGCATGAATTTTCTCCCTACATTAATGAACAATATTTAGGTAGTCCCTTCCAAATTGCCCAACCTTGCTTCCACTGACCATGCACTTTTTTTTTTTCCCCGTTTGCTTTAGCTCCAAAAGAAGATCAGTCTCCCAGAAGAAATCGAGTAAGTAATTTTGTCTTGGCTCAATTATTTTGGCAGACACACATATACCAGAAAATGTACTTAAAGAAGAAGAGCCTGAAAAAAAAGTTAAATTTCCTTTTAAAACTATTCTTTATAAATATTGAGTGTTCTGTACTTGATGATAGAACCATGTCGTTCCTATCATTCCTGTCTGAAGTGCTGCTTAATATGTACAAGTATATGCAAAATCAAGACAGTAAGAAAGAATGGTTGATTTTTTTCCCCACCTGGTTTAAATAAAGTAAATTATCAGCATATAACTCTGCTTGTTAGTGAAACTCCAAATTGGTGATTTTTGCTATTTCATCCTCTCTTTCATTTAAATCTTGATATAATATCTGAAGAAAGTCGTGGTCTACAATCTTTGAACAAAATATAAAGCTGTATTTATCAACTACTGAAGGTAAATAAAGTTGTGTGTGTTCAGTCTAATCACCTTCATTGGAAACAAAGACAGAAGGAAAACGAGTCAATGAGCATTGTAGTAAAAACTACTAACCTTGTGGTTATGGTTAGTAACCTGGCATCCTGACTCAGAAAGACAGATCATCAGTAAGGTACATAAGGCATAAATACAGACTTGTCATCAGTCAAAGTATGAAATCAAAAGGACTATGGGTACTTTGATACATGCTAATTAGAGAAAAAATATGGAATGTAATCTTGTCATCAAGTGCTGTAATTCTGTCAGATCTTAGAAGTGAAGCATAATTGGGCCATGATAGCACTGGGTGATCTGCATGAAGGGAAAAAAATAAGGTCAGAAGGAGTGGTTTCTCTAGTGACAGTCTTTCTTTCAGTCTGAGGTTAATATTTCACCACTCTTTCACTTTTTCACTCATTTCAAAAGCCTATCAAGTCATAAAGAACAGCTAGTTGTTTCCAAGAGTGTATATTAAAAGACTTATGTATCTGTAAAGCAAAAATCATACATTGCTTTGCAAAATTTGGGGTTTATGGGTTTGCTCTGCATTACTCTGAAGTATGTGAGAGACCTTTCTGGGTTATGCTCACAGCGAAAGGCATTTCATCCCCTTGGCCCTGCAGTAACATCTCTCTTTCAGTTCATCAGCTCCTACAATGGCATATGAAAAGAATCAGGGGATGGTCATAATGTCACAACAGTACCCTGTTTCTGGATTCTTCTGCTTATGCAAGGTAATGACTATACTGCATATAATGTGTAGATGCACCTGTATAAGAATATGAATCCATGTGATATATATAATACAATAGTCTGTTCCCTGTATAGATGTTTACTAGAAAAGATATGGATGAGGAAAAAAAGGAAAGCAAGACTTGCACTGCTTATGTAAAAATAAATAACTCTCTTACTCCTTAGCTGATTCACTTCACAGTTTTTCCTAACTTTCAGCTTCATTTGCTTCACTTTTCAAAGACAATCTTGTGGAAATGGTGGATCATTTTTGTGTTCCATTTCTTTCTTGGAGTTCTCTAGGGTTTGTTTTGGTGCCTTTATTTTTTTTTTCAAATTCAATCTTTCTCCACCAAATCATCTTCAGGCAGGCCTGTCATCATTCCTACATGACTAACCTAATAGCAACTCCCTGATTAAGTGAGGGATAGCAACCCACACTCTAGTGAATCACTGGCTATATCTAAAATAGAATCTGTAGTTTAACACAATAAAAAATTTCTTGATATTATTCTCAATACATAAGATTGATGAATTCAGACCATTACTATAAGACAAGACACAAATACATTGAGTTGATTTGACAGTTTCAAATGCTTTTGAGCACTCAGATAACATTGTGATAAATATACACAGAGACATAGACAGATAGATATAGATTAGATGGAGATGATATATATAAGTGATTCAGATTTAGATAGATAGATAGATAGATAGATAGATACATACATACATACATACATACATACATACATACATACATTAATACATAGATACATAATACATAGATGCATAGAGAATAAATGCTTTTGAAATATTTACAGGTAATAAGAAATTAAGGCTTTTCAGTATTAAATCCTCCTTCAAGAAAATTCTGTAAGTATAAGTAACTTAGAGGAGTAACTGGCTATTTTCATAGTAAATGCACTTGCTTATGCTTATAGAGGTAAGATACCCTTAGCTGATCTCCTTGGGATGCAGCACAAAAGGAAATAGCCTATTTGTTGACCAGCATAATATTCTTTCCATGAAGATGGCTAATTTTGTACATGTTCCAGTACATTTGAAAAACTAATTACTACCTATATAAAGTCCCCTCTAAAAAGGAAATGACGTTAAATATTCCATAGTTTTTATATTTTGTCTAAAGACAAACATTTTTACTCATTGTTTTTTTTTCTTTATTTCATGATTGCTGACACATTTCCCTGAAGATGAGAAGGGTGGTTGATGTTGTTTAGATTTTTAGATTGAAGTTCAAAACATACAAGGTGATGTTGTTTCTCTTAGTGTATTTTCTTAACATCATTCAGTAACCTTCTCCACAGCACTGCATTTTTTGCTGATTGTCAGCCCATCTTCAAACTATGGAAGATCTAACATTATATTCTTAAGGAACAGAGTGTTCTGAAAAATGGTCTTCTATGATAAATGTAGAGTAGATGTGGAAGAAACTGAAGGCACTTGGTATTTCCTGAGCTGTATTTTAATTAAAAAAATCTTCTCTGATTGACTTTACCTTTATGAAAACAATTTGTTCAACTTCATAAGTATTATGTTTCTCTCCATTCCTGATGTAGGATAACTAGTAAAGTAAATCTCATAACTAAACTTCAGTCGACAATTTTTATGACAGCCATTACAGAATAAGTTTCTCTTTTTTGTTCTAACTTTTCCATGCTAAAAAAACTAAAAAGCAGTAAAATCTTACTTTTTATCATTAAAATGGAAGATATAATCCCAGAAGTAGTGCACTGAATAAGAAGGTATAATTTTTAAACAGTAAGTTTTATGATTATCACATTTCTCATTATTGCTATCTTTAGGGATAAGAACAGATTAAAAGACTAAACACAGGAGAAAGAAATGAACACTGTAACATTTTTATGCAATTTAATATGAGTTAATCTCTACCTTTGGTCTCTAGAAATAAAAAGCATGATAACTTTAAAATCATACGCTTGTAATCTGCATTTTAACTAAACTATGTTTTTGGTTCACATG
>VWZD01011939.1:5122-20490 GCA_013396695.1 Sakesphorus luctuosus | reverse complement strand
CATTTAAATGTCTGTATCTTCATGTGTATTCAAACTACATCCTTTAAACTCCAAGACAAGGCCATAAGCATGGGAGTTCAGTGGTGCAGGAGTAAAAGGGTCCAGTAATGACAAGAATGTTTTGTGTCACTGAGAAAAGAGTTGCATGAAAAAGTAAGGAAAAAACTGTATGCAAACGAGCAAAATTAGAAATTCTAAAACTAACCCAAAACCAAACTCAGCTTGGTAATTGGCATTAACTACAGAAATGCAACTGCGATTGCCCATGACATGAGAGGCATAAAGAAATCCTTTTAGTTTCAAGTTTCCTAAGAAACATCCTTTCTTTCCATCTAAGTGCAGATATAAAATTCCCCTTATTCAAAGGAAAAAGCTCCCTAACTAGGGTTTTGATGCAATTCCAGATGACATTGTTCCCAAATCAATTGGTGTTTGGAAGATGTCATATATAGATGATGTCTAGATTCACTTAAGCAAATTAGTTGTCTCATATAAATCAATGTGATTTCCACCATTCCATGGCAGTGTTTATTTTAAATGCCAGTGTTGGGGGAACGCTCAGACCCTGGCTATAGCCCTAGCCATGCACAACCCACCTAGCTCTGTGCTGACAGGCAAGCCAAGGACGCAGTGACCTTGAGAAAGCTAGCAGTGGGTAAACAACCCCAAGTCCAAGCCAATTGGCTCTGATTGCCTGCAGCTCCTCATGGCTGTTCGCGTGGACACCTTCTCTCCACCAATCAGCACACCCTGCTGTTGCGTGGACAGAACCCTTCAGACTATCAGCACTTGATGTTTGCGTGTTCAGGTTGAAAAGTTATATTAACCAGCTAGTTCCCTAATACAGTTTGAAGCATTGACCATATCTCTAAGAGAAGTTATCAGTGACTTCCATCGCCGAAACCCGGGTCCGTGCGCTGGGGGCAACCCGTAGGGCTCATCGCAGCCCCCGCCGACATGCCAGGTTGTTCATCCACTGAAAAGAGGGTAAAATTCTCATCATTTCAATAAACAGAGAAGATTTAGTTTAGTAAAGGTATCTTCAATTAAATATTTAAAATAATGTAATCTATGAATACTTTTCAACAAATAATCTTATTCTTCAATGAAATTCTGAAGGAATTCTTCTTCTTCTGAGGAAGGGAAAAAAAGGATCATTATATAGATTTGTAAAATAAACATATTTGCTCTCCATAGTCATATTAGGGTTAGTAAACAACCTTAAGTGTACAAATCCCAGGGTCCCAAGGAATTCTCTTTATGAATGTAAAGGAAATGTTTAAAAAGCACTATCACCCATAGCAACTAGTTACTTATTAAAATTTATGTCAGATACTCAACTTAGAAGTTATGCTTGCATGTATATTAGTCGTAAAAACCTTCTTAGTGCACACTGCTCTTTGTAATGAAGTTTTAAATGTTCCAAGATTCTGTTTTTCAGTTTAGGAGAATGTTTTCCAACAGTATCTGGGGTTTGGAAGTTGAAGGTTTTTTTGCAGGAGAATGAACTTTACTGTAGTGTTGTTGATATAGTATCCTGCCCTATAAACTCTGAAGAATTTCTCAGTAGTTCAGATTTACATTCTTTGCATGTTTGGTAATCTAGTTAAAGGCTATTGTCATGGTTTAATCCCAGCCAGCAACTAAGTCCCATGTAGCTGCTCACTCACGGTCCCCTGATGGGATAGGAGTGATAATTGGAAGGGTAAAAGTGACAAAACTCGTGTGTTGAGATACAGTTTAAAAGGGAAAACAAAATTCACCACTTCCCATGGACAGGCAAGTGTTCAGCTGTCTCCAGGAAATTCAGGCTCCATTATGCATCATTTTTACTTGGGAAGACAAACACTATCACTTTGAATATTGCCCTCTTCCTTCTTCTTCTCCCCTCTTTATATATTGACCATGATGACATACACTCTGAAATATCCCTTTGATCAGCTGGGTTCAGCTGTCCTGGCTGAGTGCCCTCCCAGCTTATGTTGCTCCCCCAACCTACTCGCTGATGTGAGGAGCAGAAAAGGCCTTGACTCTCTCCATGAAAACATCAATGTGTTTATCAACACTGTTTTCAGCACAGATCCAAAATAAAGCCTCAGATTTTGAAGAAAATTAACTCTAGACCAAATAACCCAGCACAAGATATTCGCTTCCTCTTTCAGACTCATCAGTGCTGAGACCTGCCCTCTGTCAAATCAGTGCAAGTAAAAAGTAATTTGAAATTAAGAGTTACAAAATACAGAAGAAAATTTTCTAGAAGTGACCGCAGAGGTTGTGAATGTAAGTGAGGACATCAGAAAAGGAATTTAAAAGAATTCTAAGGTTATTTTAATTTTGAAAGATGGGGAAAGGATGAGTGAGAAAGTTTATGCATTGTTAAAGTTTTTTTTTTAAAAAACACAGTAAGTTCAGTATTTTTGTTTGCTGAAATAAACTAAATTATTTTGTCTAAAATCAGGCTGAATACCAACAATCTAATATAGTGTCTCCATGCCTCTAGGAATTCACAGGAGCTTTATAGCTGCATTCTCTGAGACATAATAAGCTTTTTTAGGCAAGTGATGTTTTCATTTCACTTGGGTTTAGTATTGTTGAAGAACATTTTGAACTCTGCCACCAGGATAATTTCCAGTACTTCTAGGAAGAAGTCTGCAATTTATAATTGCAAACTTGTTTTAGAATTGGTTGGAAATTATGCAACTACCTCTATAGAACTGATGCTCAAATGCTTATCTCACATGATGAACAAAATATGTATTCGGAATGCTCATGAAAACTATCAACACTAAAAATAACCTCAGAGTTTTCTAACAAAGACTATACATTTTTATTTTTATTTTATATTTGGACTATGTATGTCCTTCCTGGACTGGAAGCTGATTGCAGTTCTGTTTTTTTGCCATTATGAAGACCTGTTTGATTGTTTCGAAATATGTAGAAATGAAACAATGAAAAAGGAGTTCAGCTCTCTCTTGAAGTCTGGATTTTATCAGCAATAAGTAATGAATCTTGACAGTTAATCATACGGGGTTTTGTATTGCTGAATATGTCTACATCTTTATCTATTTATGTACAGAGAGAGAATATAGTGTCTATTATATGCTAATAATACTGTATATAGTGCTGCCTACCACTACAGTGTTTTGATATAAGATAAATTAAAAGATAAAATATTTAAAAATAGTAAGAATTTTTTATATAGTTACTTATTGAGCATGGAAAATCTGACTAGGGGCAAATACTGTCCCTGTCCATGGTTCTTCCTTCAGAAACTTTTCTGATATGGAAAAACTTGTCCTCTAATTTATTGCATGGGCATAAATGCTTGTATTTATGAAGAAAATAAATGACACCTTTGAGCTATCACCTCTAAATATAATTATGAACATTTACTAGAGTTTGTGGAAAATCAGTTGGCCAGAGACACTCAGGCTTGACAACTTTCACCTGAAAAATTAGTGCACTCCCAATATTTTATAAAAATACCATGGCCAGAGAGTTCCTTACATTCATTTCTCTTTTTTGTTTTAATTCTTTTCTTTTTTTCTTTTTTAACAAGGGTAATCATCTCAGAGATAGAAATAAATTATTCTTAGCCACACTATGCTTTCAGATTTGTTGATCCAAGTGAAAAAAAGTTTAGAAAACTGCTGAGAGAGATGCTTACTGTACAGTTGGAGTATGAGTTCATAGAACTGATTGAGTTCATGTTCTTCGTGTTCTACAGTAATGTGCTAAGATACCCTCTAAGTGGGAGTTTGGCTCTTCAAAAATACGTTCTTTGAAGCAGTGTAGTCTGTGCAGATTTAGATTGGGTGCACTGTGTACGTACATGAGTTAAAAAACTAATGCCAATTACAAATGCATTATTGAATTCTGTTATTTTGGACATGATCTGCCTTTTCTGTGTACATAAATTATGAAAGAAGAAAATAAATATCATAAGTTCTTTTTATTGCATCCCACAGAGGAGTCCATTGGAACAACACAAAACGATAGTTCAGAAGGTGGGATGGTTTCATAATGACATTAACAATATAGGGCTACACAACTGAAGAACTGAATCAAATGTTATTGCTGTGAAACCAAAACCAATGAATAACAATGTTTGAATAAGCAATGCACAACTGATATTAGAAATCATACGAGACTTTAAAACATTGCACCTTCTTTTCCAAAGGAAATACCTTACAAAACACTATGCAATTTTCAAATCTATTAAGAAAGACCGTATTAACATCAGTGTACATTCCAAAGCAGACAGGTGACTGTTGGGGTAAAGTAAATTTGTAGTAGTTGGAGAAGGCAGAGACAAACTCAGGCAGGCAGTAGTTAGATCAGAAGGCTTACACCAAAGACAAAGGACTTTAGTTACAACTTTACTTTTATCTACTTTCTTCCATACCATGTCATGCCATAATTCGTCAGTCAGCTCAGCCAAGAATACATGGAAACATTCTACCGGCCAAAAGGTCTCCTACATTCTGCAGGTGGTTTCTTCCCCTTTAAGGGTGCATAGCAAACTGCTTTCATTCAAGAATACACTCTGAACTGCTCCATATAAATCTCTTCATCAATTACCTCAGACATTAGGGGGTCCACAGACCCGCTGAGTTAACCTCCCATAGGTGACCTTTCATTTATTTTTTTTATTTCTGGAAATTTAATTTATGCTACAATTTTGCAAATATATCAAAGAAATTTTATAACCTGGAGAAAAAGACTGGGAGGTTTTGGGGCTTTTTCACATATTCCAAATTCCTTTTAAACCATATTACTTTGCATCCCAGCTTTTTAAATCTGATCTCAATATTATTTTCCCAGATTTTGCGAAAGATATTGAATAACTTCTTAATTTAACAACACATAATCTAATAAAAAGCAAAATAAGAAACCAGAATAGATTTGGTTTTGAAGGTTTAACTTATTCATGATATACCTATCCTGGGCATCACTTTTTATAACTTCTTTGTGCTGCATTACAGAACATCTAAGATGTTGGCATGCTAAAGAGTAGGAGCTGTGTTACATTTATTTTAAAAAAAAAATCACTCATCTTTAAGTTAGTATAATAATTCACATCTCTTTATGATACTTAGTCTTAAAGAAAAACCCAACCAAGAAGTTTAAGACTCCACACTGTTCCTTTCAGGATATATTTATGAATACTGTGGTAGTCTATTTGTTATAAAACTGAGTAGGAAGCCATAATAACAAAAACTTCTGACATTAACAAGTGGGAAGGCACAAATTTATAACAAATTTGTCATCTTTATTAGTATCATACTGTGTGCAGACTCTGAAACATTCAAGGTGTTCCAAAGATTGTATGTTTAATTAATGATTGTATAGTGAATAACTCTTTAGTGTTGAAACATCATAAACCAATGCAGTGGGATTAGAAATATGGAAAAAGCAGAGGGGTAAGGAACAGGGAAGGTGAGTCCATGTACATTTACATTTGCTCTTGAACAGAAAGTGTGAATCATTACATCTATGCTTACTAAAGCAAAATTTATATTAAATAAATGATCTGGGATGCAAATTTTAAAATGAGAGAGAGGTTGTATGTAGGGAAAAAAGGAGACTTAGACAGGTCATTCAGGCAAGCACCTCTAGCTTTTGGTGTTAGATTGTTCATTTTTCATTATTTTGGACTAAAACTCAAGTTAAGGAAGCAAGTTGTTGTAACGTGACTTCCACATTTCCTTCAGGAAAATTCAACCTTCAAGATGTTCCTCGAAATTCTCCTCTAAAAGGCAGCACTTTAGAGCTTTATGCTGCACAATTGTCCATGAAATATCTCAGAGAGCTGCAAGTGGCAATGAGAAGGGGCGTCGTCTGCATTTTTATTTTTTTTATTTTTTTCTCTGACTTCACTTTGCCACTTTGCTTTCAGCTTAGTAAACAACAGTTTAACTTCTCCTTTTGTCAAAATAAATTCACTGTTCTCATTTTTGGACTTGCTCACATCTGCATTCAAAGCATTGCAAATAAAACTGGAAAACTGGAGATGCTTTTTGTTTCTCCAGAAGTAATCAGTCAAAAAAGTACTTTGGATGTCTGCAATCAGTTTGAGAATCTCAAAAGCAAGTTTGATATCAGGATTAAACGTTCTCTTTGACATCTAACAGCTAGAGTAGAGAAAGAAACCTCCCTCAAACATTAGCTCCTAATTTCTGCTAGAAGCAAACATTTCAAAACGTGACTTTCAAAAAGCCCCTATAAATGTAGAAGCTCTCGCTAGCTGCTCATCAGTGTTAATACCTTTAAACCTTTAAACCAAAAGCAAACACTTAAATTCTGATTAGGATGAACATTCTCTTTTGCCGCAGTTCTTGCCCTGAAGGTGAGTCTATATGATACAAATAATCGTGAAATGAAAAGGAAATACTTCAGAATTTCTCAGCTCTCAAATGATGGGTGAATATGTATCATTAAAAAATGGTTCAGCTTATTTGTCATTGTTTCCTTTGACAGGATATTTATCATCTGCATCTATCTCTGTTAGAGTTGGTTGAGTTTGTGTTTTATTCCTTTGGTTTGGCTTGGTTTGCACTTTTTTTTTCCCCAAATGTACTTATATTCAACTTAATTTCACATGTCTGTGTCTGTATGTATTCAGTGCCAGTGATGTGGAAGGTAGAATAGTGTTAAAAGCATAGGTGGGTGAACAAAGTCTTCCTGCCAGACCTGCTGTCTCCGAATGTTACCATGGAAACCATCAAATTCTGTCTTTCTACCTAAGCACATCTAAGAAGACAGACAAAAAACAGAAACAAAACAAACAACAACAAAAACACCAAAATGAACAAAACAAACAAAAAAACCCAAAAACAAACACAAAAATCCCCCAAAAACCTTAAAAAAATAAAAAAAACCCTAAAACAAACTAAAAAAAAAACCAATTGCAACAACAACAAAACCCTAACTTGTCTTTGCTACTGTGTTTTTCTGTTTGTAAGAAGGTTTTGCAATAGAAAAACTTTCACTTGATATAAAGGAAATGCAATCAACAGTTCCCAGTAAACACTGGTAGATAAAGATGGTCAATGGATAAATTACACTTGCTATAACCAATTGCCCTCTGTTCAGTCTTATGGTTTTTGAGTCAATAGATTGCTTAATCATAGAGGAAATAAGCTTTGAAAATCAGACAAGGTTTTTGCATGACTTCTCAGGAACTAGGAAATGTCAAACTCTGGATCAAGAGAATGGAATAAAAACCTTTTAACCTTTAGAGAACCTTGTTTAAGTTTTAACCATATTTTGTATCTTTATATTTCTAAACTGCTGGGGTTTAGCATCCTTTAATCCAATAATTTGCTCCCCACATTTCGAGAAGTATCTTTTCAAGGTGTGTATTATATTTCTCCTACCTCCATTTTAAAGTATTCACTAGATATTTATCAGCTACTTTGTTACAGACTCTTTTAGAAGGTTTCCATTACTAAAAAAAACCAAACAGTTCTAGAATTTTTAATAAATTTTCTTGGTTTCAATGAGAGAAGAAGACATATCTGGGAGACAAGTTTTATTGAACTATTGAAAATTATTTAAAGACCAGCTTTTTTGGTTTTCTGCATCTACCCATTTTTTAAGTTCACCACTTTTGCTGGAGGGGACTATCCCCAAACTGGGCATTCTCTGACTCCTCTACCTCCTCCCCGTGAGCAACCAGGAGCAAAGGGAAGAGGAATGGAGGCTGCCGTCAGTCCGTAACACCTCCTCTCCGCCGCTCCTTCCCCCTCAGATTTTTCCCTAATCCATCCTGGGTCCTTCCCACGGGCCGCAGGGAAACACCCGCCCCACCGGGGTCTCTCCTAGGACAGCAGAGCCATCCCTGCCTGAGTCTCTCCTCCCGCTGCCCTCGGGGCTCGCAGGGTTGTTTCTTCCCCGGTTGCCCTCGCTCAGCCCTGGCTGCCGGGGCAGCGCTTTGCCCTGCCTTGCCCAGGCTTTCCCCGGGGCTCTCGCCCACCCGCCCGTGGCTAAGGGGCTCAGCCGTGCCCTGTGCTGGGGCCGCTGGAGCCGCTGGGACCGGCTGTGTCCGGGCGGTGCAGCCCCAGCGCAGCCCCGCGGCAGCACCTCGAGTACGGAACAGTCAGTATGTAAAAAGTTAAATTCTGTGCGAAAACAGATGGTGAGGAAAAGCCCCAAGCACTGTAATGTTCTCTTTGTGATGTCTGCATCATACACAGAGCCAGGGAAAGCGAAAACGAGTCTTCCTCTGAATACATCCTGAGTACTATAATGTCATTTTCGTGAGTACAGACATGCCTGCGATAGAGCAGTGCTACAGTGAAAATGGCGGTTCCTACATAAAATATTTCACCCTTTCTTCCTTTGACACTTTTTACAAATAACTAAAAACATAATCTATGCTGAACCAAACAGTTTAGACATTGAAGCCATGAGATGATAAATATGCAATATGCAAATAAAATTATTTTATTAATATTTTGTTTTGTGAACCCAGACACAAATCACCAAGGCTCACATTCCCAAAGCTGCAAGCTATATCTGATCTTTGCAACTCCACGGAATTACAGGGATTGGAAGGCTTCACTGGAGATCCCCTGTTGCAGCTCTCTTGTCCAAAGGAAAGTGATCTAGAGCAGGTTGCTTTAGTCGTCTTGTTGTGGTTTTTTTATATCTTCAAGGACAGAGACAGCTAGGCTCTCAGGACAGCCTGTTCCAGCGTTTGATGTGCTCCAAACCCTTATCGTCTTAATGGACCTGCTGGACTAGCTAGGTATGACAATGTCTGTCTTGCACTGGAGAACCATAATTAGATATGTCACTTATCATCAGAGCTGAAGAGAGAGGAAGGATCACCTCCCTCCTGCTGCTTGTGACACTACTCTTTCTAATGCAGCTCAGGATGCTATTGGCCTTCTTTTACACAAGAACACATTTCTAGCTCATGGTCCACTGTGACCCCAAGTACCTTTCAGAGCTGATCTCAAGCCACAGGAGCATTTGTCCTTGGTGTAGAGCTTTGGATTTCCCTTTGTTGAACTTGATAAGGCACCTGTCAGCTCATTTCTTCAGCCTGTCCATGTCCTTCTGTATAGCAGTGTAACCATGTGGCACTATCAAAAACTTCTCACAGTTTTGTATTTTCTGCAGATTTTCTGATTGTCCACTGCCCCATCATCCTAGTTGTCAATGACAATTTAAGCAATATTTGCCCCAACATGATGTGCCCTGATGCAGATGACTAATGAGTAGCCTCCAGCTGGACTTGTGCTCACAACAATTTGAGTTTGGCAGTTGAGCTAGATTTCATTTCACCTCATTGTGCAGTTATCTAGTCTGTTCTTTATCAGGTTGTTAATGAGGATGTTATGGTTTTACAATATTATTTGGCAGTTATTAATCTAGCACCTTACAAATTTTTACCATATGACAGTGAAACCAAAAATGATCCAACTGGTAGTTACATCAGTTAAATAAAAATTATCACGATGATCTTATATAAAAAGAACTCCCTTACAGCAAAGCTCAAGGCACTGCAGCACTTCATTAAAATCGCAATTAATGCAGAGTCAATGTGTAATAAAAAATCTACTTCATTAAAATGGCAACAGTTTAGTTACATTGATATATATATAAAATATAAATTTATAGCATGCAATATGTAATATATATTTTATTATATAATTATATAAAGTTTCTTATATAATATACATAATTTTTAAACATATAAAAAAGCAAACCTCCTGTGTAAATATCAATGTGAAAATTGGTGAAAAGGAAATACAAAGTCACAAACAAAATCATTGTGTCTTGGGCCTGTCACCCACATAATGTATTCAATCAATTACAGGATTGCTTTCTATTTCTATTCTGAACTGCTTTCACCTGCACTAACACTGAGTAACTTGAAATTGCGTGAGGACATCTGACAGTTTGATATATAGATCACAGTAGAACACCCATACTGGGATGAGCTACTCTAGGGGCCCAATCCAAAATCCAGTGCAATCAGCAGAAGGATTCCTGAAGCTTTTGAATTGGACTTTTTGGAGCTATTTTGTCTTTAATATATGATGTCACACTTTGGTGACAGAGGAGAAATTAGTTCTTCCTTTGAACATTTTTTTTTTCACTGTAGGTGGTACCACAGAGCATTTTTCATTTGGGTCAGGGATTGACTTCAGCAGTTTTATTTTTACAGTGTACACAATATTCCATAGAACTCCAATATCTTTAGAGCAAAAGAAAATTACACAACTAGTTACAGTTATGTGAAACTCAGCACTTTCTATCCAGACAGTAGTGCCAAATTTTTTATATCATTAAATACACAACCATGAGATTTTCTTAGTATTTTAAATTGCTAGTTTAATGTAAATAAATAGCTAAATAAAAACAAAATCCAAACAAGGGCCTATGAATTTCCCATAGTTTTCTTAGATAGATAGATAGATAGATAGATAGATAGATAGATAGATAGAGAGATAGAAAGAAAGAATTTCCTAAACTAAAAATCAGTTACTTAGGCATAGTGTTAGATCTAGCCCACATCTGAGATTAGAAATTAAATTTCTACAGAGTTTTATTGCTGGATTTGTTCTTCAACTAACAGTGGGACAGTACCTTTTGGCATTTCTGTATCCAATTTTCCATGAGCAAGAAACTCTATAGGCCTTACTGGTAGTACACTAGATCAAACTAAAAAAGGTCATTGGTGTAAGATAAAAAATTATTTTCACCAAGTCCTAACATAGGAAATCTGATAATTGTGAAACTTTGGCAAAACACTTTCAACTAGAAACAAAAATCTCCATAGACTCATGTCTCAAAGAGTCTGCCCTTCCCTCAAATACAAAATACATTTCTTTCCTCTCCCTTTCACCTTTCTTTCCATAGTATGTGAATGCTCATAAACACTTTCTTCCCAGAACATATTGCCTCTCATGCCTTCTCACATATCAAGTTTCACAGTGGCAGGAAGTCTTTCAATACTGAGTGCATAGCAGTGCTCTATCTAAGTGTGGCTGTGTCTTACAGGGCCCAGCAGCCATTCAGATATTTTAAAGAAGATACACCTATTATGATTAGATTTTATGAAGAGGAAAAAGCCTGAAATTTCTCCTAGGGAATAATGTTGTGAAACACACATTGCCATGAAGTTACACTTACATTAAGAATCAAAAAATCTCAGTCAGTAGCTGCTGTATAGGAAGGTTCAAGATGTTATTGATAACAACTGAAATATGTTGACTCTGTTTTCTTCACTGCCTTAAGCAACCTTAAACTATATAAATGTGCAATTTGATATCATATTAAGGTTGCACAGGTAAAATTTATACTAAAAAATCAGCTAAAATNAATGAATATCACCACTAATATTTCAAAAGCCACTTTTAGTGTCACTCTACTGTGCATCTTGAATCATTTAATTTTTTCCATTAACTGCAACAATCGTGGACTAAGTGTAGTATTTTATGCTTTTTATATTCGAAAACCAATCTGGTTTGTGAGAATGTTCTGGCAGGAGTTGAGACATTGGATGTGGTATCTGCCAAGGAGTTAATAAGATCTGAACTCAATTTTTAAGTTGTTCTAATGATTTGATGTTTTGATACTGAGAGGGGTGTCTAGTACAATGAAAATTTTTACTAATTATTACTTTGAAGCTTCATTAGATTCACTGGTTCACTGCCATGATCTGGAGCAATTTGTTCAGGTGTTAATTTCATTTTGGCTCATGTCTTTTTTAGTCACAAAGTCAAACTACATTTTCGAGACACACTTTGTCTGAATGAACACAAAAGTAGGTATAAATCAATGCCAGTAGCAAGATTAGTAAGAATTTTTGTGCATATAAGCATAGTTCAGCATTTCAATTGTATTTCACAGTAAAATGTGTGAAAATGAAAAAAAATTACAGCTAATTGTTAACAAGAATAATTCATTAACATAATGAGTTCATGAAAATATTTGGTTTATTTCTGAAAAGAAAAAGAGCTTTACCTGAGCAGAAATAAACTGTGGAGGAGTTGATTTGAAGCTTAAAATAAAGCATTTTTAAAAAGAGAGACATCTTCCTAAATCCAGATTCAGTGAAGTGCTTAATCCCTTGAATAATTTTCTGCTCATGATTAGTTCTGCTGTAGTTTAATGATTGCAGAATTATATGACTGAAGTTTAAACACAGGATTATGTGTATTTTTGGTGAATATAAATCCCTATTTCTGGTTTTTATTTTAAAATAATATCCTAGTAAGATTTTAGTACTAAAGTATGACTTTAATCTTACTCTTCTTTTACACCAAATTAGGAAGTTTTTTATCATGTTTTTCTCTAGAATTTTAGCCCTTTCAAAACTACACACCCTAAAAGAAATTACATTTCTCATGAACTACCAAATCCATCTGTCTTCCTAGCACAGTGATATATCACTGTGATTTCTAACATGAAGTTAAAAGGTAAATAGAGTGTGCAAACACCCAAAATAATTTGTGGGATTGGTAGAGAACCACTTTTCATAAATGGAAGTGTACTGCAAATGAATTTTTTTAAACCATTCCAAATTAATAGCTAAAAAAACCTTTGTAAATCCTTTTCCACAAAATATTCCATGTAGGGAAGAAAAGTATATCATCTTTCATCTTGTTTTCTTTATATAGATTTTTTTTCTTGCAAATATCTTGATATGAGTTTTGAAAAATAATCATTCTTATTTCTAAGCAGATAGCTATCAAGTGAATATGAAGTTCCTTACAAAGTTTCTTTATATTTAAGAGTACAACTTAGAAATTAAATATAGAGGTTTTTTATAACAAGAAATCCATATTCTTCATGCTCTAATTATTTTAATGAAGATTTTTCCATTACTACCTGGCTTGCATTTCTGTTTTTCATTTTCAATCACTTTATCTTGCAACAGA
Source organism: Sakesphorus luctuosus (assembly GCA_013396695.1). NCBI lineage: Eukaryota > Metazoa > Chordata > Aves > Passeriformes > Thamnophilidae > Sakesphorus > Sakesphorus luctuosus. The sequence goes on along the minus strand of VWZD01011939.1, from coordinate 7,591 downwards.
GATTTCTTATCTGTTGTTGCACTTATACAAGCTAATAAACTTGTTCATTCGTAGCCTTTAGATTGATTTTCTTCTCTGCTGATTTTTTATAAAGGTATAGGACTATACAGATACAGCTTAGACAGATGCAGTTGAAGTTTCTGAGGCTTGGCTGTTTGTGTTTTGCAGGCAAATCCACTAATGCTGCAAAGCAAAAAGAACTAAGATAAGAAATTTCCTTTAAAATTTGCATACCCCTCTATATCCCACTCCCAAGAAAAGTCACAGTAGCTTTATTTTTAAAAAGCGGATAATTAAAAACATGGGACAAATCAGGAGGTCTGTTCCCATCACAGCTTATAAATTTCACATCAAACAACAAAAAGATAGAAATTATGAGGTAAGTAGTTCTGTGGTTTTTACTTCCTTATAGAAGCTAAATTTGAAAATAGGAAATACGGCTTTGAGCCTTCTCAAGCTGAAAAATGGATAGGTCTTATACTTCCAAATTCCTGAGTGTATTCAAAACCTCTGAACTATTATGCAAAATGTAGATGCCATGAACATTGACATAATGCTTCTTTCAACAATCATATTTTTGAAACAGCTAAAAAACCAAGCTCAAACTATGTTCCATTCTTCAAAATCCGAATTTGAAAAAATTGTGTCTGTGTAATCCTGATTTAGACACCTAAGTCTTAGAGAATTTTGTCTTATCTATGCTGCTTTCCACTGTGTGAATGTGATTTTGAGGCTGTACTGCAAAGGGTCCAAATTCTTTACACCTGCTGTGCAGTAAACCCATGAATATAGCTTCAGGTTTTTCATATTCTTTATGGACAATATAGATAATGAGATGCCTGCAAGTGCCTAAGCCTTTTATTGGCTCTAATTGATGAGGGCCTCTTGAGCATGACATTTTGTACCAAAAAAAGCTGTTTGCTTGTGTCCCTGGGGCATAAGGAAGTTTTCTCCAAACTTCTAGTCTCTTTCAGTCTTTCATGGAAATATTTTTTCATCAGATAAAAGGCTTGTGTGTCTTAGTGAGAAAGGTCTTGCTTCACCGCGACCCCCTTACCCCACTCCACCCCACCCCATATCAAAGGTCATTGACTGTAAACTCATCCTGAAGTTAAAGTTTAGAACAGTAGTACTGAGTAGTACTTTTTCTTTCAATCTTCAGAAATAATTTTCTTCCTCCTTGAAAACAACATAAATACACAAAAAACCTTTAATGACATCTTCTGAAAGCCACTCAGGCAACACATGGTTGAAGAATGTCCTGTAAGCAACTTCTCTGTGCCTAGTGGGAGACTGGCAAGAGCACTGCCAAGAGATGCCATAAAGCACTCCACAGAATTCATAGCATTGAGACCCGCTTTAAAGATGTTGACAACACAAGGCCCAGGCTACTATTTTGGGGGTTTATCCCAAACTGGGGAGTTTTTAATGACAAAATCTCTATGATGCTTGATGGTTGAAATAATGAAATGCTGATAACTAAGACTCTAAATAACCAAACTTCTTTCTGTTCTATCTCCTAATATTTCTCTTCTGTTGTTAATGTCTGTGACAATCTAAAAGATTAGTTAGTCCTTTTTTGCTGTGCAGCTATGCCTTAAGTCCCAAACTCATGCTGGAAAACATTCTTTTTTTAAAAAATTACATTTGTAGGAAGCGGGAGAATTACAAACCAAAAATATCAATTATTAATTTATTTAGCATACTTGTTTTGTTCAAAACATGTTGAATTCATTATAGAAGCAAAAAAACCCCATGTCTTCAGGTAAAATACGCCTACACAGATGTTACAGTACAGCTGATAGGAGACAAACCCAGACAAACTCAAATCCTGCTAGCAGCTAGATTAGGAGCGTGTGTAGTATGGAATAGCAAATTAAACAGCTCTTAGTGAGTTCTCTGCTATGTCCATAGTGCTACAAAGCACTTTAGTTAAGTAGCTGAATGATAACCTATTTTTGTCTATACAACACCATTGTCACAGCAGGGGAACAGAGAACTGATTTATTCTGCAGAGTTGTTTCCATTTTGAGACCTATGCAGTTATCAAAATGGAAACATACTCACGGAATAAATCAACTTTAATCTTGATGTGCTAAGTAATTTTTGTGACTAGTCCTGCTTTCTAATAGGCACTGTTATTCTACTGCTATAGAAATCTACATGAACATTATAAAATGAAAAACAAAAAATAAAACACACAGCTCAATTTCTCATTTTAGACTGATTTCATAGAACCACAGAATAATCTAAGTTGCAAGGAACCCACAAGGATCAAGTCCAATTCTTGGGCCCATACAGCGATTGAACCTGCAGCCTTGGTATTATTAGCTCTAGGTTCTAACCAACTGAGCTAATCCCAGGGTCTTTTATGGGCTATCATTACTTGATTGGACTTATTCTGAAAGAATGTTACTTCAAGTGGTCTTAGAAGAAGAGAAAAAATTTGAAAATAAGGATACTTTTAAG
>VWZD01011938.1:62613-110290 GCA_013396695.1 Sakesphorus luctuosus | reverse complement strand
GCTTCTCTATTGTATGCTACAGATGCATCGCTCTCATTTGAAACAGAGACCTCTTAGAACACAGACTCACCTAGAGAGTGCTATCTTGCAGCTTCATAACGCATTATTATTGATTTCCCATTTTAATTGCTTTATTTTTCAGGTATAACTTTCTGACTATTTTTTTTTAACTGAAGTAACTTGCTTTCATATTTGTGGGCATTTTGTAAAATGCTACTTAATGCTCATGTTTTTCTTTGAAGATCTTGTCTTGCCGCCTCATTCTTTCTCACCCTAATCACCTGGGGTTTTTTCTCACATCAAGTGCATGCAAGTTGAAATTTTGGTGCATTTAACAAATTCCGTGTGACAGAACTGCCTTGAACTCCACCAGGGCTGACCTTCAAACCCTTGGAGTCTGTCTACAAAACCTGATCTGCAGTTTCCTTCTAAGCTCTGGGTAGAGAAGACTGATGTGCTGCTATCTTGACTCTTTCAGGAGATGACTTGATGCGCTGTGTGGATCTTTACAATCAAGCCCAGTCCAAGTGGTTTGAGGAGATGGTGACCACCACTCTGGTAAGTAACATCTAACTCTGTAGCATTGCAAAATTGTAATAGCCTATAGCTATTCATCAGTCACAGATAGTTCAATGCAAATTAATGAGGAAAATCGGGTGATAACTCTCCCATTGCATTTCCCATTCTCAGTGCTAAGAAAAACAAATTATTAGGGGAAGGAAGAAGTAATTATTTCTTTGCAGAAGGCATTAAACCAGATCAGGACTGCATAGGGGCCAGGAACAATAGAATTGTCCTCAATAAGGATAAATTAATGCACAAGAAAAACATGGAAAAACACATAATAAGTCACTAAATCCATTTATACATTAATAAATGTTTGTATTACACGATCTTACGATTTCTTCTGGAGTATTGCCACCTCAGAAAAGGCATGCTTGGTTCTCCATTTGGCTATTGTTTTGCTTTTCTGAAGGTAACACAGCGCACAGTGACCTTTGGGTTTAGGCACCAAGATGCGGCTTTGTTGTGCCAGGAGACAGGTATCTTCCCAGAAACAGCAGAAGAGAGAAAAAGTTGGCTGTTCCTATACATAAGGGATCTAGTTTCCTCTCACCTTCACTGACTTTTTCTCACTTACCATCAGTGCCACTGTGTCCAGATATGGCCAGATATGTTGTAGAATCAGAGAATGGTTTGGGTTGGAAGGGGCAATAGAGACCATCTAGTTCCAACTCCCTGCCATGGGCAGGGACACCTTCCATTAGACCAGGTTGCTCCAAGCCCTGTCCAACCTGGCCTTGGACACTTTCAGGGATGGGGCAGCCACAGCTTCTCTGGGCAACCTGTGCCATGGCCTGCCCACCCTCACAGGGAAGAATTTCTTCCTTATGTCTAACCTAACTCCCTGCCCTACTTCAGCTTAAAGCCATGCCCCCTGGCTCTGTCACTCTGGGCCCTTGTCCAAAGTCCTTCTCCAGCTCTTCTGGAGCCCCTTTAGACACTGGAAAGGGCTTGGAGGTCTCCCTGGAGCGTTCTCCAAGCTGAACAGCCCCAGCTGTCTCAGCCTGTCTTGCTACAAGCTACCTCAGAGCATCTCCGTGACCTCCTCTGGACCCAATCCAGCAGCTCCACATCCTTGTTGTGCTGTGACTCCCTGACCTGTGTGGAGTGCTCTAGGTGGGATCTCACCAGAGCAGAGTAGAGGGGGATGATCACCTCGCTCTACTGTATATGAGAGCTATGTATTTGCTTCCAGAGAAGCAGAACTTTTAGATGCACTGGTAGATTGCTCAGTTGGGCAGCTACAACCTGCAGCTGCACAGCAGGTTTCTCAGTTGTGGAACTCGGGCTGATAAGCATTTGAAGGCAAGTCTTGGTACACATGAATATAAAGTCTAAATTTAAAGCAGTTTGTGTCTGTTCAGCTCAGACACAGATTAGTTCATATGCAACAATACCAAGTTGATAGGGTCAAGGTCTGAAGATTTCTGCTTCCTTGTGTACCTTCCTCCCTGAAGTTTCTGGTGCAGATACAGTGCATGTTCTGCATACTGCACGAACACTAGCACACTGGGTTTGGTGTTCTGGTCCTGCACATCTGTGCCCTAAAAAAGGGAGTCTGAGTTCAAAGTGGGCCATTTTTTTTCCATAAGAACAGTACATCCACTGGCAACGGCAATAGAAGCTCAGTGTATTTCAGCCCTATCCATTCCATAAGCTCTTTTGCTCATCTTCCTTCCCCAGGCAAGTAGTCTACCACGTGAGATTTTTGTGCTGTAATGAAGAATGTTCCCCAAGAGACATTTAAAAAGTTGCAGGTAGCACAGGGAAGGCCATGTAGCAGCCTGTCTGCTTCTATAAGCTTCAGTGTCATTCCACCGTGATGCTCAGTAAGTGGGCACCAGAAATGCCCTCTGAAGGCAAGTTCTGTAAGATTTGGCCCTATTGCTGTGTATGTGAATACAGAGCTTTCTGTGATACAGCAAAGTGCATTACAGTGAATGCCTTTAAAGGCAGACTTCCATAGCATGCCACTGCTGCTGCTCAGATCATAGAATCATAGAACCATAGAATATGCTGATTTGGAAGAGACTCCTGGCCCTGCTCAGGACACCCCGAGGATCACACCATGTGTCTGTCCAAATGCTTCTTGAACTCAGACTGGCTTAGTGCTGTGACTGCCTCCCTGGGGAGGCTATTCCAGTGTTAAGTCACCCTCTGGATGAAAGATCTTTTCCTGATATACAACCTAAACCTCCCCAGACTCAGCTCCAGCCATTTCCTTGCGATCAGTGCCTACTCCTCTGCTGCACCTCATGAGGATGTTTAAGACCCCTATGAGGTCTGACCTCAATCTTCTCTTCTCCAAGCTAAACAAACCAAGTGCCCTCAGATGCTCCTCATACAGCTTCCCCACCATCTTCTTGGTCCTTCTTTGGTTGATCTCTAATGGCTTAATGTCTTTCTAGTATTGTGGTACCCAAAACTGCACACAGTACTCGAGGCCACACAGGAGGGAATAAATGCAGTTTTGGGGGTATAATCATAGTATAATCAGAATTCAGAAGAGGGAGGTAGACAATACCAGAAGATGGAAATCACCTGCCTTTCCAACTAAAGTGTTACTGGGATCTGCTTACTGCCAGCTGATCAAGATGGAAACTTGTCCTAGCTCATCACCTGGTGAACGCATAAAAGTTCTCTGACAGGTATCTTGTTGGACTGAGCCATACACCCCAGTGTACTTCCTGCTTCCTCAAGGAATCACTAACTTCTGGAGCTATCAACAAAGCATGCAAAACTTCGTGCAAGAAACGGATTCCCTCTTGCTTCCCTTTCTGAAGGCAGTGGTTCCACTCTCTGCCTTGGTAGTCTCAGTTTTGGAACCTTTTGGAAAGGTTTGCATCTTCTTTTCTGTGATTAGGTTTAGGCTGAGATGACTGGTGTTACTTGCTGTTTCTGATTCTCTGCAGAGAATGTGCAGCCACAGAATCCAGCTCTGAAGCATGACCCCATGGCTGTATCACACTCACTGGCAGCCTTTTGTGTATCATCCTTTTTCTAGGTCTTCAGGCTTGTGTTTGAGTAACAATATGGACTTGTTTTTCTTCGTGTCCAGGAGCTTGAAAGACTAGAAGTTGAGAGGGTGGAGATGATTCGGCAGCATCTGTGCCAGTACACACAGCTGCGACATGAGACAGACATGTTCAACCAAAGTGTAAGTTTGTTTTTTGTTTGATCTCTGGGGTCTTTGCTGCCCTTCAGCTGAGCAGGACTGGCCCTCTTGATCTGACTGACCTGTGTCAAAGGACATGTGAGGAGTGTCTCCAGTCAGCTTGTTAGTTTGCAGCAGGACTGTGCTGCCTCCCTGCAGTCCTTCTCTTCCAGGACTCAGATCCTGGTCACATTTCATACTGCTGGATCACAGCTCTTTGCTGGGGGAGACACAACTGGTTGAAGTACATTTGGCCAGCATGAGCCATTGTTAGCTCTCCCGACTTGTTGCCCTGCTCCTTGAGGTCTTCTGTTTGTCCTAGGAGATGGTAGTTGTTAGGGATGGGAGTACATATATTTTTCTTACTAAAAACTGGCTACTATCAAATACTAAAATACGGGGAATGTAGAGTTGTATTTGGTGTAAAGTACAGATTCCAGGACAGGAGTCAGAGACTGACTGGCTGATGCCTGGCACAGAAAGCCTGTGTCTGCTTCATGTTAAATCTCCCTTTTGTCTGCTTCCCAATACAAGGCGGCACATTCAGACCTGGCTGTTGTCCACTGAGTCTCATGTGCATGCAGCTCTCACTTGTCTTTGAATGCAGTGTCAGCATGCCTATAGCTGCCATACATGTAAGAGCAATGACTCCACTCGAAATGTGCCCTTGACATTTGGATTCTTGTTTTCTTTGTTTTAGACAGTAGAACTTGTGGATCAGTTGCTTCGGAAAGTGGATCCTGCCAAAGACAGGGAACTGTGGGTAAAAGAACACAAAACTGGAGATATCCGACCTGTGGACATGGAAATATAGACTGATCTGTAGTTGTATGTGATGAGTCCACTGAATTAACCAGGCTAATGTTTGTTTTTTAAGGGTCAGAAGATCATAAGGAAAAGGTTGTTTTACTACCAGACACCTTGTAATTTATGCCTGTATGGGCTATCTCTGTTCCATTTAGTCATTACAATGGTCCTCATTGTGCTAAGCCTTAAGCACCATACATTCCAGAGTGAAGAAACCAGACGTGTGCTTCCCACCAGAGGTTCCCAATTGCACGCAGCTTCCAGAAGAAATCTGCTTTCTGGTACAGAGAGTGCTCTATTCTTCAGTGACTTTGTGCTCCACCCCTTGCATGACTATCTTTATACAGTATGTTAGAACAACTATGTGGTGAGCCTCATATAACTGAACATGATGCAGGAAACAAGGAAGTCCTGATCATGAATCCCAGGTCTATCACGGACTGCTTTCATGGCCATAGGCAAGTCAATTAACTTTCCTGACTGCTCCATCTGTAAAATACGTGTATGTCACAGCAATGTTGTGTTAATACATTGATTTCATAGAATGCTGTTTTTCACCATGGCAGCGAAGTGATGGCCCTTCTCCCAAAATCTATGAGAAGACTCCTGTTCTTCCTATTTTATACTCCCTCTCAGGGATACATAAACCCATGATCGTGATTTTTGTTGTAGGCCAATTGATAAGTTTGAAAGTGTCACCATCACAATCTTTTATCAGGAAAGACTTGGTTGTGCTTTACCTACCTCATTAGCTGTCAGAGGGCCCTCAATGACAGGAGGTTATATCCCAAGGAATAAATGAGATGTTCCAAACCTTTCCTGCTCATGGAAGATGTTTTTTCACAGAATCTCCTTAAAGACAGTCCTCTAACATTTTACTTGGGATCCAGGTTTAAATTTCCCTTTGTTGGTTCCTTCAGGTGAATATCACAGATGTAGGTATCTTTAATTACCAAATTTGTCCAGCTAAATTCTGATTTTTATCTTCTTGGAGCCTGATTTTCAAAGGTGCCTTGAATTTGTGATGCTAGATTGCATTCAGTGTAGATGTAGGTGCCCAGCACTTCTGTACCATCCGGGTCTTCACCTGAGGTATTTTCTATGTTACCATTACTACAAACCACCAAAAATTCAACACTACTCTTGGCAAATAGTGTTAGGTAGTTTGGAGACTGGTTTTGAGAAGGTACTTATTTTATTCTCCTGTTTTGTTTTCTGTTTGATTACTCAATGTTGCTGTTATATTTTTTCCGCATTTCATACAATGCAAAGATTCTTCAGATTCCTGCTACAGATTCAGCAGAAATCTTGATTTTCACCACTGTGGCCTTTATTCAGTGTTTACTGTGGTGTTAGCTACAATTTCCCAAATGGTACTATTTTATTCTATCTGCTTTATCTCACTGTTACTGTGTTTTTCTCCCCAGCACCAGAATTGTATCCTTCTTTTATTCCACTACTATTACAAGTTTTTGTTCCCCAGCCTCAAAGTGCTATGATTAGATCATTGGGAATCACTAAAAGTCTTATCTGAGGCATGTTTATAATACTGTTGCTGGTTTTTTCCTGGTTTGTTATTTCAAACTGAATTCTCTTACATTTTCCTGTTGTTCCCTTTTTCTTAACCATCTCTTTATCTGTACAAGCTCATTCCTGTCTTGCAAATGCCTCATCAACCCACGTCTGTGCTTCCTCATTAACCTTTGTAAACCTTTGCACATTGGCAGGTATAGCATCATGACTATTGCGTGCTCAGGATTTCTGTTCCTGCTGTGGCACCTCCTGGGCTGCACTTCCACAGCACACTTTGGAATTTGGACTACTATTTCATTCTTGTCATTGGAAGAGCTTGTTGCAGAGACCTTTGCAACACCAATGTGGTGTTTGGTTTGCCTGAGCATCGTTTAGTCCTTGTGCTCAGTTAGGGCACATACGCTTCTCTAGACTCTTTTTTCCATTCTGCCTTCTTCCTTCAAGCAGGGTAATTTCCCGATGAGCTCTTATATTCAGTCTTCCTACTGATTCACTTAATTTTTGAGCATACCAGTTTATACTTTTTCTAATTCTTACCTTGCACTTTAGAGGACAGGCACTTTTTTATTTTTTAAACCACAAGTGCAGGGTGAGCTTTCTAAACTTCAATGGCCAAAAATAATGGGAGTACATCAGAGCCACTTCTCAGGTTGTCCCCATGTTCTAGGCTGTTTTGTAAATTGAAATAAGCAATCTTGACAACACCTCAGCACATTCTTCTTTTGATTGTAAAACCAAACTAGTTGTGCACTTTATACATTATTCTCTGTAATAAATACCTGAAATAATCTGTTATCAATTACACTTTATTTTTTCTCCTTCTTTAAAGGTGTTTGTTATTTTATCTATTTTGGACTGGAAATGCTGTCCATCAGCACAGGCTTCTCTGAGCACTGAAATGTGTTTTGTTTCCTCTACCAAGGTGTATTTAAGCTGCTCTCAATTCCTAGTTGTATTTTCTGGTAATTTTTCTTTTTTAACCTTTTGTATCATTTCCAAACAGTTTTTCTGCTTCTAGTTCTTAGTCCATTTGAAATGTTGTAGAAGTGTGTGACTTGCATAGAACAGTAATTCTTTTGATTGAATCTGTATCTCTTCTTCACTTCAATAACCAGAGGAGAGTACTGGTACCTGGCTTTTGATCCTTCCCAGTCCGAGGAGACTTGTGTGTGGTGCTGTTCTGTGATAGGTGAGATGCTTCCTCTGCAACAACACTTCCATCTATAATCAATAGAAGTGTTAGGGAAGTTTCGCTGTTGCTTCTAGACAATTTTCAGCTTATTTCTTTCAAAAGATGCTATTCCTTCATGAGACAACACTGTAGACAGTGGGATCAGTGTTACCTGGCTCATTCACTTGTCTGAGTGATGAATCCTGGACAGTGTGGTGCCTTCAGGTCAGGGAATGCTGGAGGCCCTGTGCTTCTGAACAGGCAGCATCTTCAAAGGAGGTAGTAGCATGCTTGAAGGAAAGCATGAGTGTCTGCCCTCATGTTCCTTCCTAGAAAGGTAACTGTGGGAGTTTCAGCATTGTTCTATCCATCTTCCACTGAGGTTCAAAATGCAGGAGGACCCAGTCTTTCCTCATACTTATCCTAAACAGCTTCCTCTCCAGAGCAAGACCAAGCTTTGTGTTAAGTTAAAATAACTACCATGTGTTGATGCTGCAATTTAACTGGTTAATACAATACTCTTACCTGAGTCTTGTACTGTCTTGTACTGTCACGGAGCTGAACGTGAGCTCTCGATGCTTTCACCTGCAGATGTTCAATGAGTGGGAATTTGCCTCTGGTCCTTACCTGGTAGCTCTGCTTGCCCAGGTCTGTGGAAGCCACCTGTGTTTTGGGAACCCTGCCGCCCCTGTGAAGGTCCCTCTTCATCTGAGCAAAGCTGTCACACACTTGTCCCATGCTGTATGGCTCTCTGATGATCTTTGCTTCAGCCAGACCCTTTTGGCCCTTGTCTCCACAAAAGGGCTTCCTGAATTCCTATGGCTTTGGATCTCTTGGATGTGTCCTGGTAAGGTTATTGCCAGCTGTACCTTCAGCTGCTGTGCAGAATGAGAACTTTTTATTCATCATCCATACCAGCCTGCCTACATCTTCAAAGCCATCTTCTGGCACATTTGGAATTCTTTCTTTATGATAGTCTTCCAACTTATTCCCTACCAGAACTGGTTCTGGTCTGATTCCTGTTGGAGTTAATGAGCTGAAAGCAGCCAGTCCTTTACCATGTGGACCAAAGGCACCCTTCTTCCATCAGCAGCAAGATTCCAGTTGCTTTCATGGAGCAATATCCAAAAAGGCCTAATTCTCAGATTCCAGTCTGCTCCAGAATCAGTCATGTCTTCAACTCACATTCGTTCATCATTTCTGTGTTTTGAACATATTTTGAAAGACTTTGCTTGCTCCCTTATAGGAATGTTATTTCATTGTTGGACACTGGAATCTTTAGAGATAGCTTTAATTTTATTTTTAATGCTAAAATACTGTAACAGCAGTGAAATTCATATGGAAATCCCTATTATGTTTCTAGACTCCCTTGCCCCCTCTGCAGGCCTGTCTGAGCTGCTGGGGGCAACTGTGCTCCCCCTTGTGTTGCACAGGTACAGTAAGCACTGGAACCATTTTCCTTGAGTGCCCAACAGGCAGCATGCAAACTTGTGCTCTGCTTCTCTTTACCCTTTATGCACCTCTTTTTTTATGTTTGGGTTGTTTGTTTTCCTAACACGATTTTGTGTTCAGGAAACTTTTCCAGGCTTAGTAGCAGTCATAGTTTCTAAAGGTTTGTCAGAATGTCCTTAAATTTGTCCCTGTTTTTAACATCATTATTTAACTAGTTGTTGCAAGTTAGTCTTGTTATATAGAAACATGCACTCTTCACCCATTTTTTGGAACGCTCAGCACTCAGAGATTTCTTGGAATATGATAGCGAGCTGTTAGGTGTTAAAGTCTTTGAAAATCAGGCTAACAAACAGAAATGGGCAAGCCTCTTTTTTCCTTAGTTGTACTCAATACATGGATAAAGTAAACAACAATAAACAAGAACCTCAAATACTTAATGGATAAGACATTGCTGCTCTCTGTGCAGCTCCCAGCAGCTCCAGAAGTGTCCCTATGTCGTGCTGCAGTCAGAGCACAGCTCTAGAGTATGGGCTCACAGGTCACCTTCTGATACAGCTGTAAAAACCCAATTCCAAACTTTGGTGACAAATTAGCTCTGCCCGTCTTATTTCTTCAGTCACACACAGGGAGAGTAAGGGCACTGCTTACCCAGGTGGGTCCTTCACTACCAAGCACCTTAAGAAATCCAGACCAGCACCTTGAAGGGCCCCCTGGAAAGAGTAGATGTGACTTCTTGGTGTGATTATTTGATTGTTTCCTTCTGAACTGAAAACAGATTTACTGTTTCATAGTATCTCATATGCTCTTGTGCACTACTGCAGCTGGCTGTGTCTGTTCCCAGTTATGGGCAGGCAGAGTCTGGTGTCTTGGGGGCAATCCTAGTCACCCTGATGTTTCTCATTTGGCAAGAGCTGTATCTTCAAAAGACAATGTCAAAAAGGCTGTTTTCAAAATAATGAGCTTTTTATAAAGCATGTAGACTTTTTGCTTCCCCGTGTGTGTTGCAATTGGAGAGTGAGGTCCCAGAGATTGGTGAAGCATGGCTCTGAGGGGTTCTTGCCATGTGAACTTTCCTCCCATCCTTACACAAGGATGGGGAACAGCCAACAGGTCCTGTGCACAGCAGAGGTATCTGACATGTCACCAGAGGAGCCTGCTGGTCACATTTACCTTAGCCAGGTGGGCAGTAGTCACAGATAAATTCAGATTAAAAACAGACACATAGGACAGGAAGTTATTTAGCCAGTGGTATCTCTTTCAGACCGTGATGGGTCTAGTAAGAGGCCCGTCACTCTCCCAGTCTGCCTAGCACATGAAAATCAGTGGGGAAATGTTCCTTTGTATCTATGACTTGATACAGAGCTTTCCAGCTTCCACCTCCTTGTACCACTGAGAGACCAGTACTTGCCAGTGCCACCCTGGGGACCGCAGCGCAGGTCTGCAGTGACTCACACTGCACTGCTCACACATCAGGCTCAGGTGTGCCAAGCCTGCACTGCTTCAGGAGCTTGGAGCACACAGCCTTCCTGCTGTGCAATGGTGGGGAAGTCTTTACTAGCAGTAAATCCTTGTCTTTTCCTGAGAAGCACTGTTGTATAAATAACATCCATAACTTTGTCTTACATAGATTTTATTCATATGAATGGTGCATCTTTCAACTCTTATTTTTCCCTCTCCATTGTTACTGTAGCCAGCACTTCATCACTTTTAAGGACCTTTAACTTTGAATTTTCATAGAACATGTGAATTGTTTCAATGTGCTGACCAAACTTCATGCTTTTGGGTATTTTCTGAAAGTTATAAGTGCTTCTTTGAGAGGTTATTTTGGTTTTTAATTTGGATTGTTCTTACTAGCCACCAGGTTTGGAAGTGTAATGACTCCTTTTTTGTGCTAGCCACAGATTCTTTTGTTTTCCTGGACATTTTTTCTGAAGGGACCAACACATAACACAATTCGAACTTAAATTTCTACTCCCATGCATTCCTCAAGGCAGAAACCTTTTGTGCCTAATGATGCATCAGAATCTAAGAACAGTACACGGATAAAATCTTTCATAGACCAATTAAAAAATAGGTCTTAGATTAACCACATAATAATTACAGAAAAAAATTGTATAAATTTGAAATATTCAGATTTAATTCCCTCAACTTACGTTAAGTTGAACTATTTCAGGTGTGTCATAAGAGACAAACTCAGTGGATATTCAGAACAAAAGCTGTCCAGCTGCTGTATTCAGGTTCAGTGAGTGGACAGGAGTATAATTTTGAGTATATGCAGTCTTTCAGGGCTACTGATGTAACAAGTAACTGAGTAATGGCTTGTATCACAACCCTATTAAAATTCTGCTAATAGATCCCCTTGAAGTGCCTATTTAAATAGTATCTGTTACAAAAATGTAAAATACACAGATTCACCCTACAAATTTCTAAATCTCAGGAGCAGACAGTGTGCACAGTTCTGTGCAGGATTCTCAGCCCCCCTTCCTTGCTCTGAACTGTGCACTCTTCAAGGACATCCAAATCTCCAGGCCACCTGCCTTTGTCTCACTGATAATTTACTGTCCAGCACAGGCATCCTAAATTTACAATGCTGAAAATGGAATAGGAAAATTTAGACTTAAAAGCAACTACATTGAACCTAATCTTCGGACCCATCCTTCAGCATAGGGGTCTCAGTAGAATAAGTAGGAAATTATGCATAAAAGTAGGATACAGTGATAACTGTGAATAAAACAGTTGAGTAGTTACACTTTATTGTGTAATATAAATAAATAAAAATAATAATTAAAAAAACTGCCACAACTTTTTTTTCAATAGTAAAGAAGAAATGTTCTCATCCTGGAACTCTAAAGCTGAATAATGATTTCAGGCATCTCATATCTGCTGACTTTATAATCTTAGTCATGTGAATTTGGGAATGCTTGACCTAAAATCCCTCATTCCTTTGGAGTTTTTTGATGGAATGGCTGAAATTATCAGAATAGTCTAGAGAATTTAGGTGTCCATCTATCACTCTTTTATTCTGTCAGGTCAAAAACATTCTTCAGGGACAGCAGCCTCTGTCTATTATGAAAACAGAAGGTACTAGTATTGGGCAAATATTTTCTTCTCCTTTTTAGATGATTTCCTTGTTTTCTGCAGCCCAAGACAGTGTAAGAATTCCACTGGGCAGTTTTACAGACTCTGTAACAGCAGGGATTCACAGGCAGGCCAGATCACCAGTCATACACTAAAACACAGTTTTCTACTAAAATAAAGTTGCTTATTTGGTCCTTTTTGTGTAACTTTTCCTAAATACTTCTAAATTTCTAGGAAAGTTGTCTTTTTCCAGTACTAATGACGTATTTTTAAAGATGCTTAACCAAAACTTTTTAACTTCCCGTAAATTTTGGCCAAATAGATCCCTTAAATAGTTCATTTATCATGCAGCCTCTGTCTGGGTAACTAGTAAATCTTGGATCATTGTAGAAATTACAATATGGCTTTTGTTCCCTAAGGATACATGAAGGAATCACTTACTGAACTTAAGTTGAATGAAGAAAAGTTTTAAGGGGCAGATCTTCAGCTTGGGTAAACTGGCAGAGTTCAGTGGAAGCTACTTGATGTCAGCTGTGGATCTTGTCCTTCAGTGTTGAAGGCATTTCCTATATGTAATTTTTCTGTCTTACTGTAGAACAATTTCATATGTTTAAACTGTATTTTCCTATATTGTTCTGCAAGTTTATATACATCATAGTGGTCATCTCCTGTAAAATAAACTGTACAGAGACACATTGAGCATGGAATTGTCTTTACCCAGTTCCTTTTTCTACCACAGCCTTGTGAGTGCAGTTTGATCAAAGATACTCTGTGGGGTGCCGCATGCACATGCTTTGTTGATACCAGCTTAGTGCAGCTTGAAGTGGGGGTGTAATCTACTTGTACTTTTCTGTTCCAGGTCTTTGCATGATAGTCAGGTATGTATGGTCCCCACAGTCCTGACAGTTTCTTTCTTTTTGTTTTTTTTTAATCCATTTAAGAAGCTACCTGTGGTTGAATGGTTATTAAACAAGCAAGGCAATTGACCACACGCAGCCTGATAGCAGCTGCCAGGGAATGGGCATGCTTTCATGATTTAAGTGGTCTGCAAGTCTTCTGCAACCAGTCAGGCCTTTACCTGCAAGTTTCACATGCAGCTTGAAGCTTAGTTGAACAGGAAACGCTGATATAAAATGTCACTTAATTTTTCTCCTTTGAATATTTGAGTTAACATGAATGCTGACAGGTTTTCTGACAAAGTGAAAATTGGCCCTGCCAAAATCTTGTCTAATCCAACAACTGCCTGCAGCAGTGACTGGCACAGGCAGCCTGCTCTGGTGTGCTGAGGAAGCAGAGCTCAGAGCATGCAGGAGCTGCAGTTCTGAAGAACACAAGCCCACTTTCCAGCAAGGTGTGACTTGGGGACCTTGAAGGTAGCACATCCACCCATCTCATAAACCTCAGCGGAGAATCCTTCTAAGAATTTCTCCAGTTCTGAACTCGTGAAAATTTTGTTTCTACTGAAGGGCATCATCCCACAGTGCTTAGTGTGCTTGTGGGCAGAGGTGGGAAGTAGTGACAGAGGTATTGCACACTCTTCTCAGAAAGGAGAAGACACTGAAGGTTAAGATGTAACAGTTTCAAGTGGAAGATTGGTTTTTACAGCAGTCTTTTCACCTTGCACAAAGTAGCCTAAATCTGTTAAAAAAAATCGAGAATGGTGTTTCAGATTCTGCTACATGGTATAAACCAGCTCGGTGAATAACCTCTACAGGCTATGGTACATGTAGCTGCAACTTACCAGCACTTTTGAAGAGGACTTTGATATGACTTCAAAATGCAAGTTGGAGAACTACTGAACTAGCCATTTGCTGTGCTGGTGTAGTGCCAATGCTCAGAGAAACATCACAACAAGGGAACCAGGGAAGATGGTGTGTCTTAGTTTAAGGGAAAAAACAGAATGTTTACCAAAAACCAGAGGAGAGGATTCCTCAATAATCACGTGACTCCTTATTAAATTTAAGAAAAGGAACTTTAATTAGAAAATGGATATAAGGATAACTGTTCTTATATGTATATGTATAACCAAAAACTAGTACCAAAACAAAACAACTACACCATACCAACAATGAGAAAACAAATCAGAACAAAACAAGACACGACAAAACCTTTAGATGCAATTGAGTTTGTCTCTGCTCTTTCACTGGTGCAACTATATTTGTAGACAGCAGGGGGTGCTGCTGTGCCTCAGCTGGCAGTGCAGCCTCCCTCCGGGGCAAAGCAGTCAGCAGCCGATGACTTCGCCGAAATGACTCACGTGGGGAGAGATGAAAGACGAAGAAAAACCAGCAGGCGATGCAGAACTTCTCTCTCTGCAGATGGGAAAGCTCCCCTTCTCTCTCTGACGAGCAGCACAAAACAAGAGTCTTGCTGTGCCCGCCTGTTCACACAGCTGGCTGGGGGCTGCCGGGCAGGGCCCCGGGGCTGAGCCACAGGCAGCAGGCCTGGAGAAGCCGTACATTGGCCCTCCTCTCCCGAGGGAAGGAACTGGACAGGTGTGATCCGCTTCGCCCTGGGATTGCAGAGCTGAGCGAAGGTCGTAGATGGCCAAAGGAAAAAAAGAACCAGAGCATCTCAGCTCCACCGTCGGCCTCATCCCCAGTCCCCTGAAAAAAGTCCTCTTTTCTCCCTCTCCCACCCCCAAGCGTTAACTCAGGTCATCAACTCAGAATTCAAAGTGGTTGGGCTATTCCTTTGTTCTTTAGTGGGAGGGAGAGAAGTTACATTACCATTCAAAACTACAACATGGTGGCAGTGGAAGAGTGGCAGCCTCACATTCTGCCAAGTTTAAATACGAAGGTCAGGAAGTTTTACACCATTCTGCACAGGGATAGCTCTGCTAGACTTTTTTCAACCAAAATAATTTAAAAATCAGTTTGGATTTCACCATGCAATTAAGCCTTTGACCAATCTCGGGCTCCTCAGAAATGGAAAGAAAGCTTCAAGGTGATCATTGAGGAGATCTGATTCCAGACCTGGGGGCCTAAGAAGCAGATATGCTTTATGCCTCAAGCTGTTACATAATACTTTAGAAGTTCCTGTTAGTTATAAATAAAATGTCAATCTTCTGTGGTTTCCCTGATCAGCAACATGATCCTGGTATCTCCAGTTAGATGCAAGTTTTCTATAAGGCAGACTGAAGAGTATGTTAGGAGTATCCTAACTTGCACTTTATTGCAAATAGTAAATGTAAATGGAAAGCAAATACTGTGCACACCATCCAATCCCATGTTGCTTTGGATGCTCTTGCCACAGTACCCACACTGCATTTGTGCTGGGTCTCCTCTGCCTCTGGGTGTGGAATAACTCAGTTGTATTGAAGGCAGAATTTGGGAGCAATTCAGGGGTCAAACTGACACAGGAAGTGCTGTGAGAGGAAGACTTTGCATTGCCCATTGCTGTAGTTGTTGGTCCCTCTCCCTCACCTAAAGCTGAACCTGGCAAGAAAAGCTCTTTTCTTCCCACAGCTCTCCTGCTAGAAGCATTTCAAGTCAGAAAACAGAACAGAAACAAACAAACAAAAAACCACAAAGCACAAAAGACTGTACTTCCCCCTCTCAGACTGTTGCAAATATAATAGAAATACATTAAAAATGCTAATGTAGAAGTAGTTATGCTAAGGTCTGAATTGCTCAGCCAGGCCTGAGGTGGGGTAACTTGAAACATTCGTGGGGCCCTAGAAACTGTCGGGAATGTGCTGAGAACAGAGGGACAATAATCAAGGAATTAGTAAAAGTATATAGAACATGAAGGAAGAACAAACTGTTGCTTAGAGATAAGTTTAGAATCAACATATGTAAAGAGCCTTGGAGTCTGGTGCAAGAGAAATCAGTTAAACAGTATCCTGTGCCAGACAGGCCTGGTAAATCTATAATCTTTAAAGATGATTGCCAATTGTATGTATATAACTCATGAAACCAACTTATGAATGAGATTATGTGGTCTCATGTACTATGCCTTTGTAAGAAAAGTATATAAGCTGTCTCTGAAAATGGTCCGTTGGAATCCTGATTTGGGATACTGATCCCCAGGTTCCCAGGGCCCTTTGAATAAAGCACTGCATAAACAGACATTCTGTTGGTTTGTGTCTCTGTGTATCGGGCAACAAGACTACACAGCCAAAATGCAAAGTCTTATGCACAGAGCATCAAAAGTTTGGATAACTAAAACAGGTTTAAGCTGGTGGGAGAAAGATTTGACTTCAAGCACTGCTGGAGCCAGAGTCCTCTGGGGACAGAAGTTTTGCAGCTTTACGGACTTCAGCAGGAGTTTAAGGAAAGCACCAGTTCCTGCACTCTTCCCTGGCTGTGAATTCCCACCACTGAAGACAGAACACAAAGAAGCAAAAAAAATGTGAGTTTCCAGAATGTGTCAAAATGTGTCATAGGCTCAGATATGCTTAGTTTTTGTGGATAAAACAGGACAAGTCCCAGCAACCCCTGCACTCTCCTGGTTCTGTCTCATGGGTGCAACTCAGCAGTCTTGTTACAAGGACATGCATTATTATTATTGCTGATTTTGTGTACACAGGAGATCCACAGCATTCCAGCTGAGAGACTCCAGCTGGTTCTGGTTACAGACAAGAAACACACCAGGTGCTTGACAAAAGTGTAGACCAGTCCTTGAGACAAACAGAGAAACAAGCAATCTAATTAGTAGTGTGATTATTTATCTGAAAATTAGTCTACAGATTCTTCTGAACAAAGGGTAAAATGCTACTTTATTTAGTGTTTACTTTCAAAATACAGGATTTTAAGCTTCCTCAGTTATGATGTTGACACATCATAGAGCTTGATCCCTTAGAGCAGGAGTCATTGAACCAGCTGTGTCAGAGGCCTTCAGACAGACAGACCTGCTGATGGTAGGTGCAGTTGTTCAGGTCACAGATTGCCAGAAGTGCCTGATGCCGATTCATGAGGATGGAACTGATAAACAGCTATTTTTCAGAAGGTGTGCCATGGTTGAAGAGCTGTGTTGCCAGGTGCAGGAGTTATGGGAAGATGTGAACAGACTGCATAGTATGAGCAAGAGAGAGATGGATTATTTTCAGAGTCACTACAGTCTCAAGACTCCGAAGAGTATCAAACCTCCACTGTAGTGGAGAAGCAGGCGGAATCAGAACTCTGCAGGGTAATTAGTCCATTCCTCACAGGTCTGTTAAAGAAGAAGGCTGGAAGCAAGTTCACTGCATGTACCCCCTTCTCAGAATTTGTCAAGTAGGACTGGTAGTTTCTACAACAGATAGGAGAAGGCTCTGGAACTGGAAGGCCAGAAAACTCATAAGGCAGACGATGGTCCTTCTGGGATAGTGGGGCCTCCTAAAACAACACCACCTGTATCCCACATCAACATCTCCTCTGTTAACGGGAGAAAAAGGGCAGTTTTAGTAGAAGACTCCCTTCTGAGGAGAAGGGAGGGCCTGACATGCAGTCCAGACCCAACTCGTAGGGAAGTCTGTTGTCTCCAAGGGGCTTAGGTGAGGGATGTTACTGAAAAACTCTCCAGACTAGTAAGGCCCTCTGTTTACTATCTGCTATTGGTTGTTCAAACTGGCAGCAACAAAATAACAGAGAAATCTGAGTACAATCAAAAGAAATTTCAGGGCCCTGGGATGATGGGTAGAGGGATCAAGAGCACAGATAGTGATTTCCTCAATTCCTTCAGTAACAGGGAATAATATTGATAGAAATAGACAGATCCATCCGGTCAATACATGGCTCCGAGGTTGATATAATTGGAAAAATTTTGTTTTTGTTGACCGTGGGGTGATCTACTTAGCAACTGTTCTACTGACACCTGACAGGATGCACCTTTCTCAGTGGGAAAAAAGAGTTCTAGCACGGGAGCTAGCTGGGCTTGTTGATAGAGCTTTAAACTAACTTGGAAAGGGGAAGGGGGAAAACTAGACTTGCCAGTGGTGAGTGATGGGATAGTGTGCCAAAACTTGAGAAAAGGAGCACTAATGGGATCCCTCAATCTGCTTCACAATGTCTTCACTACAATGTACCACACCTGAAATGTGTCTACACCAATGTAAGCAGCATGAGGAACAAACAAGGTAAGCTCAATGCTTTGGCTCAGTCCCAGAGATTTGACATCACTGGCATAAGTGAAATCAGGTGGGATGGGCCCTGTGACTGGAGTGGCCTATTGGATCGTTACAAGCTCTTCAGGAGAGACAGGCAAAATAGAAGAGACAGAGGAGTGGTACCATGTTGTTGGTACAGTAAAAGCACAAGTAAGCAATTCAAATCTATAGAAGACCCTGTGAGACTGAAGGCAGCTAAGAATAAACAAGTCACAGCTGCTTGGAGGAGTTAGCTTCTCATGGGAGCTCCTCAGGTTTCTCACAGGACACCGGAGAGGTTCTTGAAAACATCTAGGATAAGTTCTCCAAAACATTGAACTTCTGAGATACGGGTTCTAACCAATTGAAGTTTCTAGTGTGGTGGTGTGTAACTCTTTTTAGCCAATAAGCTGTAGTTCTAGCCCTATATAAACCGTGTGCTATGGGTAATAAAATGTCTTCACTATGAATCTCATAGATTTGTTGTGTGAAGTCCAGTTCCTCTGCCATTTATTTTTTGTTGACTTTACCATGTGTAATGGAAGGGTTAGAATGTGTGGAACTCACAGTTGGCCATGGCACAGTTGGGAGCCTCTGGGTAAGAATCAAGGGACAAACAAATAATGCAGATGTCAGCATGGGAGTCTGCTATAGACCTCCCAGCCAGGACAGCGATGCCAACAAATTATTCTTTGAGGAACTGAGGGACATTTCCAAGTCAAGTGTCCCTGTCCTTAGGGGGCACTTCAATTTGCCAGAAATTAACTGGAAGCACCAAAAAGCTGGTACAACTCAGATCAGAAGATTCCTAAAAAACCTGGAGGACAACTTCATGGAACAGGTCCTGAGGGAGCCAACTTGTAAAGATGCTCCCCTTGATCTGCTGCTTGTCCACAGAGTGGATCTTGTGAGCAAAGTGGTGATTGGTGGCCATCTTGGCCACAGTGACCACAAAGGGATCAAGTTTAAAATCCGTGTTGGCAGAAGGAAAAGTGGCAGCAAAACCTCAGCTCTGGAAATGAGAGCAGACTTCAGGCTGCTCAAGGGAGTTATTAAGTAAGGCCCCTGGGGAAAATTTTTTTGCAGGTGCTGGGGTCCATCAGTGCTGGTCACTTTTCAAACACCACCTCCTAACAGCACAGGAGCATCAGTTCCCAAAAGTCAGAGTCAAGCAGGTGAAACGGAAGGCTCACTTGGCTCAGCGAGGATTGTCTCATGGAAATAAGGCAGAAAGGTACATGCCCAGTGGAAGCAAAGTCATGTGACATGGGAATACAGAGATGTTGCTTGGCACTGTAGGGAGAAATTCATGTGGCCAAAGCTTGACTGGAGGTGCAGCTGCCAGAAATGTGGGGGACAGTAAAAGTAGTTTTTTTCAAATACAATAATGACAATAGGCAGTATAGAAATATCATCAACCCATTACAGGAGGGAATGGTCACCTCCCAAACAGGGACACAGACAAGGCAGAGTTGCTTAATGCTTTCTTTGCCTCTGTCTTCAACACAGATGAAGAGGATCTCAATGCCCTGAGCTGCAAGACCATGACTGCCAGAATGATCAACTCCCAGTCAACTGTGAAATGGTGCAGGATCTGCTGCTCCAGCTGGATCCCTACAACCCTCTGGGGCTTGATGGGACTTATCTAAGAATCCTCAAAAAGCTTCTGATGTCATCACAAAACTTCTCTTGATAATTTTTGAGTGCTCTTGGGAATCAGAGAGGTCCCAGCTGACTGAAAACTGCTGAATGTTGTCCCAGTCTTCAAGAAGGGCAAGAAAGAGGACCCTGGAAAATACAGGCCTGTCAGCCTCACTTTAGTGCCTGGTAAAGTTATGGAGAAGATTATTCTGGGAGATATTTGAAAAACACCTGAAAGACAACACAGTCATTGGTCACAGCCAGCAGAGCTTCAGGAGCAGAAAATTCTGCTTATCCAACCTGATTTCCGTTTATAAAAGGTGACCCAATTGGCTGATCAAGGGAAGCCAGCTGATGCAATCTTTTCAGATTTCAGTAAAGCTTTCAATCCTGTCTCTCCCAGGATCCTTCTGGACAACCTGTCCAGCGCACATCTGGATAGGCACATCATGTGGTGGGGAGCAATTGGCACAGATGTTGACAGTGACTGGAGGGACATCAGACTGGGGACGTGTCACTAGTGGGATTCTGCAGGGCTCCGTCTTGGGCCCTGTGCTCTTCAACATCTTCATCAGTGACTTGGACGCAGGACTGGAAGGGACACTGGGCAAGTTTGCAGGTGACCCAAAGCTGGGAGGAGCTATTGAGTCCCTCAGACCCAGAAAGGTCCTGCAGAGAGACCTGGACAGGCCAGAGGGCTGGGAATCACCAGCTATAGGAATTTCAACAAGGAAAAGTGCTGGATTCTGCACCCGAGATGGGGCAGCCCCTGATGGATGGACAGACTGGGAATGAGATGCTGGAAAGCAGAGCTGGGAAAGGGCCCTGGGGTCCTGGTGTGTGGCCAGTTGTCCACGAGTCAGCAGTGCCCTGGAGCCNGTTACTCCTCCCCGTCTCCTCCCCATCTCCGCCCCTCTTCCCCGCCCACATCCGGGGTATTTGTGCGCACTCCTTATAAGCGAGCGCACTCCATTAAACTGGGCTTTTCCTCGAGGACTCTTGCCTGGTGTGGATCTATTCCGTTTGGAGGGGTCGCCGGGCCGGGAGCTGGAGGAGCCGACCCTAGCTTCTAAGGGGCATGATCGTAGGGAGCGCCGCCGCGTGCTGCTCGCCGCTTTCCTAGCCTTGTTCTGGGAGCGGGAAAAACCCCTCCACTGTATCAGTGGAAAACTACAATCCACTGAGAGACAACTTCCTGGGCAGGGGCAGAGGAGGGGCAGGCACTGATCTCTGCTGTGTGGGGACCAGGGACAGCACCCAGGGAATGGCTGGAGCTGTGCCAGGGCAGGCTCAGGTTGGATCTCAGCAAAAGGTTCTTCCCCCAGAGGGTGGTGGGCACTGAGCAGGCTCCCCAGGGCAGTGGGCACAGCCCCAAGGCTNTGTATCAGTGGAAAACTACAATCCACTGAGAGACAACTTCCTGGGCAGGGGCAGAGGAGGGGCAGGCACTGATCTCTGCTGTGTGGGGACCAGGGACAGCACCCAGGGAATGGCTGGAGCTGTGCCAGGGCAGGCTCAGGTTGGATCTCAGCAAAAGGTTCTTCCCCCAGAGGGTGGTGGGCACTGAGCAGGCTCCCCAGGGCAGTGGGCACAGCCCCAAGGCTGCCAGAGCTGCAGGAGAGTTTGGATGTTGCTCTGGGGCACAGGGGTGAGGGCTGGACTCACTGATCCTTGAGGGTCTCTTCCGACTCAGCATGTTCTGTGATTCTGTCATGTTATGTCAGGCATAGCTTACTAATGAATTTTTCTTTTTAAGCAACTTGCTCCCTGGGATAATGTGTCCAGCGCCCTTTTACTCCCCTGCAGTTCAAAGCCTCTTCACCTCACAGGGCAGTTTTTGGAGCACACGTGACAAACTTCCACAGCAGATGTCAGTGTGCCTCCCTCTTTGCCTTAAGAAGGCTCCAGACTAGGATGTCTTTAGAGAACTGCAGCTGTGGCAATTGAAAATAGTGAGGTGTGTTACCAGGACTGGTGATGGAGCCAACAGCAGAGAGATCTGCTTTTTCAAATCTGGCTTTGTTGCCACAATTGACTCATTCTTGTGCAGTGTCAGTCTGCAGTGCCTCAGTGTACCCCCATTTGGAACAGGGTCAGGAAAGAGGAGGTGACAGGCCATGTCCTGTGATGTGCCATGTGGCATATTTCTAACTGCATCATTTTCTTTGTATATGACTGAGGGCAACACTACACTTGCAGCCACATTACTTACCTTACTTCAATCATTACTTTGTAATCCTAACCTGAAACCTTTGACGAGATTTTAGAAAAAGGCCTTGCACTTACAGCATTTTTCTAGAGCAATGCAGGGGCTGGGCAGCACTTGAGACCTTGCTCAAACAGCAGGGCATAACCTGCAGTTAGAAGTGATGCTGAACTTTTTTACTATGGGAGGCTGCAATTTTGGAAGTGCCAAGGCACTGACCATGTCTGCCAGATAGATGACAAGGTGACAAGTTTGGAAAGGGGCCACCTAATCCTATACTGTACAATTCTCTGATGGAACCGAGTGAAACTCCTTCTCACATCTTCTAATGTTTCACCAAATATAACCATCACAAATTGCCATGTTTACTGATGAAAAATGTGCTCAGGAATGGTATCAGGAAGCAGCAAGAGTCAGGGTTGCTTCATGAGGGTGGAACAAACCAGGAGCTCAGTGACCACAGCACAGGCAGAGCCCTCACTGATCAGGGAGACAGGTCTGAAAAGTGTGCAAAAAGCAGGGTACTGGTAACTGGGTTCATCAACATCCCAAGAGAAGGTGAGGTGATGCACCAAGTTCACCCACAGTATTTTGTCAGGGGGAGCCAGACGCAGGACTGAGAAACAATGCTACAGCAAAAGTCTGAGGTCCATCCAGGAGGAAAAGCTGGAGATAACTGCACCTACAGCATACCTTAGACACCTACAACATGGCTCAGGCCTGAACCTAAGCAGTGCTCCTGGAATCATGGGCAGAGAGTGTGGGTGGTAGCCCTAGGGCAGGTAAGTCCTGTTGGTGCTCTTAAGGGCCTAACAGTGATCTGTTGGACCTTTCTCCATGTGTGTTGGCCAGTGACAAACACAAGAAGAGACAACTGCCTTACAGAGCTTAGGATGGACAGAGAGTCAGGCTGCAGAAGGTCGCAGATGCTTATGATGATTTGCAGTGCTCATGGAAGGATTCACAGAAAGTCACTGAATAGGAGCAGTCACAGCTACTCCTGGGAGTCAATTTAAGAAGCTTAACTTATTCTACAAGCTGAATGGGCTGGAAGTGGTTTTGAACCCTCAGAGGTTAATATGACCTACGTCCTGCATGAGACGCTTAAAAAGTAAAGCTGTGTGCAAAGTTAAAGCAAGGTTTAACTCAGCTCTTGTAACTTTTTCTGGTTTGCTACACAGGTTCCAACCACCATTTCTGTCATGTGGTTTCATTAAATGTGGTAATTTCTGAACTGTTGGTTGAGAGCAAGTGGCCCAAGGAACACTGTGTGCACATCTTATAATAAATTAATCTCACACACAAGGAAGGTTTCAGCAGTCAGGTTCTTCTAGCTTGACTGAAACCACAGAAATACTCATGTCACATTTCTTATTCAACGAATCTTACTTCTGAAAGTTACTGTCTGAGTCCTTATACAAATGAAAAAAATTACAAACATGCACTAGTGAAGTATTTACTGTAGGCACAAACAGTCAAGCCTCACTGGTCTGTGCTCCAGGCTGTTTGCACTATGTTTTTCACAAATTCCTGAAAGCAGAGGATGAAAACATCCAGCTCCAATTTGATTTTGACTTCCTGTTTCATAAAGTAGAAAACCAAACACTCAAGTCTCTGGGAGCTACAGCATAAGTTACAGTCTCTTTATTTACAGAGCNCAGAGCTGCAGGAGTGTTTGGATGTTGCTCTGGGGCACAGGGGTGAGGGCTGGACTCACTGATCCTTGAGGGTCTCTTCCGACTCAGCATGTTCTGTGATTCTGTCATGTTATGTCAGGCATAGCTTACTAATGAATTTTTCTTTTTAAGCAACTTGCTCCCTGGGATAATGTGTCCAGCGCCCTTTTACTCCCCTGCAGTTCAAAGCCTCTTCACCTCACAGGGCAGTTTTTGGAGCACACGTGACAAACTTCCACAGCAGATGTCAGTGTGCCTCCCTCTTTGCCTTAAGAAGGCTCCAGACTAGGATGTCTTTAGAGAACTGCAGCTGTGGCAATTGAAAATAGTGAGGTGTGTTACCAGGACTGGTGATGGAGCCAACAGCAGAGAGATCTGCTTTTTCAAATCTGGCTTTGTTGCCACAATTGACTCATTCTTGTGCAGTGTCAGTCTGCAGTGCCTCAGTGTACCCCCATTTGGAACAGGGTCAGGAAAGAGGAGGTGACAGGCCATGTCCTGTGATGTGCCATGTGGCATATTTCTAACTGCATCATTTTCTTTGTATATGACTGAGGGCAACACTACACTTGCAGCCACATTACTTACCTTACTTCAATCATTACTTTGTAATCCTAACCTGAAACCTTTGACGAGATTTTAGAAAAAGGCCTTGCACTTACAGCATTTTTCTAGAGCAATGCAGGGGCTGGGCAGCACTTGAGACCTTGCTCAAACAGCAGGGCATAACCTGCAGTTAGAAGTGATGCTGAACTTTTTTACTATGGGAGGCTGCAATTTTGGAAGTGCCAAGGCACTGACCATGTCTGCCAGATAGATGACAAGGTGACAAGTTTGGAAAGGGGCCACCTAATCCTATACTGTACAATTCTCTGATGGAACCGAGTGAAACTCCTTCTCACATCTTCTAATGTTTCACCAAATATAACCATCACAAATTGCCATGTTTACTGATGAAAAATGTGCTCAGGAATGGTATCAGGAAGCAGCAAGAGTCAGGGTTGCTTCATGAGGGTGGAACAAACCAGGAGCTCAGTGACCACAGCACAGGCAGAGCCCTCACTGATCAGGGAGACAGGTCTGAAAAGTGTGCAAAAAGCAGGGTACTGGTAACTGGGTTCATCAACATCCCAAGAGAAGGTGAGGTGATGCACCAAGTTCACCCACAGTATTTTGTCAGGGGGAGCCAGACGCAGGACTGAGAAACAATGCTACAGCAAAAGTCTGAGGTCCATCCAAGAGGAAAAGCTGGAGATAACTGCACCTACAGCATACCTTAGACACCTACAACATGGCTCAGGCCTGAACCTAAGCAGTGCTCCTGGAATCATGGGCAGAGAGTGTGGGTGGTAGCCCTAGGGCAGGTAAGTCCTGTTGGTGCTCTTAAGGGCCTAACAGTGATCTGTTGGACCTTTCTCCATGTGTGTTGGCCAGTGACAAACACAAGAAGAGACAACTGCCTTACAGAGCTTAGGATGGACAGAGAGTCAGGCTGCAGAAGGTCGCAGATGCTTATGATGATTTGCAGTGCTCATGGAAGGATTCACAGAAAGTCACTGAATAGGAGCAGTCACAGCTACTCCTGGGAGTCAATTTAAGAAGCTTAACTTATTCTACAAGCTGAATGGGCTGGAAGTGGTTTTGAACCCTCAGAGGTTAATATGACCTACGTCCTGCATGAGACGCTTAAAAAGTAAAGCTGTGTGCAAAGTTAAAGCAAGGTTTAACTCAGCTCTTGTAACTTTTTCTGGTTTGCTACACAGGTTCCAACCACCATTTCTGTCATGTGGTTTCATTAAATGTGGTAATTTCTGAACTGTTGGTTGAGAGCAAGTGGCCCAAGGAACACTGTGTGCACATCTTATAATAAATTAATCTCACACACAAGGAAGGTTTCAGCAGTCAGGTTCTTCTAGCTTGACTGAAACCACAGAAATACTCATGTCACATTTCTTATTCAACGAATCTTACTTCTGAAAGTTACTGTCTGAGTCCTTATACAAATGAAAAAAATTACAAACATGCACTAGTGAAGTATTTACTGTAGGCACAAACAGTCAAGCCTCACTGGTCTGTGCTCCAGGCTGTTTGCACTATGTTTTTCACAAATTCCTGAAAGCAGAGGATGAAAACATCCAGCTCCAATTTGATTTTGACTTCCTGTTTCATAAAGTAGAAAACCAAACACTCAAGTCTCTGGGAGCTACAGCATAAGTTACAGTCTCTTTATTTACAGAGCTATGATTTTTTTTTTTTTTTGAGATGTGGTTAGGCCTAGCAAATGCTTTAAGACTATGATTTGTCTCTGCTTGTTTGCTTGGAGTCTGTGTCGCTTTTTATATCATCTTCTTGGATGCCTTTCTTTAAGGTGAGTTCTACAGTGCCAATCAGGACTCTGCTCACAGGTACAGGCTTCAGGGGCTCTTCCCACCGGCCTTTCAATTTCTGCAGGTCTATGTAAAAGGAAGGAAGGCTGTTTGATGGCACTGTGATGGAATGTGAAAATGTGGGAATTTAATTAGGACACCCTCTTAGCACTGCTCAAAGTTCTCTTCATGTTGGCTCATATTATCATGAAAGTGCCTGCAAATGTGTGCAGCTGTGTTCGTAAGAGCATAGTTAACAGTCTGCGGCGCTTCAATATTTTGCAAGCAAATGTGTGCTTAATGCCGTTTTACCCTTTGTTGCTTTATGCTTTTCCTCAGTCTTCTCTATTGCAGAAATAAATTTGTTTCTTACCTTCCAAGTCTGCGAAAAGTTGAAATCTGGGTTAGGCCAAAGGTCCATATAGTCCAGTGTACTGGCATGCCAGTGACCAGTAGGCACCAGTTTTTTAGGGAGGGGCGGGAGAAGGAAGCTTTGTAATAAAATACATGAAACACATTGTGATTCATCCCTAGATTGCACTTTGACCCTCTGCTCATGAACTGTCATCTCCAGCAGTGTCAGTGTTGTAGTTAAACAGCACTTGACAGATTTTTTTGTCTCCTGTGAGTTTTTGGAATTCATATAACCTTCTCATAGCATTAAGTGAAAACAGCTGCATGGCAATGTACAATATGCAGCATCTCCTCCTGCTACCCACTGCTCTGCACCTCTCCTGGTTAATTTATGTCTTAGTTCTGGTACGGGAAGAAGCAGCCTCTTGCTTCTATAGTGAACTCATGATCTGACAGCCCATTGTTTTGTTCTTTCCCTCCTGCCCCAGTCATTTACTGTTTAAAGTGAATAGTTCTGAACCAAATCTTCCTGCTATGTGCCTGACCTAGCTCTGCCCTGTACACTCCAGGTGGGATGAACAGAACCCCACATGGTGTTCAAGATTTAGACCCACTGACAATAACATGCTGAGTGGCTATTTCTCTCCTAACAATTGTTAGCAATTCATGTATATTGCTTTTCCTTCTGACAGTCCCCTTGATGTGCAATTCCTTACCTCAGAGGAATTTTAGCTAACAGCTATAATGTAGGACAATGCTTATGGATGCTGTTATCTAAAAGAATAACATTGAAATCTGGAAAAAAAGATCTGTATCTTCTAAAATCTTAAAAGAAAATAAGGATAACCTCTATGATGTGGCATAGGAGAGAGGGCCTAGAGAAGCAGTTGGGGCACAGGCTTTGTTCACAAGCGAAGTGGTTATGACAGTGAAAATACTAAATGCTGCCTATAATCCATGTGTGGAGCCATCAGTAACCACCAAGGCACTGACTCTAGCTAATGGCTCTCTCACAGCGATGCTCTCCTCAGTGGAAATTGTCTTCTTGCACAGATACTGCCTTTGCTGCTTTTGACCCATGGTTTTTAACCATCACACCCAGCAAAGAAAACAACTCCCCTGTACCCTTGGTCACAGGCACTTGCTTCTAGTCCCTCAGTTCCTGCCTTGACCATACACACACCTCTACCACATTGCCTCATTTCAGAGTCAAACCCTTGACTTCCCACTCTGCCTCCTGTAAATGATTCTCCTTCTGACCTCCCCACTTCTTCCTGCTTCTCTGCCATACATTGTGTAATCCAAGGGAATCTTACCATCCAGCCACTTCTCCAGTCAGCTCTTCTCTCACCCAAATTGCTGATGCAGTTCTTGATGGTTATTCAAGTTCCTACAGTTGCTGCACCTGTGATAAGTGTAAGCCTAATTCGTGTCAAAAATATAATAAAGTAAACTGTATGGCTTGCCAAATCGTTCAGTGGGATTCTGAAAACACTGAATCTGGGCCTTGCAGAATATGCTGTAAACTTAGTTTAACATACAAAAGGGGAGTAAAAGAAAAAAAGCCAAAGTTAATGACTAAAAGCAGCCTTTTGATACCAGATAGAAACAATGTAAACAAAGATTAAGCCGGGTACTTCAACACAATAGGAGACAGACGCAATTAAGACAAGGAGGCAGTACCCCAAGACAGAGAGATAAAAAACTGAGCAGCTTACCTTCTCAAATAGAAATTTAAGTTAAGAATCACACCAAAGAAGATACCAGCCCCCCATGATCACGGAGAAGCAACAAGAAGAATCAGATGAAAGGATCTCTAGTTGAAGAAGGAAGAAAATCATCTATTGAAACTGGTTAAAGATAAACCTGCTTGAACTGTGTAAAAAAGGAGACTGCGAGCTCAAATGTGTGTCACTGGTGGAGCGGAGACTCCCAGTGCACTCAGCGCTGTTTATAGCTTTCATTATTTATAAAATTAAACTACCCTTTTTACCAAAATGATTGGCTATTTGGGTGATCATTTGTAACGCGCCCTTTCCCTCTAAATGATACGTCTGTTTTGTTATCCTGCAACACCTGTTCTTGTCCCTGGGAGTGTTCAATTTCATAAGTCTTGTCCACAAATCCACTTTCTTCATTTCCACCAGACTTCATCATCCTTATCTGCTGTTTCTGTGCTGACTTTCATTACCATCTTATAGGACTGAGATTAGCTCAACTGGTTAAAACTTGGTTGTAATAATGCCAAGGTCATGGGTTCAATCCCCTGTGTGGGCCGTTGACTTCAGAGTTGGACTCGATGATCCTTGTGGGTCCCTTCCAACTCACAATAGTCTGTGATTCTGTGACTGTCCCTCTGCGTGCAGAGCTGCTGCAGCACCCAGTCAGAACACCAGTCTTTCCTGGACACTTTAGGGATCTCCATATTTAATGTGCTCTAAGCAGCATAATGTTCTGACTATACTCAAGTTACCAGATAGACAAAAAGATATGCAGGTAGATAGACAGTGATTGATTCAGTCAGTGATTGATCAATTGATCTTCTGTGATATCTTCTTCAAATAAAGTTTGATAAGTCCACCCATTTCCTTCCCTGAGAGACAAAGGAAAAACGAAAAAGCTGAATTCCCCGTAATGCTTTGTTGTTGTTGTCGTTTCTTTCTTAGGTTCTTCTAGGTGGTGTTTCCCACCCTGTTTGTTAAGTTTCTGCTTCACTATTTGAGCCTTTGAGGCACAGGCTCTGTCATGTAGAAGCAATATACTTAACAAAGAATGTAAGTACACATGAATAATTAGCATATAGTTGACATCTCTGGCTGTAGAAGGAGTCATTGTGTCTAGAAGGGTGTGCTCAAGGTGTAGTAAAACATAAAGATTTATAGCATGTCTCATAGCAGATTACTGAGATCGAATAAACCTTACTTGTACATATTGGATCCCTTATCACATTACATCTAATGGGAAAGCTCTGCTGAGTCAAACAAGCTATTCTGGGCTTGAAATTCAGGGGGGAGCATGCCATGCAAGTTTTGATGGAAAACAAAATCCTTGGCAAAGACAAGTCCAAAGTTGTGGGAGTCAGTTTTTGCCATGTGTTGTCTCTGATTTCTTGAGTATTAAGATCCCACCTGGTCTTACTTGATGGACAGACTTAGCAGAGCCCAAACTTGCCAGAACTGTGGGGGGGTGGGCTCTCTCACCAAGAGGGAAGAACATGGGCTCTCACACCAGGTTTTCTCATATGGCAGTGGAAATCTGGGGAGTAAAGGTGAGCAGTAAATTGATAAAGAGAAAAGGCCTGTTATCAGGTCAACACATGCATAAACCCCTGAGGGAATGTTAAAATTTCTGTTGCCTGATAATTAGTCTATGTGCCAACTGGATAAGTAATTTACATAAAATATCACTTCTAAATGAACACCAGTCTGTCTTCCGCACCTCTTGTTTTGTCAGAACAAGATAATATTTCTTGTCCTTTCTTCCAACTGTCTTTGTCTGTCTAGCTTGTGCTGTTGTAGGATCCCTGGAGAGTCATCTGGCCTCTGTCACAGCCCAGGGACCTACTGCAGCCAGTTTTATCAGCTCCTCAGGCTGTAATGTCCCTTCTGGGATTTCACAAAGAGTGGAATGAAGATCCCAGGAGGATACCTGCTGCAGACCTTCAGCTCCTCTGGAGGACAGTCAGCATTCCTACGGACTCTTTTCACAGCTGTTCCACTGGCTATAGTTTGTATATGTATGGCCAGGTTTTGCTAATGAAGATTTGGGAAGGGCTCTACCCAGGTGGGTGTGTCCCTCGAGCCCGCACAGAGGGTGTTTTAGGTGAGGCACAGCATGCGCGGAACTGGCCCACCCTTTGCTCCCAAGATTCATCTGCCATGGCCAAGTGAGCCTGGATGGTGACAATGAAGTCCCCGGGAATAAATACAACCTATGGCACCCGGTAGGGTATTCCCGGGAGGTCTCCCATCCAAGTACTTATCCTGCTCAGCTTCTGAGATCTGACAGGATCAGATGTCAGGGAGGCATTTAACTGCCTGCTGGCTATACTAAATGTGTTTGAATTGTGGAGTTCACTGCTGTCTTCTAGAAATAATTTATTCGGAACTGAGGAGCTTGTAATAATTCTGTAAAAAGACCTCTTGTGTGTGGCCATCCAGATTTAGCAACTCCTGTACTTTAATGAGATAGTAAATAATGCTATAATCTTATGATGAAACTTGCTGATTTATCCACTTAAAAACACGCTTTCTGAACAAGTCCATATGATGATTGTTTTTATCAGACCTCAGGCCTCCAGGGCCTGCTTATGTAACAACAGTAGATCTTAATAAACTGAAAGAGGCAAAAAGCCCAAACACATAAGAGAGAGGGGAACATCCAGCTATAGGGACTGCTGTTGAGAGGACAGGAAACTGGTTTCCTGACCATCTGAAGCACTTTACAGTGCAATTAAAATTAAGATATTTCATTGGGATACAGTAAAAACTTACATTTTTCATACATTTTTAAAACCCAAGTAGAACACATTCTAAACCACTTCAACCACTTCATATTTCAAACAACAGTTCTAGAAGAAATCAGTCCATTTCAAACTGGGGAAGACACAACATATATGTGGTGTCTGGTGTTTCCAGAGGGTGATAAGAAATCCATTACAAAAATGCTATATAAGCAGAATGCCCATTCTAATAAAAAGCCTTTTAAAACTGCAAGTATATTTTTAAATGATCAAATGTTTACAATTTATTCATATATTACTGAAATATACAACTTTGTATTGATTAAATAGGTTGTTTAACACAGATAGAACTATAAAAGAAATAATTTTTAAAGTGCCAGAAATGTGATAGCTCAAATACATTCTTGACCTAGTGCTAGTCAATTAATTGATCTATTCTATGCAACCAAACAGTGTATCATAACTGCCAAGGTTTACATGGCTAAACCTTTTTAGTCTGATAAATAATTTTAAAAGTGTTGGTAAGTTACATAAGCTGCATACAATCAGTCTGCACAAACACATTGAAGATATAAGCCACCTGTCTCAAAAAAGTGCCCTTTGTGATTGAAAAGCTGGCAGCAGGGGTCAGAGGACAAAGCCACACTGTGGGGAGGTGTAGGAGCAGGCAAAGCCAGAAGGGCACCTCGTGGGGACAAGCTGCATGAATAGAATCCACAAGCAGCCCTGAAACCCAGTTATTGACATATGGTGTTCTCACTGAAACACAGCATGACTGAGGAGGGAAGGATCCTCTCGAGGTCACCTGGTTGAACTTGGAGCCAGTTGCCCATGATACGTTTTTTTACATTCGCAGGCATCTATGTTAAAATAGAATGCTTGCCAGTAAAGTACGCGGAAATGAGTAACTGTACTATGTAACTGAGTGCAGGCTAGAGAATGAGCACAAGTAACCTGGGGCATGCATTTATATTGCATATAAATATTACCTGCTAACATTTCTGGTGCCTTTTTCTTATTTTCCTTTCAGAACCCTCATGTTCACCGCTTTGAAAACTGGATA
Organism: Sakesphorus luctuosus; assembly: GCA_013396695.1. Classification (NCBI taxonomy): domain Eukaryota; kingdom Metazoa; phylum Chordata; class Aves; order Passeriformes; family Thamnophilidae; genus Sakesphorus; species Sakesphorus luctuosus. The sequence continues at coordinate 78,696 of VWZD01011938.1, read as the reverse complement.
TTAACAAACTTCATTGAATTTCATAGATCTCTGGATGAGTTGTATGTGAAAATTAAAGCTTCATCATGGCTCTTGTTAAATGCTGGAAGGATTTCCCAATACCCTGCTGTCACAATCCCATGTCATGACCCATTTTGGGTTCCCCGGGAGGAAGGTGGAAGCAGCACTTACCACTGAGCATTTTGTCATTAGGGACACAGGTAGAGCAAACCAGAAGACACATCAAAAAGGCTGGCTTGTGTCAAAAAATAGCAGGAAAAAACATCAGCTAAGAAAAACTCTATTGGAATATTTCATTTGTGGACTTTATGTGGAAGTATTTTGCTTTCTTTCTTTCTTTCTTTCTTTCTTTCTTTCTTTCTTTCTTTCTTTCTTTCTTCTTTCTTTCTCTCTTTTTCTTTCTTTATCTACAGATATAGGTAGATAGATAGATAGACAGACAGACAGACAGACAGACAAATATATCTCCTGTCATTTTGCTTAAACAAAATGGGAGATGATTTCAGTCTGTGAAGAAAGGAGTCTTTCACACAACTATCTTTACTTATGAAACACTCCTCTGAAACAGAAAAACTGACAATTTCTGTATTACTTGAGTCAAAGGGCAGTCACACATGGATGAAGCTGCTGGGACACAGTGTGTGTTCAGAGCCTACTTGTTTCCAGAGTACATCCTGCTCCCCTGTGCAAATTACTCAGCATCAGCTACTTTCCAGACTGGTCAGCTCAAAGCATTTTTTGATCCAGAAGACGTCTTCTACACAGCCACACAGGTTAGCAACATCTAGATAACATTTTTTCTCAGATTAGAAAAACTGGAACATCTGGGATATTAACTCCTTCCTTCTTGCACTGCACATCCCACAGCTCTGAACAGTCTGGAGGTGAGAGAAGATCTTTCACAACATTGCCTGTTGGAAGGTGCTGTCCCAGGGGACAGCTTTCTAAATCTCACTTTCCTCAAAGACTTCCTCAGTTGTCTCTCCGTTGGTGATCTCTCCCTCGCTGCTATCTGACATACTGGTCTGTGGGCGGGATGGGAGCGCAGGGCCTGGCTCTGGGCTGAGGTCTGTCCTCTGCCTCACCAGCACCTGCTGCAGCTGCATGCCCCAGGGTTTGCTCATCTCCAGGCACAAGCGACGTTTGCTGCTGAGGTGCTGTTTTTTTCGCTTCTGTGAACATTTCCTGAGGTATTTTATGTTTTCCCCAAGAAAGCAGAGTTTGCAGCCAAAGGGATCTGCCAGAAGGAAACGGGACCACTGCTTCTGGAGCTCTGCTTTTACCTGAGGGGAGGAGAAAACAGTCTGGTTACAGTGATGGCTCATGACCACCCTGTAGTTCACTAACACAAATACTAGATATAAAATGAGAGGAACTGTGAAGTACTGGGCTTCCTGTCTCGTCTAGTGGGATCCTTGTAGGGTAGAAACAGAGTTGTTTGCTAAGTTAATCTGAAGAGGAGTCCAACCTCTTCATTATAATTTGGGAAAGTTTTTCCTCTGCAAATCTGATGCATGTATGTGGGAGAGCTCAAGTGACTTCTTTGTTTACAGCCTGATAGAATGAAGAGGAAAGCCCAGGGGCTGTGGAAATGAGGATCATGTAGTTTTGTTGGAGTGTTGTGCTTGTGTAGCTGGTTTGTTTTGTTAAAGCTTTTTATCTGGTAACCTGACTGAAATCCTCAGCATCGAGTGTCCCACTGCCCACATCCCCTGAGCCAGTGCTGCAGCTGGAGGGCAGGCTCCAGCCCCATGTGGAGGAGTGGAACTTCCCCTGGCTCTAATCAGCAGCACTTTGGCCGGAGAACTCAACTGGCCCAGGTGGTATAAGACCAAACCAGAAACTTTCAACTGCTGATGAAACCTGATAGCAGTTCTATGCCCTTCACAAGTGTCAGACAAGTGCTTCCCTATTGCACACAAGTGCCAGCTCTCTATTTAAGTAGTTCTGAAATAACTGCAGATTTCCTCCATAGATTTTAGGAATATCAGGTCTACCCTCTGTATAAAGCCCATCCATTTGTTTCACTAGTGTCTTTAGGAAGGTGCCCAAATTCCTGTAGCTCTGTGTAGCGTGTCCTGTGCCAGCTGTCTATGCCAGACTCTTTAGTTTTCTAACATTGGATATGTGTCTGTTTATTCTAAGTAGTGGCAGTCTGCACCCAGGCCAAATACAAGGGAAAGTCCCTTCCAACCCAAATCAGTCTGTGATTTCATGATTCTATGCAGTCAGAGTGATAAGGCAGAGGCAGTGTGCAGCTGTGCCAGTGATGAAGGCACTGGACTGTACGGGCAGGAGCAGAGACAGTAGTTCAAGAGAAGCATTTGTTCTCCCTTGCTCTGTGTTAGATCACCTTTGAATACTGTGACTACTTCTGGACCCCCAGTAAAGAACTGGGTTGATAAGCTTGAACTCATTGGCAGAGATCAGTGCTGGAGCACTCATGCTATGAGGAGATATATGCACACTTCAAAGCCCAAATACTGTCTCTAAGGGATCATGGAGGAGATAGAGCCAGGCACACTGCAGAGGTGTTTGGTAGGGACACAAGAGGCAGTGATAATAATTGAAATAAATAGGGAAAGGGTCTGGAGCACAAGGAGCAGATAAGGGGCAAAAAACAAGGAGGCTCAGGGGGGACCTTCTCGCTCTCTACAATTCCCTGACAGGAGGGTGGAGCCAAGTGAGAGTCTGGCTCTGCTCCCAGGGAAGAAGGGACAGGATGAGAGGAAATGGTCTCGACTTGCACCAGGGGAGGCTTATAGAGATTAGCAAAATATTCTGTATCTAACACACTGCCCAGGGGTCTAATTGAGTCACCATCCCTGTAAGGATTTGTGTAGATGTGGCTGGCACTTGGGGACATGGTCTAGTGGCAGATTTGTAGTGCTGGGTTAACAGTTGGACTCAGTCTTAAAGGCGTTTTCCAACTTAAAACAATTCTATGATTCTGTGACAATATATGTGAAATATATTCTCTCCTGTGTACAGTGAAGCATTGGAACAGAGAACCAGAGAGGTGGTGGAACCTCTCTCCTTGGGCTGGGGGGTTTGAAGCTTAGCTGGACAAACCCCTGAGTAACCTGGTCTGATTTCAGTCTTCGCTCCATACTGGCAGGAGGTTCGCTGTCTCTGCTGTTATCTCCCTACCCCTAAGAGAAGTCACTGCTCTATCTAAGTCCTGGCGCAGAGCAAATTGAACCCCCAGCTGTCCCTTGAGCTTCCGGACAAGGGTTCTCCTCATAGCAAGTTTAAGGATGTCCTGAGCAGTGTATGCATTAAAAAGTGTCTGACATATTAAAGAACCCCAAATATGGTCACTTCATGTAGAGTTCAGAGGTAAACTGAGAGAGCTCAGCCTTGGCCAAACACGAGGCTTAGGGTTTCAGCTGATTAGAGGAGTGAGGTTTAGGTGTGCGACTGACCATAAGCCTCTAGTGGTACTTCAGATACCCCAGACTAACCATACCTCCACAGCACTATCACCACACAGGCTTCAGCAGAAATATTTTGTATTTGCATTCCAAACCTATGAGAGTTGCTGTCCTCTTCACACAATTTTACCAGCTCAAAAGAATTCGCACATGCTCTCAATAAGCAGAGATGGTCAGTGTCTTCATCCTTTTGAGTGCCATTAGTATACTTTACTAACAAACTACAGACTTTTCTCATGGAATTGTGTCTTACCTCTCCATTAGCAAAACAATACAGAACTGCTACCAGAAAACCCTGTAAGAGAAAGAGAGTGAGAGGAAAAATCAGTGTGCAGGAAATACCTGAAGCTCTGTATTAGGATTACATTGTTAAAGACATAAACAACGTTGCTTAATTTTCAAAAAAAGAAACTAGTTGACTGCATTTACTTATTATTGAAGTGTCCAGTCACTTCGTTTTGTGCAGTGCCTTGGCCAGTGCAGGTCACAGTTTGTGCAGATGCCAAAGAACAGACTATACAACCCAGTTAGATCTTCATTTTGGTATCACACAGTATTTTTTCCCCAAACTATTGATGTTATACTGTGACTGCTGCTATTTCTAGACATGGTAAAAGAAAAACATGCAGCTTGGTTTGTCATATTATCTAAATGCTTGTTTGGGTTTGCAAATGAGACTACTGAGACAGTTCTCATTTGGGTGATTTTTACAAATTAGTTCTATATTAAGAGTTTAGTGTTAGTTCAAAGTTCAGATGTATTGAGTGTTAGGGCTATTTTGAATTGCTGTCTTTCCTTTTAAATTAATTTAAATAAACACCTTAAAAATCCTAGAGATAGAACTTGTTCTAAACCAGCCCCAAAATTACTCTTTCCATTTGCCTTCTCTTTTCTCTAGGTTTTATCTGAGACCAAAGCAGCTTACAGGCTGCATCTCAGCCCCACAGACCGGTGCAGACATGCAGATTTATTCCCACTCCTTCAGGAAAGTCCCTTTTTTTTGGTGTGTCTAAAGGCATCTGTTTCACAAGTTCTGATTAAGAGCATAAATACCTTCACTGTCAAGGCAATGTTTACACCACAAGCACAAACATGCTATAAACACTTAAAATGCAGCTGACAGCATTCAATTGTTTTCACACTCATACTTTTCCAGAAATATTTCACTTTTCTCAGACAAAAGCTTAAAAAGAAATTCATATACCCAGAATCTTCAATATTTTTTTATACCTAGCATTAACCAGCAGCATTTTCAGCCTATTTTTAATTTTCTAGCAATCCTGAAAAGTTTGGAGTCATTAATTCCTCAAACATATATGCACTAAGTATGAAAACAAGCATTTTATCTGCCACATCTGTGAAAACAGGGACAGGAGAAATAGCAATCACAATTGCTTTTTCTGTGTATGTTATTCTTATAATTTTTTATTCTTCATCTGGGTTATGGTAGCAAGATATAGTTAATTTTGACATGTCATTTATCAGTGTAGCTTTTAAATAATCTTATGCATCTGAATTATTTCACTGAAATATGCAAAAAAGAATCCTGAAATATTGCGTTCATTAGAGAAAACAATAAACTATATTAAATCCATATTACAATACATTATAATAATTACATCTTATAACTATTATATAGTATCATTTTAATAACTATAATTATGACAATATGTATTATATGGTACACTCATTAACAAATATATTTTAAATATATAATAACTAAAAATAAAAATAAATAAAATATAACTAATTTAATGGCTCAAAAAGCGACTTTTGATGCAGAACTGCTCCTGCACCTGGAGATAGTTCTTTTTCTTTTTAGGTAGAAAGTTCTTCAAAATGTCTCTACTGGGTGGTTTGGGTTTGTTTGTTTTTTTTTTTTGTTACTTCTGAGCTCTAAATTTAGTCTCGCAATCACCTCAAGCAGAAACAGGATTTAATCTGCATGGTGCTGTTGAGTGCTGTGACTGCTAAGCCTGGTGACAGCCCCGGCCAGAACTGCAGAGCCTGGCCAGATGAGGTACTGCGTGTGAACACGAGTCACATCTCTGTGGGATTTCAGTTTGTAAATCCCTCTATGAATCTAGTTCACTGCTGCAGGACCAGAGCATGCAGTGACAAGCAGAAGCACTGCAAAATCATACCAGAAGGTGGAAAATTCTGCTGATTATTCATGCTTGATGTTCATTTTATATCCTGATTTTTAATGCTTATTCATTTTTCCCCAATAAATTGAATTTCACACCTAGAAATCTTTCCAATAAGCTGTGATTTCTCAAACACACATTTTCAGCATTATCCCAATGTAAGTGAAAAAGAAATGGAATTTCAAAACAAGTGTTCATTAGCATAAACACCAATAGAAAAGGATAGATGCACATGTAAGCCTTACAATTGTTTTTCAGTTCCATTGACAATGGCAACATGATAAATTACTCATTAAATAACTGTGTTCTCTCCCCTAGAAATCAGTAGTTTTTCCTGTGGCTTACAGTTTGCATGCACCAGGGAGCCAAAATATTTAGATTGCTCCACTTTCTAAAGCAAAGCAACGTCATATCTACAGCAGAACTCCCATTTAGAATTTAATTTTATGTTTCTTGGAAAATGTTTGAGTTAAATCTCCAGATAAGATCCTAGAGGTAATTGTTTCTTTTTTTCCTTTTTCTTTTTTTTTTTTTTAACAAAACAGTTTAACTGCCTTTTAAAACTACTGAGAAGATTTACAGACTAAACAAATGTAATTACGTGCAGTTTATGTGCTTTTCTGCTAATCCCTTCACAAATAATGCCATAGCTAAAAGAGAGAATCTGCAATAAACATGGGCTGAGATCTTTGGGTATTTTGCAAAGAAGTTTTTCTTCTAAAGCATGACATGCAGCCAAGCACATGCATGTTTCTCTAAAAGGAATGAAGTTTGTGTTCTCTAGCAAGGATGAGTAAGCTGGTTTATATATCACATTTCTCTGTACAATTCAGTAAATAAATTTTCACTTCAAATGATTTTGTGTTTTTAAAATAACATCAAGTCACTGCAACCTCTCCAAGTAAGGATATGTCTAACTGAGGAACATGTACTCCAACACTAAAGTCACTTCCAATCCAAACCATTCTGGGTTTCTCTGAACACCATGTCAGCAGAACCCTCAGGGCTGTGGCTCTGCAGGATCTCTCTGCTGCCAGTCGGGACATTTTCCCCCTCAAGTTGTAGTGGAAATTTTTAATTAGAGCCTCAATAACAGTGTCAAAACACTGATGCACACAAACACCAGAGTATGGGTGCATATGTAAAGGTTAAACGCAAGGATCATCATAAATTGTAGAAAAAGTGCAGCAACGCTGATGAAGTCACGCCTCGGCTGCAGAAGCAGCATGTGTCAGAGCTGTGAGTTACTGAGGAGCAAGGACCTGTAGCCAGAGAGGTTGCTGGCTTCCTCAATAAAGAGAGGAGACTTGGAAATTTCTGTCCTGTTGCCCTAATGTCTTAGGTTGAGCTGACGAACTGCCAACCCTCCAAGTACAGGGTCAGAACCTCCCCCTCCCCACCCAATACTCAGGAAAGGGAGGAAAAGAGAGGGGAAGGAAAAAAACCTTCAAACTACGTTTATACTAAAACTACATATATTTTACGAAAAGAAAGAGACAACTAGAAGAAGGTACAAATACACACCCACACAAGTTACAAGCAACAAGGAACAATTCCTTACTTCTCAACACACACACAAATTTCACTATTTTAACCCCAAAATATCTTAGAAGGCTCAGCCCCCAGAAAGCCAGACCCAAGCAGAGAGAGAAGAACCCATAACAAACATTTTACTTCCCAAAACAACTGCTGGGCCAGTGCTGGGCCTGGACCTCCCCATCTCTCCCGGGACTGCACCGTGTATGTCCTCTCGGCAAGACTGCTGTGGGGTGACTGCCCAAGCCACTCCCACACTGATTCTACTTCCCTGGCGAATGATGTCGTAATATAGTATAGAATACAATACTAAGAAGTCAGCTGGTAGTTCAACCCAGCTCAAGTCAGCTGACAGCTTCAGGCCTGCTCTGAACTTAAATTTGGGCTCACCTAGGTGAACCCATAACATTCTACACCCCTTATTCTATACTATATTAAATCATTCATGTCTTAAATTTATTTATTCTTAAACTTAAGCAGTCTTTGTTTTTTCCAGGGCTGTCTTTCACCCTTCCATATTGTAGCCAACAGTTTGTTAGGATGGGGTAGACACTCCAGTCAGGAAACAAGCAGTTTAGCTCAAGTCATCTTCATCTGATGGTCTATGTCTTTCACTAGGGTCATCATCTTTTCTTCAGGAGTCTCTAGTTTTACTGGGGTTAAAATAATGTTCACAGTCAAATCCACTCTTTGGCTTCATCCACTTACAGGCGGCCTGAAGCATCACAGGCCCGTCGAACTAGGAACAGCCCCTCCCCAGCCAGTCCAGGGTGTGATGTTCCGTGTCAGCTCGGCTCTTGGGCACATCAGCACTCACACGACAGATTTCAAAGATTCTTACTCAAATGGCAGTGTCCCACCACACATCAACTGCTTACGTAGGCTTCTCTTCATGCTTTCTCCTCGGTCACACAGGAAGTACTACAGTTCACCATGTGTCCCATCCCCCTTATCGGCAGTCCCAACAGCTTTGGCAACCTCAGAAGCAGCCCTGACAGCAACACAGGCAAGCAGCAGAAGCAGAAGCAGCCACCCCGGCGACTCGCAGCCCCAGCTGGCTTGCAGCCCCGACTCAGCTCGCAGCCCCTACTTGGCTCGCAGGCCCGGCGACTCTCAGCCCCAGTGGCGACAGCTCTGGCCCCTGCAGGTTGCTCAGCACTACAGGCGGCGGCTCTGAGTGCTGCCTCTGTAGGATCCTTTGCAAGAGGGGCCCACAGCTCCTCTTCTTTTCCGTTCACTGGGGTCTCACAATGGCAAGCACGCCTCACAACTGTGGATAACCTTAAGAACAGTTCACGGTTAAATCCAACCCTTGACTTTGTCCACCTACAGGTGGCCTGAGGCATCATGGGCCCATCGAGCAAGGAACAACTCTTCCCCATGCCAGTCCAGGTGAGATGTTTCTCATCAGCTCGGCTCCTGGGCACACCAGCATTCACATAATGAGTCCTCAGGGATCTCACTCAAACAGCCGTGTCTTGCCACACACGAACGGTTTATGTGGGCCTCTTTTTGCAGTGGCCACATTGGAGCTGTGGAAACTTACAGAGACAGTCAGTGAAGCAGGTAGCACAAGCACTTCTCAGCAAGAGGACATTGTTTATCTTATTTGTTCTGGATGTACCTAAACACTGCAGATATCAACCTATGTTTTTACAACAATGCTCCCGGGAAGCATGCCAAGATTCTGGGACACCTGCCAACATTCTTCATTGTTCCCGGTTTCCCGGCCAACACACCATTATCTGTCTTGCTTTGAGCTGGCAAACCGCCAACCCTCCAAGCACAGAGTCAGAGCCTCCCCCCCAACACTCAGGAAAGGGAGGAAAAGAGAGGGGAAGGAAAAAAACCTTCAAACTATGTTTATACTAAAACTACATATATTTTACGAAAAGAAAGAGACAACTAGAAGAAGGTACAAATACACACCCACACAAGTTACAAGCAACAAGGAACAATTCCTTACTTCTCAACACACACACAAATTTTACTATTTTAACCCCAAAATATCTTAGAAGGCTCAGCCCCCAGAAAGCCAGACCCAAGCAGAGAGAGAAGAACCCATAACAAACATTTTACTTCCCAGAACAACTGCTGGGCCAGTGCTGGGCCTGGACCTCCCCATCTCTCCCGGGACTGCACCATGTATGTCCTCTCGGCAAGACTGCTGTGGGGTGACTGCCCAAGCCACTCCCACACTGATTCTACTTCCCTGGAGAATGATGTCGTAATATAGTATAGAATACAATACTACTGGCTAGAAGAAGTCAGCTGGTAGTTCAGCCCAGCTCAAGTCAGCTGACAGCTTCAGGCCTGCTCTGAACTTAAATTTGGGCTCATCTAGGTGAACCCATAACACCTAAGAAGGTCAAGGCAGAAAAATAAGGGTAAAGGACAACTCTGCTAAGCAGGTTCACTAGTACTATCTGAAAAAGTCATTACTCAGCAGCTCTGCAGAACTCTGACACAGACAGCGGTGCCTTGTGCCACTGTCCAGTTCTTTGGCTTTGCAAACTGGAGAGAAAATAGTTACAGGGAAGCACACCTATACCTGTGACCATCTGAAAATCACCACCAAGTTACAGTAACACTCAGTTACTACAATTTGGACTACTTAGGATAGGCTGTTGAACTGGAGTGTGACTCCACCCCCCCAGGCTTGCAGCCTCAGGGCAAAGGCTTGCCACAGTCACACTCTCTGCCTTTCCTACCTCAGGCTTCTGCCTACTTACAGAAGATTAAGGCAGGGTGACTGAAGAGGAGTCACATGTGTGAACATCTGTAAGACACCGCTGACGGTATAGTTAAGAAATGTCTTTTACACCTGCAGACGCTGGTCCATCTGTCTGTTCCATCCATATGAGGACTCAGACAAATTTTCTCCTACCTTTAAAAATTTATGCATGGGTACAATACTTTTGGGAGCGTGCAACTAGGAGCCCATAGTGTCACTTTGCAGGTAAGCTGAACGAACACATCCTATAGGGAAATGGAGCCCAAACGTCGGATGAGGACAGACATTCTCATAGTTCTTATTTTAGCAGGGAGTATTTTCAATAAACCACTTTAATCGTGTTTTCAGAGGTCTATGATGAACTGCCACATTTTATCAGAGAACATAGGACACTGTTTCTGAAGAAGCTGACTCCTTTTTTGGTATTTGGGACTACCATATTTTGAATATGCAGTTTGTAAATGTTTTTTTCTGGTCACTGCAAGAGGGTATTTAGAGAAATTGTAGGTTGGAACATAATATTAAATAAGAATTCTCTATATTTGTGGTACATATAGTTAAGCAGCATATGCGCATAAGGGCGGTCCCGTGGCGTAGTGGAGAGCACTCCGGTCTCTGAATCCCAAGGTCACGAGTTCGAGTCTCAGTGGGACTGCCCCCGGCAGTTAAATGCCTCCCTGCCATCTGATCCCGTCAGATCTTGGATGCCAAGCAGGGTCAGCCCCGGTTAGTACCGAGTGCTGTAGATAGTCCCAAGGACTTCACTGTCACTGTCCAAGCTTGCTTGGCCGTGGCAAAATGAACCTTACGACTTAAACGGTGGGGCCAGTTCTGTGCACACTGTGCCTCACCTAAAACATCCACTGCGCAGGCTCGGAGGGCACACCCACATGGGGTGAGCCCTTCCCAAATCTTCGTTCGCAAAGATTGGCCATATATACATATGCACATGGATCCAGGACCCCTAAAAACAGTATTTGCAAAACAGTACTTACATGAAATGAGCTCATTGTCAGTTGAATAAAAAGTCTTATATGTCTTGGAAGTCCTTCCACCTGTTCATCAGTGATGAAGGTAAATATAAATTCATGGATCCCCAACAATGGAATCAGCACAAGTGTAGATCTTGCCAATCTTAAAAAAAGAAAATGTTTTATTATTGTAATTTTTAAATACAAAAATAAAAAAAATGGCTAAAAAGAAATCATTCCAGCAACATTCCCTCATTATTCTGACTCTGGAATGGTATTAGCAGTTTTATGATTTTGGGAATAAATCCTCAGATAGGAGTTTTGAAGCACACTACAAGAAAGGAATCTTAGCTTTGAGTTTAAGGTGAAAAGAAATGGAACAGGAAGGCCACTATTATCAAACTTACACTATTAGGTTACAGAAATATTTACATAGCTAAACAAGAGTGGTCTACTAACAAGGTAGCTACGTTGAAAGCACCTGTGATACTGTTGGCAATCATCTATTTCTTAAAGAATGCAATCAGTATAATTTGCTAGAAGACAACCTTCTTTAACAAGTCTGGGGACACATTTACATGGATGAAAGAAGAGCTCTCGAAAGAAACTTTAATTCTGAGGATGACTTGTGTTGTGAAGAATAGCCTGAATCTTTGAAAGTTTAGCAAAATTATAAGCAGTAGAAAGTGGCATATTATACAAAACATTAGGCAATGTTAAATACAGGCATTGCTGTCTGTACATCACAACCACCTTCCTGTATCAATCTGGGGAATATAGGTGACATCCTTTGCACCTTGACTGTTGAAGGAAAGTGGAAATAGCTTTTGTTAGGGATTTAATACTGGATTTTAAAAGGAAGTTAGTAGCGGAATTTCCATCTCTCCCTCCCCCTGTCCACTCCATTTAGACAAATAAAATAATTCATCTTAGTAAGGCAGGACTGTAGTAGCAACCAGAGGTTCACAATGCTTTCGTTAAAGATGCTAAGAGAACACGAAAGGACTGGGATGTGGAAAGCAGTTAAATCCTCACATTTCTGTTATTTCCACGTTTTCACTGCAGCCTGAGCTCCTCACAGAGCAGCCTGCCCTTGCAATTCCCACAAAGTGAGAAGATATTCATGAAAAGGTCAACTCCAGGATTTTACATAAACATGATGTACCATTGAGAGTCCTCCAAAAGAGCCTGCACCAAGGCCTACAAGAGTACAGACTAAGGAAGAAGGTAGATCAGAAACCTTGATGTTACTTCAGAGTGTCTCATGAATCTTCTACAGCCCCTTTTCTTTTGAGGACCTTTTGTCACATTCAAGGTAAAAATGTGTCACAGCAGCAGATACCTAAGAGCAGAGATCTCACCTCACTGCAAAGTCTTTGTTAAAATGCCCACAAAACTCAGATCACAGGTACTCACCTGCCTTTACCTCTCAGATAAGAAAATGTCTGTGGAGCCTGTTTTCCCAAATGGCTTTCCTGTATCATACTCTGAGTATCTGATACACCTGGTGGTGGTAGGTAAATCTTAAAGGGCAAACTGGCAGCCTTCTGATGTTGTGAGAAAATGAAAAAAAAAGGGTCTAGGCTTCTGTTATTTATTACATACCTGTATTTGTAGTCATGAAAGCTCATTTGCTGAGCTTTTAGTTTGGAAATCAGCATCCTGAGAATTTTTAAGAAGATGCCAAAGTTAACCTTGAAGGAAAATATTTATGGGTTACTTAAAATAAATGTTATTACAGTTATCACCTAACTATTAAATAAATTTAAAATTGATAGTTAACACTTGCACAACCTGCCACCAAATAACTGGACTGCAGTTGTGGTGAGGTTACCACAGCTGCAACAGAAAGGACAGAGCAGCAGTGACAGACTGCTGGTATATCCACTTTCCAAACAAAGGAGTTAACAGTTTATTTACCTTTAGGTCATGCAACTCTTCACCAAACCATGACAGGTAAGCAGGATGTGCTAAAAATCCACACTGATTGCAATTCTTCAGATAAAGAAGCTTTAGGCAGCCAAAAAAGCTGTGAGCATTCTTTTTACAACTTATTCACTCCTCTGTTAATTAAATTGTGCTGATTTGGCCAAGACAAATCTGAAAATATATCTTTCTAATGAGACCTGTAAATGCCTGTAAGTCAAGTTCTCTTCCACAAACTGAAAGCCCTATGCAAAAAAGTTACTAAAGTTGCAAAATTGAGGAACTTAGCATTTCCTTATTCAGCCTGATGGGTGTATAATTTATGATACATGATCTTCCACTACAAAATTATATTTTAATTTTTTAACACAGAGCTCTGCTTCCTCATTATTTGAACAGAAGTTTATCCCTTCCCTCACTTTATATCCCCCTTGATATTTCTGTAGTAGAAAACTGTATCTTATTTGTTCCAAAATATTGAACGACAAAACAGGCACTAATTAAAAAAAATGAGGAGGGGGGAAAGTACAGATTATTTAATTCTTACTGCAATGGAAAACAACATTGGTCCTCGGATGATCCACCAAATTCCCATGTGCTCATTTGTTCCCCAGCACCTGGAGAATAATTTAAACTATAAATGCTCTATTTTCATTGAAAAAAAAATAAAAGCTTACATAACTTGTGTATGTATTTCAAAAGAAAGTTGATGAAGTACCAGGTTTTCAGGTGGCCCTCAGAAGAAACAATAAACCTAGGAAGAGTCTCACCACCAACTCTAATTGTATTTATTTTGAAGATCTTTTGACATGAAAGTTGAGAGAGGTTTCCCTAGACAGCAAAATTCAGAACTATCTAGAAAACTCAGTCTTTGAATCCACCAAATAACTGTATATTACACCAAACCTTCATAATGAAAATCATCCTACTTAAATTATCTATCAGAAATTGGAAATGAGTAAACTAGGAATTGTGACCATGCTTTCTGGCCTCCTAAAAATATGTATACTGTTTCCTTGAATCTGTCTCCTTTTATTCTTCTCTAGCCTTTTGCTTTATCAGCATGTTTCTTCTTACTAATTAGCCTGAGATTCTGTACTAGCTTAGTTTGCCATTTACAATTTATATAACTTCTAACTCTATGAGACCGTAATTATTATTTGGTTGTTGCTTATTATCTATATTGGCATTCCAAATGAAATTCTCTAAAAGCCATTAATAATAAAAGTGAATCAAGAGAAATCATACATAAACCACAAAGTTTATGTGATGCCACTAACAGCATCATTGAGGACCAGATGACTGGAAAACTAATGCTTTCTAGTGCATATTACCGTTACTAATTCCTTCACCAAATACTGAACACATTCATTAGTGTCAGCTTTCAGTGGCTATCAGGTTCTGTCATTAGCCTCCATAACAATGTTTTTTTACAACATGGCAGTGAATAGTTACTAATTAAACTCAAAGTGTAGATGGTCTCCAAGGAAAGCACTGGTTCTCTTTTCTGAAAGATGGGATGCTCTCCATGAAGATGTTGGTGCTGACAACTTGTAAATGGATGAACATTGGATGTCATAGCTTCCATCTCAGGAGCAGTGAAGGTTCATTCTACTTCTTGATTTATGCATAAGTAAATCTGAGAATTCCTAAAAGTAGTTTAATGTAAAAGTACTATAATGGGCCTTGAAAGTGTAACAAGTATCAGTAGGTGCTGTATAGTTTTAGAATTTAGTAATCAGTACTCTTGTCAAGTACTGTCAAGGGCTTTCAGAAAAGTTAAGTAAACAGATAGCCAGTATGCTAAAGCACATTTTATTTAGTAACCTACCCAGTGTTCTCCAGTTTGGATCTGCTTACTCCCCAAGGGCCCACAAACAGGATCGGAACAACTGAAAAGAAAAGGCAATAATTGCAGCCAAGCTTGCAAAAGTGTGTGGTGCAGAGATATGTGCTCCTCAGTCTTCTATTTAGAATTGTACAAAAATAAACCTGATCCTGGCTTTCCCATTTGTAATTCAAATACAAAGTGAAATTTCATTGTGTAGTTGAATCTTGCATTTTTGGACTGATATACACACACACTGTTGACCTTTTGGAAATTTCTAAATTTCTGACTTTGAGAATTCAAAGTAATTGGCACATGAGGCCTTACAGACTACCTTAGGCAACAGTTGTTGAACCTTACAAGAGTTCTCAGTGAAGGCAAGGAACTCTGCCTAGTTAATTAAAGGAGCTGATAAAGGATTAATCTTCTGGACACCTTCAAGAAAATCAGTGGTCCCCATTCCCCTATTGTTGACCCCACACCTTCCTGGAGATCATTGGCTGCAGGCTGGAAAAAAACCCCAAACTCTGAAATAAAGGATTACTGCATTATTGCAATGGTCTACAAAGGTGCAGGCACCAGTCTCAATCTCAAGCAGAAGGTATGTGAGCTACAACAAGCAGGCATTCCACTGCATTCTCAGCCTAATATAATTTCTGCCATTAGGCAGAAATGAAAGAAGATGTGAGTCACTGGGGCCAGAGCAGAGATTATTCAGGATTCTGGGACACTATCTAAGGTCATGGAGGAAACTGGAGTGTGACAATACAGGGAAAGGGACAGAAACAAAATACTCTCCCAAAGAATAGATCTCTGAGTGGGTAAAATGGGGAAAGAGATAAAAGAGGTCACACTTGGGTGGGAGACAGCATTGGTGCAACAAGTTGGTCTCAGAGAACAATTGGGGGATTGAGAACTTGCTAATGGAGCTATAGATCCAGAGGAATATGATGTGATCTCATGAGGAAAGGTGATACCTGGGATGATGAGGTGATGTTATCAAAGGCAGTTCCTGTACAAGCAGCTGAGGAAATGTCTCAGTCAGTGTGAGCAGCAGTGGTAATACAAATGGCTGACACAGCAGTGGTAATACAAATGGCTGTGAGACAGGTGCCAGATGACCGACCTTGGAAGTGATTGTAATAAATATAAATGCAACTTTAAGCCAACTAGTAGGGAAAGCCTTTAGGAAATCAGTGAATATGATGCAGGTATGAGGGCAATGGAGGAATCATAGAATAGAATAGAATAGAATCATAGAATCGATTGGGTTGGAAAGGACCTCCGAGATCATCAAGTCCAACCCTTGGTCCAACTCCAGTCCATTTACCAGATCATGGCACTCAGTGCCACGGCCAATCTCAGTTTAAAAATCTCCAGGGATGGTGAATCCACCCCCTCTCTGGGCAGCCCATTCCAATGCCTGAGCATTCTCTCTGCAAAGAAGTTTTTTCTGCTCTCCAACTTCAATTTCCCCTGGCAGAGCTTAAGCCCGTGCCCCCTTGTC
>VWZD01011938.1:13795-62441 GCA_013396695.1 Sakesphorus luctuosus | reverse complement strand
GGCCTTGTTGAACTTCATCCCATTGCAATCAGCCCATCTCTCCAGTCTATCCAGATCCCTCTGCAGAGCCCTCCTGCCTACCAGCAGGTCAACACTCCCTCCCAACTTGGTGTCATCTGCAAATTTGCTGATGATGGACTCAATACCTTCATCTAAATTATCAATAGAGATGTTAAACAAGACTGGACCCAACACAGACCCCTGGGGAACAACATTGGTGACGGGCCGCCAGCTGGGGTGACATTTGCCAACTTCCAATCATCTGAGACCTCCCCAGAGAGCCAGGACTGTTGGAAGATGATGGAGAGCAGTTTGGCAAGCTCTTCTGCCAGCTCCCTCATCACCCTGGGATGGATCCCATCTGGTCCCATAGGAGTCTCAACAGGCAGATGATCATTATTATTTGTACTCTTATGCTAGTCGGAAAATTTCCTAATAGATTTGTCTATTGCAGTTTGAAGAAGGAATAAAATGACTAGTCGCTATTCCAACAAGCTGATGATCAAACCAACAAAGTGTTTTAGAGAAGTGAGAAGTATGATGAAACCACACTAGCCAGCACGAAAGACAGTAGTCTTGGTGCATCAGCAACCTATGTCCTCATATGGCCATATTAATATAGCACAATGGTCCCTTCAATAGGAATCTTAGAGGGAATACAGAAATCAAGGCATGGACCGTGAGAAGGACCCTCGAAAGCACAGGGCACAGCAGAGGACAAAGCTCAGAGGCTTGGCAATGGACAGTGGAGTGTGGTGGTAGGCTTTGGTAAGAACTTTTAATAGAGGAGGAAGGATGGAAATGAGTGTGAAAGAGGGAAGTAGTTTATGTTTGGTGAGGAAGAAGAAAAAGAGGAAAAGAAGAACTGCCAAAAACTAGGTAGCGTGTTCAAAACTACAAGCCTGAAAAATAATCTTCACAGCAGAACCGTGGATGAATGCAGGTAAGGACAGAGGAAAAAATGTTGTATGAAATGAGACAAGTTCCATTGCGACTATATATAGAGATGTATGTAAGATTAAGGTAAGACTCTACTTCTCTGAAACACTGGAATAATTCACTCTACAAAGGTACTTGTTTTCTTCAGTTCTAGAGAGAGCCTCAGTATTAGTGACTTGACTTTAACCTTGTTAGATAAAATTAAATCCCTCTTCCATAGGTAGACTAAACTAAAGATTTAAGCACTACTTAATTCTAAGACCACACAGAAACTCTGGTCTGAAAAGGCCCCTCAGAATGCTTGATGAACACAACAGAAATCATACTGGGGGAGCAGAGGAGTGACAGGTGGGAGATGGAACAAGGATGAAAAAATGCAGAATTCAGTTTTAATCACATGGAGCTTGAATTTATAGTCAGAGAATCAGAAAACTTTGAAGTTTTTTTTAGTATTACCTACTTGGTTTCCCTGTAAACCTATGAAAGTTGGTCTGGAACATGGGACTCTTGACTGTGCAGAAAGGGATACAGGAATGTATTTTATCTTCCTTTTATGTCAAGTTTCTTTACTCTGAAAAACTACACTAGTTTTGTGATTAGACCATTTTTCTGAGGCAATTTTAACAAAAAAAATTCTGTCCAGGTACCAAAATGCAATATTTGAATATTCCTGTTTCTGTTTAATATTTGTCCTGACAAAACATTATCCTCCACAGAGATGGCTCAATATGTACTTAGATTTGGCACCCAAATCTCAGCTGTAATATAGTGTCATAGATGTAGATGTCCTTCTCAGCTTAAATACATGAGTGGATTTGGTGAAAAAAGATTTCATATATCAAATTTTACATCTGCCTTGAAACCTGGAAGAACTTTGTTTGAGTATCAGGTATTAACTTTGAGGAACTAAGTTCTAAATGATTACTAATTGTTTTGCTTTGGCTTTCCTTATCTCTTCATCACAGGTGTTAAACAGCAATTTTCATCAAATTGTTTTCTATGTTAACTTGATTAAGTCAAACTTCAACTTAACCTGAAGATCAGTCCTTCTGTTTGAAACATGAAAGAAAAAAACCAATTTTTTCTAATTATGCAGTAAAATCTGCCCTTCTCCATCGTACATGCTTCCTCAATAAAAAGCAATTATTTCTTTCCTGGAGTTCCTTTCTGATCTGATGTCAAAATATCAGGTTATGATATACAATGAAATAATTTTGATTTAATCAATAGATCAGCCTTTTTGTTTTAAATCTTTTGCAAGGTCACAGCACTTGCTCTGTATGCATGGACTGACATTACTGAAGAAGTGTGTGCTCCCATTGCAAACACCTCTGTCTAATCTTCCTTCTGCCCTCTCAACTTGTCCACTTTATTCAATTGTTGTAATTGTGCTCAGTAGCAAGGGCTCTGCATTTGGCATCTGGGCCTCAGAACTCCTTCACTTCTCATGGGCCTAATACAACCTGAATTTCTTAATTTCTGGAGATAAGCTAGTTTTCACCTGATCTTTAAAGAACTAAGAGGTATGAGGTGCTGAACAGTCTGTTAGAGCTCTTCTATTATTACACGCAGATAAATAAACACTTATTTTGGATTTAAAACTGTAAAACAAGGAGAAAAGAGCGTATGTGTTCTAATTATTAATAAAAGGAAAAATGGACATAATATCAACTATGAGTTGTATGTTCACTTGCAACTAATGGCTTTAATGCTCCAAATTAAATGTGTCACTGCCAAAATTGCTGGGACCAAAGACTTTTTTATTGGTCTCCAATAACAAGATCCATATATTGTATGGCCAGGCTTCGCGAACAAGGATTTGGTAAGGGCTCTACCCACGTGGGTGTGTCCTTTGAGCCTGCACAGTGGATTTTTTAGGTGAGGCACAGTGTGTGCAGAACTGGCCCCACCCTTCAACTCCTAAGGTTCATCTGCCATGGCTGAGCAAGCTTGGACGGTGACAGGGAAGTCCTCAGGACTAGAACCTACAGCCCCCGGTATTGCCAGGAGGTCTCCCATCCAAGTACTAACCGGGGCTGACACCGCTGAGCTTCCAAGACCTGACGGGATCAGCTGCAATAACAAGATCACACAATCCACAAAATCAAGTAACCAATTCTACTCACATCTCCAGAACAAATACATACAATACTATCTTGTGTGTGTTCAAAACTGGTTCAAATGCTCTAACAGACATGTCAGTTACCTTTTAATCTTATCAGTGGTAGTAAACACAAGCCATTTCTGTAAGAGAGGACTAAGGCTTATGGGTTCTTTATCAGATCACTATTCTTTCAGGCCGGATAGTTAATTTGGAGCAAAACCATCTTGTGTACCTCAAGAGGGCTTTACTGCATGATTTTGAAACTTTTTTGCTCAGGTTTCCCCCTGTGTGGTTATTTAGGTGCTGAAGTTCTGTTTCAAATCTTGCCATAAGCACTGGCATTTCTCTACAATGGTTCTTTATTAATAAATGAATTACAGTCCTATTAGAAGAGCATAAAAAATGGCCTTATCTCAAATTCACTTAATCCTAGGTATTTCTGCAGTTGCTTAATTTAGATGCTACCCAATTTCCATTTCAAAATCCAAGAGATAAGATAGATGTCAGAGTAGTAAAATGACCTGACTTCATTCCCTGTGATTATTACAGAGCAACTCAGTACAGCTTTTAGACAACTAAAACTGAATGAGGTGAACAACTGCCAAAGTTACAGGGAGATTGCCACAGCCTCAATAACAATAACCAAAAAATTCCTTTAAATATATAAATGTTATAGCATTCCAACTTAATTATTATAATTTCAATAGTTTCAACTTTTTCAATTCACATTTGAGTTTAAACACCTCTTTAAAATCAGACCTCTACTCATTAGATAATTTAAGCAAGCAGTACAGCACAGTAAATATTAAATAGTTTAATTACAACTACATAATTGTCAACCTTAATAAAATCCTTTTAAAAATCACTTCTCCTTTTTTGAAGTGGGCTGTACACTGCATTCCCACAGTCCTGGGCACACAGCTTTACATTTGACAACACAGTTCAATAGACAAAGATGGGGTGACAGAGAACCATCTTGTAAAACCCTATATTAATAGAAGTTTTTCAGTCAGAACTTCTTATGACCAACCTTTTTGTCCTACTTCTTAACTCACACCACTAGATTTGATTCAATAGCTCTTGCAACAAACTTACATACTGCTTAAGAGGACATTTTTTAATCATTTTAATTTTTCAAAGGCGAGCAAGTTGTACAGGTGGCTTTTAGATGATTATTTGTAATTGGGAAACCTTGATTTTCTCCTTTTTCCAGGCAACATACAGAATTACACTCATTGAGTAGGAAAAAAAATTGTCAGATTATATGACACAGGATACACAAAATTATTTAAATGCTTGCAACTTACTTTATATTGCCTTTATTTCATGAAAAATGGCTGAAATATAAGGCATGACTCATGCAGTGTTTCAGATTTTCCTTGGACCTAGAGCATGCCTGAGAACTCTCAGGTGAGCTGGGAAGGGTAACATTTAAAAGAAAATTGCTAATGTTTTGACATTTTTGTTATGGAGGTGCTCTAATACAGAGGAAGCAAATGAACTGTTGCCAGTAGTACCATAATATTAAGTGATGACAAACTATACAGTCAACTACAGTCAAATTTCTTCTTGTTTTGCCTACCATGCTCCTATTGTCTTATGAAACAATTACACTAATTCCTGTATGAGCAGGTCAAGCTGAGCTACAGCAAATGTACCACCACTGACATACTTTATTTACAATCACTGGCTTCAAAACTGACAGAGTTATTTTCTTCATTGCAAAAGATCCTCCACTGACTCAACAAAGCATCACACAATCAAGTATTTGGAAGCAGTTGTGGACTTACCCCATCCTATCACAATATATGTCTGTAGCAGTCGTCTTTCAGAGAGTACCACAGTTATCAATAATGTATGCAGATAAATTCCTTCAACTAATAGCCAAAAGTAATTTGCCCCAACAAAGTAATGCATGAAAAACTGGGCAGTCCTGCAAATGATTACAATCTGTAGGAATAAGAGATCAGGAATCATTGTAAATACAGGTGTCATGATCTGCATATCAGCATTTTTATTGATGAGCTATTGAAATAATAGTTGCCATTAACATCTTGCAGGTCATTTTGCTTGTTGACATGGGCAAGCTCCATTCCTACAACATCATATGAGTATCGTTTATTCACAGTGGTTGCAAAAGAGATGTTGTTATTCCATTTTCTAAACAAATGTAAGAAAATTAATACTTTTTTCTAATACAGAATAGCCTTTATATTTTTTTCTCTCTCTTAGGGCTGTTTCACAGAAAATCACTGAATCACAGAATGGTTTAGGTTCTAAGGGACATTCAAGATCATCCAGTTCTATCTCCCCACAATGGGCAGGGACATCTTCCACTAGATCAGGTTGCTCCAAGTCCTGTCAAACCTGGCCAGGGATGGGGCAGACACAGCTTCTCCGGAAAACCTGTGCCAGGGCCTCCCCACCCTCACAGGGAAGAAATACATTGTTTGATACTGTCCTGGTTCTTACCAGGGCAGGGTTAATTGTGCAGCAGCCAGAAGATGTACAGCAGGGCACCCAGGTTGCTCAATCCCACCTCAGCCCTGCACAGGGCAGCCACATCTTTCCTGTTTACCAGGTGAGCAGCCAGGTGGTGCCTGTTCCATGTGGTGAATGATCCCCATGAATCATTTGCCAAACCATGATCTCTACCTTTTGTGTCTCCAGTTTTCCTCTACATCCTGCCACAGGGGAGGGTGGGGAAGTGAGCGAGGGGTGTGTGGTGTTTCAGTGAACACCAAACTGAGGAATCCCATTACTAAACCATGACAGATACTATTGTCAGAAAACCAAGACCTCTGTGCACTGTTTTATGCTATGTATAACAAGAATGAATAAATACAGTGTTAAATAAGTGCCAAATAAATACAGAAATTTCTTGCTGAAAGCTACAGGTGTGAGTTCTTTTTCTTAAGCGTCTGTTTCTAAACAACAATGGATTAGTATGTTCTTTCTCTAAGAGCCTTCATATAAAATCAATTTATTACAGTTTGTCCAGTCAGATTTTTATCTTGATTACCCCAATTTTTATCAGCAAAATTTCAACATCCAAGGTTCAATTATCAAACATCAGAACTTATGCTATGGGACAAATTTCCGAAACTTGTAACTGTTATGACCACTAGCAGCACACATTTACTATTAGCTATGCAATAACACATTACCTCTGGGCTGAGGTATAATATCCATCCAGTTTCATCATTTGGTCTTTTTGAGTAAATATTGTAGTATACAGAGTCTTTTATAAGAACTGCTGTGGCACGTAAGATAAAAGACACAAATAAATTCATATGGATGTAGTTTCTTGTGCAGTGAAGTTTTCTGTAGGAGAAAAAATAATGTATAAATCCCCTGGAAGATATTTAATTTGCAGAAATAAAATTTTTAAAAATCAACAAAAAAACCCAGGAAAATACTGTTGTTATTCATATTGTTGCAATGAATGGGTTTTGCTTAGGATTTGCTTTTGTATTGCTTATTAGGAACATACAAGTTATTTAATAGAATCCCAGAATGGTTTGTGTCCTAGTTCAGCAGCTGAGACCAGTTTATCACTATGTGGGTGTGACCAAAGCTGTGTATTGTAAACCCTCTATGTCATTTCCCATGAACTGTTAACAATGGACCATTTGCAGCAGCTGCCCCGGGCACACCTGAGCCCTCAGGCTGGGAGCTGGGTGGGAAAGAAGCCTGGGAGGGAGGACCTGTGATAACTCCCCTCCAGGAAGTTGTTAGCTCCTCCACACCCACCTGAGGGGTCATATCTGCTCATGGGCCAGCAACGATTCCAAAAATACCCCCTGACTCACAGAGTCAGATCCCCCATTGTGGAACTCCCTGCCCTGGGGGAGGGACTGGGAAATCCCACCTGAACCTGAGGGTATATAATATTGGGATTTGGGGACTTCCGGTACAACTCATTGGATCCAGAGGAGGACCAGAACCTCGGTAGGAGGAGCCCACCACTCTCCACCAGACTGTGACATCATCTGCACCAACAGGTTTTTCCCTTCTTTTTGCTTTGGACTCAGGGGAACCACATGGGGTTCAGCACAGGGGCCACCAAACCCCACTGTGTTTGTGCCCCAGGGAGCTGGGTTATACTGCTGGGTTTGTGGGTTAAAACCAATTTCTCTTTGTGTCCTTGGATTTAGTGTAATATTTTTATGAAATAGTAACTCTGACTTATAATCTCTTTCATGTTGGGGTTCGTTTCTCCTGCTGGTTTACCTTTAAACCAGCACAGTTTGTGTTGGAAGGGACTGTAAAACCCACCTCCTTCCACCCCCTGTCATAGGCAGAGGCAGTTTTCACTAGACCACATTGCCCCAAGCCCTGGCTAACCTGGCCTTGGACACTTCCAGGGATAAGGCAGCCACAGCTTCTCCTGGCAACTTGTGCCAGGGCCTCACAGTAAAGAATTTCTCCCTAATATCAAATCTAAATTTACCCTCCTCATGTTAAGGCCATTACCCCTTGTCCTGTCACTCCATGCCCTTATCCAAAGTCCCTCCACAACCTTTTCGTAGCCCCTTTAAATACAGGAAACCTGGAAGGTACCAGAACATTGGAATCTAAGTAATAAATTCAATTACCTAAAAAAGAAGAATATGGGTACAGGGGTCTGTACTCCTAAAGTGGATGTAAATTTGTACTAACCTGAGTAAAGAAAGTATAAGCAAAGCTAATACAAGTGAGATGAGAGAAAAGTAATATCCTATAGTGTATAACAGCTGTAATGTGGTAAGTAGTTTATGTTCTTCTTCCTAGGAACAAAGAAGAAAAATGTGTTATGTAGGCAGGTGAGCAGTGCACAAACACAGCTCAGAAACTTTCAAGTTCACCTTCTCTGAGTTTAAGGAGCCAGGGAAGGGTTCTGATGCCTGCTCTCTGCACTGCCTTGTGAAATCAGTGTATGACAGAGATATTTGCAGCCATTAGCTTTTTAAATTCAAAGGCACTCATTTCAGATTTCTCCTGCACAAACACCATTCATAGTCTGAATCACAGCTAATCACTGAAATTATTCCATGCACCAAATAGGTCCTGGTGAGTTAACGGCTGCAGAGAACAACTCACTCAACCTGCACACACAAGTGTTTGTGTGTGGCCTGGAGACACAGTTACAGATCAGTTGTGTCTGTACAGTTTTGAGAATTAGCTCTGCCTAGAGGTATTGAAATAGACTGACTTCAGCCTTGAGTTCAAAGAAAATGTAAAAATTATTAAATTGGAGCTGTATAGAATGTCTTTGAATGACAAATAAGACGTCAGAGAAGGAAGGGAAGCACTCACGCTCATAGATTATCACAGAATATCCTGAGCTGAAAGGTACCCACAAGGATTATTGAAGTCCAGCTCCTGTCCCCGCACAAATTTCCTTCCAAATTGCTTCATTTAACATATCTTTTTTCTAAGTTTTTCAGTTTTAGTTGCTTATGCCTACCTCTCAACTATTCATACTCCATTTCTAACTCAAGGAAAGCTTCTCTGTGGAGGTAATGTGAGATATGTGACTTTCATAAACCATATCTGGCCTGTAGCAATTTTCTTGGAACCTGTGTTTTTATCTCAGTGAATTTGCTCTTTTTCTTGTTTTTCTACTCAGCACCAGGGATTTTAGCACAGTCTTGCTGCTAGTAGTTGTCTCTAACCATTTTATGCTTGAAAGCTATGCCTCTCAAAGAGGGTAAAAATGACAAGGGAGAGCAGTGTGGGTGCTGGAGATTCCTAGCCATTAGTCACTCTGCTCCATGGAAACATTCAAACAGGCAAGAATCCTGTAATATGGCTGAGTTATCATCTTGGCAAGAACACTACAAAAAACCTGAATTATCATTTGGCTATGTCAATTTTGCAACACCAAAGAAAATGGAACCAAGCTCATTCCTCTGATGTGTGCAGATGGTAGATCTATGTTATTTCTAACATCTTGGGACTTTCCATTATGTACAACAAACAGGTTGAAAAACACATTTAGTGTTTATAGGAAAGCTGGTTAAAGCTTTTCAAAGAAATTGTCTGCTGTCACACAAGATGAAATGATGTGTCTCCCAAACACAAATTTTGATCCAGAATGGCCAACAAACTCTTAGTACTTACAAATATTTATCATATTTTTAGAAATAAACTGAAAGTTTAGAAATTCCTGTACTCACTATATGAAGAGCTTATTAAAAACTTAGTAGTGTGTGGAGATACTGAGATAATAGTGTTTCATAACTAATCAATAAAGCAATGTTAAAGTAAACAGCACTTACCCCAAAACATATTAAAAAGTAAAAAATAACAGCAACAGTGTTCACCTAAGAGACCTAATTTTGACACCCACTAAGCTGCACTTCATGGCAAAAGAAGTTTCCCCTCTGTTGACAAAGTCCAGCCCTTGGGCTGGCACAATATGGGAAATACAGGATGGATGGCATTAGCATTAGGGAGAATCCTCCAATCTCTGACCAGCTAAACTTGAAATGACCAATTAATGGCTTATTAAATGCTAAAAGGCTCATTAATTGCTGAAGGACTCAGGAGGGAAGTTTTCTGACCTTGATAGACTACTGTGATTTGTGGATATGCTGGGATGCTTTGAATTTAAGTTACTCGATTGACAAGTTGAAGATTTTTTCTGTTTTATTAGCAAAAATCAACGTATGTTAACACTGGACTCTGAACAGAAAATAATTTGTGGCATCTAAAGCGGGAATTCCCTTCCTTAATATTTTCTCTTCTTCTTCTAATAGCTTTCCATTTGGTAATTTAAATGAAATCTGAACATCCATTGCTGGTATGCAGTGTAAATGTTGCATTGGTTACTCAAGAAGGGAGTAAGATTAAAGTATTTAACCGTAATATAATACATGCTTACTTTTTTTTTGAAATGATTTTTCTCAGAACATTCTGAACTATCCCGCCAAATGTCTGTGGAATTTTCCCTTGTTTGCCAAACCCCTTCATCCAAGCAGACTCTGTATACATGTCCTACACTTCCTGAAAGTAAACAGATGTTTAGTTTGAAAGGTCAAAATAAAGATTTAATTTTTCATACACGTTTGAAAGATTTCTCCCTTTTACCACCGCAATAGACACTACACCATTCCTGCTCAAAAAAGGAATAAATCCCACTTTTCTTTTGTCTTTGACAATACATTTTCCATATGTACATAGGACAAAGAAGGAATGTAATCCAGCAGAAGTTAATTCCTGGACTGTACCTGGTTTTTACAAAAACCCTCACATAGTTACTATATAAAAAAGCCCCAAAAACCTAACAAACAAAAAATTAAAAAAAAACCAAAAGCAAAACAAAAAAACCACACACCAAAAACCTAGTTCTCACTTTATTAATTTTTCTTGATTAGGCTCCTGAGCTCCCTCAAATACAGGTAATTCTGTGCCCAGGTTATGCTGTCAAAATTGTAGGAGAATTTTATTAGGGAATTATCTTTCTCTGTAATGGCAGCTGTTGCAGGCTGATGTTTCATTTCTGTGCTATGGGGCCCCTTCAGCACCTGGAGTGAACTGGTGAATCTTTCTTGGCTATCACACCATTGTCCTGGTTTTTGTAGAAATTCAGACTGATAAAGGGAAAAAAGAGTCTCTGTTCCATGGAAGGAAGATGTTTTTATGTTTATTATGAAGAGCGTATTTTTTTTAAATTGTTGGCAGAAGCAGTTGTTTGGGAGACTAGATAGAACCTTGGCCTCTTTCTGCTTATTAGCGTAAAAAAGGACAAATGATATTAAAGAACAAACTATGTGTGGTGTGAGCTGGAGAAAACTGGGAAAAACAGCCTGCAGTACTCTCCCTTAGGTTAAAAAGCTCAGGCAGAATGGGTCTCTCCAAGTGGTACTAGAAATGCAGCTAAGTAAGGCTGTGTAGCAGGATTCAGAAATGCTGGTCTGTGGTGGTAAGAATTTAAGAGAAAGGGAATGTTATTTGCTCTTCAACAATTTTGCTGCCAAAGATGTTTTTCCTTTCCCAACAGCCTCCCTGCTCCACTCCCTCCAGGAAAATGCTGCTTGCAAAGCTTGTTTATTCACCACACCACTTGCCTTTGGTGTGCTATATCCTACTAGAGGGCTTACTGTTTGGACTGCTGCTTGGTTTGGCACTTACAGTTTTCTGGGAGACAGCTTCATGTCTGGGGGTCAGTGGGGACCTCAGAAGCTGAACCCCAAATCTATTGCTGTCAATAAATCCTGCCAATACAGTTAAATGACTTTGCAAATATTGCTTTATAGCAGACAATATGGAAATATGGCAAGCACAAATGGAGAAAAAGAACAAAAAAACATCAACAAGGATTTTGTTCCTCAGTTTACAAAAGGGGTAAAAAGAGTTGAGGCAAGGAGCACTCAGACACTTCAGAGGACACTGGGACAAGGTAGACAAAGCACCACCTGTCCTTTAGATGGATTCCCAGCACAAATTGCAAGAAAAGTTACCACTTTCACATTACCATTTTCCAACCATGGCAAATATGAAGGACAAGGAACAGAGACATTGCCGGGGGGGGAGTAAGGCCAGCAAACAAACTGATCGAATGTCCCATTGCAATGTATTCCTGGGGAGAAAAGCAAACAAAAGTTTTACAAGAAGTTGTCCAGACAATGGACAATCATAGAAACCGTTGTGTACTGTTCTGGGTAAGCTGTAAGCTACTCCAGAGTAAAAATATGTAGCAGATAAATGTTGTGCATTCACTGTGCAATGCTCTCTTGCACAGGGCAGAAACATCTGCTGCCCTCCTTCCTTGGATCCACACAACAGCCACAGGTTTAAAATGCTTTACCAGAAGAAAACAGTTCTGCAGAAAGTCATGAAGAGGCTGAGGTCAGAACTCACTGTGGTCTCTGGCTTCCTCACAAGAGGCAGTGGAGGGGCAGCACTGATCTCTGCTCTCAGTGACCAGTGACAGGACCTGAGGCACCAACTGGAGCTGTGTTGGGGAGGTTTAGGTTGGATATCAGGAAAAGGTTCTCCCTCCAGAGGGTGTTTGGGCACTGACCAGGCTCCCCAAGGCAGTGGTCACAGCCCCAAGGCTGCCAGAGCTCCAAGAGTGTTTGGACAATGCTCTCAGGCACATGGTGGGAGTGTCAGTATGTCCTGTGCAGGGCCAGAAGTTGGACTGGATGATCCTTGTGGGTCCCTTCCAACTCAGGAAGTTCTATTAGTTTGTGACTTCACAAGACTACAATCCTGAGGCCTCTGTGGTACAAATGTAACAGTCAGATTCCTGTCACACTATCCCTTATTGGTTTTGGCATGTGCAACAGACTGGTAAATGGAAGATATTTCACCTATCCCAACCCCTGTGACAACTGTTGATAGCTCAGACCTCTGCCAGCTTGTCATAGGGACTTCTCTTAGTCTTTGGGAAATATCTTTTATTACCAGAGATATTATCAGAGGTTATATCACTCAGACTAATTCAGTTTTAAGATTCACAGGTATTATATCACTCACAGGACTTAAGGTTAAGATAAAAGATTTGATAATGCAGAATTGAGGTTGTGCAATCTGGTGACAGTAACATAAAATAAAAGGCTATAATGGCTACCCCAGTGTCTTGGTTAGTTTCTGTCTTTCTTTTTAGGATATGCTGAAGTTCTTATCTCTTAACTGTGATGGGTTTGTCCATCATAAGCTAGAAGAGTATATCCTGCTTTGTTTTCCATAATGCTTAGCAATATTTTGAGGAACTTATGTGGGAAGAAGAATACAGGGAGCAACGAAGATAGCTGTGTGCTATCTCACCAACATCTTTTTGAGATGCTTCTGATAAAATATGTGTTCTTACTAACTGCATTCTACCTTTGAGGCCAAACATCTGTGGTACCATCTATTTTATTACCTGTGTAGCTGTTAACACTTACAGCTGCATTTTTATTGTTCCTTTCCCCAGTTTCCGACCAATGTTTGTTCAAGTATGGATTGGGTAGGCGTAGGCTGCCAGGAGAAAAACACCTTTTTTTTTTCCTTTGGATTTCACAAAAACTGGAGTTTTGAGTCCCTGTAGTTTTCTTCCTCACCCACTACAAAGTGCTTCCCTCTAATATCTTGCCAGGGATATCTGGCTTAGTTCTAATTGCCACCAAAGCCACCATTCTCTGTCTTCCCAGCAAAATACGCTCTTCTTTTGCATCATGCTGAGGGTTTCTACACATCAAATTCACCACTAGACATTGATCTCTAGCTGCTCACTACTGCTTCTCTTTTGTGTCAGCATTAGTTGTAAGCCGCCCTAACTGTGTACTGGCTGAGGTGATCTGTGCTTTGCTTCCCTTACTTTCCAGAAAAAACACTTTCCCCCTCTGCAGTTCTCATAACTTTCTTGCCTTTTTGGCTGTAGTCACATAGCGTGTAACTTACAGAAGCTTCTTTCTCAGTCCTTTCTGTGTTTTCTCCCTTATTTTCCACTGATGGCTCTGACTTCTGACATGTCCCTCTCACCTCCCAGTTTGAAGTCACCAACAAGTTTAGTGAGGGTGGTTTCAATATCTGCTTATAGCCAGATTCACTTTTAATCTTTCCTTGGCGAGCTGCAGTCACCTCTCTCCCAGCTACTTCTTGGACTTTTCCAACTATTCCAACAAACCCCATGTTATCTTTGCCTGAAGACAAATACCTAGCTGAGCAGAGTTCATATTCTTAGGAGTGAAATAATGACAGATTATAAAATCCCCTTTCCCTAAAGAGCATAAAACTTTGAGCACCCAACAAAATGTGTGAGGTGTGGATTCAGGACAAGATGCTGTTCTCTGCAGCTGTGCTGCTCTTTATCCAATAATCCCAAAGCCATAGAGACAGGAGAATAAACAAGGGACATAAAGCTAATGTTTGTGTCAAGCAAACATTGGGAAATCTGGTTCTGTATCTCAGCTGATTATCTAATGGCTGTGTTCCACAATGCACAAGCAGTCCTGAGAGAAGGCAGCAGCTCCTCAGCTGCCTTGACCAGGCAGAAAACAGGCTCTGTTGTGCCCCAAGTATTCTGGGTCCTTGTTTGCCATAGCTCAGTTTTCAAAGTATAGAAATAGGAAGCATATTCTTTTCCCGGAAGGTTCTGTTCTCCTGTGGTTAGCATAGTTTTCAGGAAATGGGTTTGAGTTCCTTCAGGCTGAAACAGAAATGAAAACTGATCTTACCATGTTCTTACCAAAAATAGCTAGCACATACCTCTGGACCAGGCACTCAGTGCCACAACACAGTGTCACCAGCTGTTCAGTAGTTCCTTGCTTTGTATATTCTGGTTTTACATATAGGAAGATAATATGTTTCAGGAAGAAGGGAGCCATTAATTTTCTGATTGCATGTTTACATGATCATTACAGCTGATTGTTCTACATTTAGAACTTAGGAACAGAAACACACTGCTACAAAGCAAGCAAAAGAATATTTGCATATTCATCAATTTTGCTTAACACATTTCTTTATTGTGCTGTTTAATTCCTTACCGGTACCTATAGTTGATTCCTGTAGCATTTTCAAGCATTCCTGTTTATATTTATTCCATTCAGTAGTGGTTTTTTCTAGTAGAGATCCTTTGGCCTGAGAATGAAAATACTGTACATGAGGAAAATCAGTTAGAACCTTGTGGTCTTTAATGGCAAGTTTCTTTCCATTATAAGATATTTCAGAGGAAAGGAGAGAAGATGACAGAGACAACAATGGAGGAATGGTAGGTAAAAAGGGAGGTAAAGACAGACATTCCTTCTCCAGGAATCATAGAATCACAGAAATGCAGAAAGCTTTGCATTAGAAGGGAGATTAAAGACCACCTGGTTCCACCCATCCACCATGAACAGGGGGTCACCTTCCTCTAGACCAGGTTTCTCAAAGCCCCATCCAACCTGGCCTTGGACATTTCCAGGGATGGAGTAGCCACAGCTCCTCTGGGCACTCTGTGCCAGGGCCTCATCACTCTACTAATGAAATTTCTTCAGTTGCTGTGTTTGCCCAAGCAAGAAATGTATTTCCATGGTGCTATATTATCACAAATTTTTTTCAACTTCTGTAAAGTCCCTTTTAAAAGATCTACACAGACATTTATTTGTTTGGAACTGTGAGGGTGCCCAAAAACATTGGCATTCATTCCTCTACTGTAGAAACTGTGTGCTGATCTTAAGAAACTTTCCAGTCTTTCCAGTCTTTTTACAATCAACCTGTGCCAAGGTCAGCTAATACTTCCTGTGGATTTATGTTTCTGCTAGCTTTATTTAGGAATCTGATTGATGATAATTTTTATGTCTGTTTATTTTTAGAGTATTTTTAAGGATAATCAAGCACACCTGGTTGAGTAACACAGAAAAAAAAAAGTAACAGTAATGAATAATCTTTGCTGTTCAGCTACTAACTCCTTTCCTCTAATGCATTCTGTACTCATGTCCAGCACTTCAAAGACCACTTATTTCACCAGCAGCCTATTTCACCATCCATCTCTCTGGCACATCTTTATCATACAACACACTGACTGCAGAGGCCTTTAACAGGGCCATAGCTGATAACAACTGTTTAGAAAAGGTAAAAATAGAAGAATTAAATGAAAAATTCATAGGTGATTTGGACTGATGAAGAAATGCTCAATTAGGAGCCAAGCAGTAGAAAAAGGATAATGCTAGATGCTGCTTATAGTTCAGTATTATCATAATGACCTGATCATTATTTGTCCAGGGAAAGTAACACCAGCCTGTGCGATAAGCCCCACAGTCTCCTGAAGCCAGGGCTTGGAGAGGCCAGAGGCAGGCCAGCAGTCATCAAACACTGCCCCTGTAAGTCACCAAAAATGAAACCCTCATTGCTCTAAAAATGTTACTAATTGTAATAAGCAAATTTTTGAAACCAAACAAAATGTAGTTTTCTAAAACAATCCTTCTTCCAAAGGATGCTGTTCAGTTCTCCAGGAAGAGTCAATTTCCTTTTGTCTGGACTAGATCCTTTTTTTGGAACTGCCTTTCCCAAATGCATGGTTGTCCTGCACTTGTCTGAGCTTGGTGATGTGCTCAGGGCTCAGATTTATAACCAGAAAAATGTATGGCTGTGAACTTCACTGTATTTGTTCCTTTGAACCTATGGGGTTTTTAAAAAAGAAGAAAAGAAATCAAAACAAGAAAAATGTACACTGTGAGCTAGTTCTTACCTAGGATCATTATTTCATACAGGTTTTTATTGTGTAAAATACTCTGCTTTTAGTCTCTCAGCTAATTTCCAGACACTCTACCTGAAGTTACAGGAAATACAAAGACTATAATTATTCTTCCTCTAATGGCTTTGTAAGATAAGGAGACAATATTTACAACAGCCATGAGAAAGGAATGCATGTTTCCAAAACAAAAAGCATCTTGACCTTTCCCTCATGGAGGCCTCAAAATGCTGGGAGCCAGGGGAGATCTTTCAGACACTCATGGGTCAGTGAACCTCATTTTAAGAGGCAGAGACATGGAGATGATGCATTTGTAGACACAACTTTAAGACAGAGTTTAAGGGAGAACACTTCCGTTTCTAATAAACAAATGCATTAAACAGCTAAGGAAATACAAAGGAAGGCTCACAATGGCGACCTGACTGCTTGTTTGGTACCGTTCCTGGAGATTAGGTTGACACATAGCCATGAAGAAGTTCACTCAAACAGAGTGAGGAAGGAGCAGTTTAGGCCTAAACAAAAGTTCCACAGCACTTCCTTATGGAATTGTCCATTTCTTCAAAGCTGTAGGCATGGTCAAATGACGAATACCTGGTCACCATTGATGTAAATACTTGTGAGATGCTTGATTTCCTACCATAAACTCTCTAATGAAGAAGAATCCAGTCTACGTACAACCAGCTGCAGCTGACAAAAAAGTTAAGAGCTGTCAGCTGATCTGAAAAATTAATTCTAAATATACTTAGAAGAACATATAAAAAAATAAATTACTGATCAGAATGGAAGCGTTTTCCCAGAGCAGCTGTGAATGCCACATCCCTAGAAGAGATGTTCAAGGCCAGATTGGGTGGGGCTTGGAGCAACCTGGTCTAGTGGAAGGTGACCCTGTGCCCATGGCAGGGGGGAATAAGGACCATTTAGGCCACAAAGAAACATGAACCCTTTGGTAGTGCATGCACCATTATAAACTTAATGCAATGTTTTTCTTGTAGAAGCCACAGCTGGAGGATGTATGTCAGGACTCTTTTAAAATTTGCATTTAGCTGTAGAAATGAAGTGACATGAGCCACCAGTTGAAAATCACTGAACCACAGAATCAATTAACCTGGAAAAGACCTCTGAGATGAGTCCAGCCTGTGACTAACCACCATGTTAACTAGACCATGACACTGTGTGCCACATTCAATCTTTCCTTAAGCACCTCTAGGGACAGTGACTCCACAACCTACCTGGGCAGCTCATTCCAATATTCAATCCCCCTTTCTGTGAAGAACTTTTTCCTAATGTCCTAAATGTTGTAGTACAGAAGGATATTGACATTTCTGGAGCTGTACATATAAGGGAAGATATTGAAAAGGAGTACAAGACAATATTAATGAGTAGTACTTGTCCCTAATGCAACTCTGTCTGGCTAATATGACTAAGTCTGATGGTCATATCTCAAAAAAAAAAAAAATGGTGATAAATATGCGTGTTGCAAGGAAAGTGCTGAAGTGACTTTAATTGCTGATTTGAAAGACTAACAAATCCCCAGAGAAATGATGAACAGATTTTCAACAGCAAACCATAATGACTTGAATGGCAGCTATTTGTTAATTGATCATCAGGTACTTAAACAGGGACTACCAATAAAAATCACTTAAAAAAACAAGTTTGCTTTTTGTACGTGGCTATTTAGTCTGCACTGGCTTCCACTCTCTCTGGAGAGAGGACATATATGTAGAGAAAGACTGAAGAACATTGGAAGTGCCTGGGAATGAGGAAAATCAGCTTTCTTTCCCTTCTTGGCTTGAAAAGGCTTAATGCAGTTGCCCTAGGCAGAAGACTTCAGAGTTTTCAGTGGTAGAATATTCTGTTAAGGCTTTTCTGTGTTAGCTGCACTGAGAGTTATTCACTGTCCTGTGAGAAACAGAGAATCTTGGAATGTCCCAAGTTGGAGGGCATGCACAAGGATCATTGAGTCCAACTCCTGGGCCTGCACAGGACCACCCCCAGAATCTCACCATGTGCCTGAGCACATTGTCTAAATGCTTCTTGAACTCAGATAGGCTCTTCAACTCACACAGGCTTGGTGCTGTGACCACTTTCCTGGGGACCCTGTTCCAGTGCTCAACCACCATCTGGGTGAAAACCTTTTCTGGATATCCAGCCTAAACCTCTGAGACTCAGCTTCATGCTGTTTCTTCAGGTCCTATCACTGATCATGACAGTGAAGAACTGTCCTAGTTCAGCAGCCAGGACTAGTTTATCACTGTGTGGGTGTGACCAAAGCTGTGTATTATAAACCCGCTATGTCATTTCCCATGAACTGTTAACACTGGACCATTTGCAGCAGCTGCCCTGGGCACACCTGACCCCTCAGGCTGGGAGCTGGCTGGGAAAGCCTGGGAGAGGAGCTGGGAGAACTCCCCTCTGGGGAGTCATTAGCACCTCCACACCCAGCTTGAGGGTTCATGTCTGCTAATAGGCCATGAAAGATTCCAAAAATATCCCCTGACTCTCAGAGTTAGATCACCCATTGTGGAACTCCCTGCCCTGGGGGAGGTCCTAGGAAGTCCCACCTGAACCTGAGGGTATATAATATTGGGATTTGGGGACTTCTGGGACCATTTGTCAGATCCAAAGGAGGACCTTGACAGGACTGTGACCACCATTCTCAACCAGACTGCAACCATCATCTGCACCAACAGGTTTTTCTTTCCCTTCTTTTTACTTTGGACTTGAGGGAACCACGTGGGGTTCAGCACAGGGGCTAATGAACACCATTGTGATTGTGCCCCAGGGTGCTGGGTTATAATTCTCAGGTTTGTGGGTTAAAACCAATTTCTCTTTGTGTCCTCAGATTTAGTGTAATATTTTTATGGAATTGTAACTCTGATTTATAATCTCTTTTGTGCTGGGTTTGTTTCTCTTGATGGTTTACCTTTAAACCAACACAAGAACCTTTTACTGATATCCAGCCTAAACCTTCCCTGACTCAGTTCATGTAATTCCCTTTGGGATCTGAGCCACAAGAATGGGAATCTTGTATGATACCACTAAACTGCCACTAGAAGGCAAACTATGTGGGCTGGGAATATGGTACTAGCCTTTAGAGGGAAGGAAAAAAGAAGGAAGTGAGACACCTTGATGTTTTGTGTCTGTTTAACTAAGTGAAAAATAGTTGAAAACAAGTCAAAGATACAGGCTTGCCTCTGTACCTTACATCCATGTCTCTATGGTTCTTCAGAGATGGGCACAGCTTTGCTCAGGAAGAGGATGGTCTACAGTCTGCGTCAATGTGAGAAGTATTGAAATCACTGCTGAGACTGTGGGGACTTTTCCTGTTTTTGCCATGTAGGAGGCAGCCAAGTCATAGAATCACAGAAGCACAGAATGGTTTGGGTTGGAAAGGATCTTCAAGACCATCTTGTTCCAACCCCCTCCCATGGGCAGGGACACCTTCTGTTAGACCAGGTTGCTCCAAGTCCCATTCAACCTGGCCATCAACACTTCCAGGGCTGGGCTGTGGGTGTTGTGGCTGTGTTCTGAGAAGACCAAACAATAGCTGTCTGCAGCTGATACAGATCACGATTACAAATCCCAGCACAGTTTTATTATGATTTAAGTTTTGGGCTACTCAGTGCTATCAAAATTTAGATACAGTGCATGTTGAATAGTAGAAATACAAACTTTCAGGTAATTTTCCTGTGATCTCAAGCAGTGGCAACACACAGTTCCAACTGGCTTTTGATCTCAGTTTTGTTTCACTTGCCATTCAGCCACTGCATTTAAACAGGACTTCTGATTCAGGAGACATTAAATTCCAGCATCCAAGACAGAAGCTCAGAAAGCTTTCAGACATCTCTTCATTTCAGGCTGTCTGAACTTTTGCTGGTATTAAAGGAACCACTTCAGCCCATGAACCTGAAACCCTGCTTGCACCAAAGATGACCTATACTGAAATTTAGTCAAAATTCCCTGGAAGGATCAGTAATTTATTTAGTTTATCAGAGCCCACAAACTGCACCAAGATGACACTATTGTTTCAAAATACATTAGATGCAGCAGAAAGTGCTGCCTGAAAGTTTCATTTAGGAAATGGATTATATATGGTTTCAGACTTATTTAAAGTTAAATTTTTCATAATTGTCTACAGTATAATCAGGATTTCACCCTTTTAATTTCTTATACTAAGCTAGCAGTGAAGTGCAATGTTTCTGTCTATTCAGACTATGCTGTTATGGACAGAAAAAAACCCCTTCAAGTCAGGTATAAACTTGAAATAAAAACTTGAATATTTTCTTATTCTTTCAGCCATGGTCCTGGTTTGTTATTTTTCATATCTATAGAGGTTTTTGCTAGAGAATACAGATATAGTGATTTATGATTGTTATTCCATTAAATTCTTCTTTCTTATGAAATAAAATAGAAAGATAAATAGCATGCATTTCTTTAAACAAGTTGCAAGAACCACTTTGACAAAGCAATTCACTATGATTTATAGTTTTGTGAAGTTTTGATCTCGCAAAAGTACTTGGGAGATTTTCTGTTAGCATTGATAGAACCAGTGCTTTGGACAAGGTGTGTCACATGCCTGAGAGTTGTTTCAGTTCTATAAAGGGAAGGAGGTGGAGGGGGGCGGTGGTGGTGGCGGGGCGCGGGGAAAGCTTCAGCTTAGAGTAAATATGTTGATTGTACTAATGCCTATGTATACTTATTTCATAGAAATGTACCCTAAGTCTGTGTGTGAATTTTATTTGGTTGAATTGAAATTTGCCACATACTAATAATTATTTTTAAAATTCATTCAAATGGAAAGTTACATTAATAAATAAATAATAATTATTAAAAACCTAAGTGAAAATTTCCTTGAAGCAAATTACATGAGATATTCTATCATTAAATATCTGAAACTTCTAAATTATAAGGCAATATAAAAGAAACAAGTAAGCATTCAGAATTTTAAGGGATTTAGCAAAAAAAGAAGTAGTGAATAGTTTAGTGGATCTCTACAAGAAATAAAAGTAAAACTCACATATAGATTTACTAGACTTCTGTAGGAAAATGAGGTGCTGAATGAAACAAGTAAGACCAGATTTCACAAATGGGAGATTCAATGCTCACCCCTCATACAAGAGAAAGACTAAAAAGTAGTGCCAGAAACAAAGCAAAGCTTGTTTTAGAACAGAGAAAATACAGTCAAAAATAAACATGATTCACAATATTATTGGTATCTGGTAGGAAAACTGAAAATCCAATATAATTCAATACTGATCAATATTGGTATGAAAAGAGATTGCATAAGTGGTTGTACACACAATTTATTTACTTTAGGAATGAGGTTTGATAAAAGAAAATTGTAATAAGTTACCTAGTCAGAGTGAGTTCTAATATAAAACTCTACAGCTTTTCAGACAACATTTCTTATGACTAATTTGTAATAAAAATAACTTATGTCAAAAAATTTTTAAACAAATCTGCTGTTTATGAAGATAAAAATGTTACATGCTAGGAATCCACTTTTATACTGCCCATTATTAATTATTGAATTAACTTACCTGTTTCACAAGAAACAGTATCATGACAGAGCTGGCAGATGTGGGAGACAGTCTGGTCCAGAATACCATGCTGGAATAGAGACCAAAAAGCATCACCATGCCCATTTTAATAAATTTCCCCCAATATGCTGCTATTTCACTCTACTGTAGATCAATTGTATCACTTTGTCCTGTACAAAAAAAAAAGGAAAAATGGCAAAAATGTCTTCTTTTATGAGTGCAACTGTTACATGAATGTTCTCTACAAATAAGTGAGGAAGTGTCCTAAACTGTCTAGGCTTCCTAGACTCCAACTACATTTGGGTTATTTCTGATTAATGGCAGAGAGAGCTTACTCTAAACTTCACAGTAACTTTGCTTACTGTAGCTTGTCTATTAGCCAATAAGAAGTCAGAAAGCTATTAAAACATTAAAGGGCTGATCCTGTTCCCTTGAAGCTCCATGGGAGTTTTGCCAGTGGTTTCACCAGAATGAAATCCAGCTCCATAAATACACACATATATTTATACAAAGCTCACAAAACCATTAAAAATGCCTTAGAACACAGAAAAACTTTGTGTAGGAACCTTGCTGGCTCTAGTTGGCTGTTAGAAATGAGGTAAATAATAGCTGGTTTTATGCTTTCTGAGCATGTTTTGTCAAATATGCACAGCCACTACAGAANCAAAGAATTTCAGCTTTAATTTTCAAAAAATTGTTTGCCATTTTTCTAGTTGTAGACAAAGCTTGAATAAATTAATAATGCATTGTATTACAGAGGTTTAGAAAATAAAATAATTTATAATACAATCATTTTAGGGTCCAGCTTAGAATTGTCATGCTTTGAGTCGGGGTATGGAGAGTCCAAAGGATGTTGTCTCATCTGTTTCCAAGAGAAATGAAAGTTCCGGCTGTTTGCATTGAAGGATGGCTCATGTTCTTTTCAGAATCAAAGAAGCATTGTCCAAACAGTTCTGGAGCTCTGGCAGGATTGGAGTAGGGATCACTTCTCTGGGAAACCTGTTCTAGTGCTCAGCCACCCTCTGGGAGAAGAACTTTTTCCTAATATCCAACCTAAATCTTCCCTTACAAAACTCCAGCCATTTCCTCAGATCTTGTCACTGGCACAGAGAGGAGAGATCACTGCCTGTCCCTTCACTGCCTCTCTGAAGGAAGCTGCAGACCCCAACATGGTCTCATCTCAGTCTCCCTAAGTCTGAACAACCCCAGCTCCCTCAGCTACTCCTTGTATGGCCCCTCTAGGATCTTCTCCATCTTTATGTCCTTTCTTTGGACACTCTGTAATAGTTTTAGATCTTTCTTAGTTGTCACCCAAAACTGACCCCAGAACTTCAGGTGAGGCTGCCCCAGGCCAGAGCAGAGCGGGACAATGCCCTCCCTCACCTGACCAGCATTGCCAGGGCACTGCTGACTCATATTTAATTTGTTTTCAGCCAGGACCCCCAGGCATGAGCAGCTAAGCTGGAGAACAGGCAGAAGTGCCACTCTGGGACTGTGGAGGCCAGCAGTAGCCCCATTTTCAATGACAGACCTAGGCTAGACCCAAACAGTGTGGCAGATACACCCTGTAGCACACCCCATCAGCCTGGCCACCAGTGGGACTTGACTTCCTCTCTACACATGCGACAAAACTGTCTTCTGAAGGAATCCAGGAGGTGGAAGAGCATGATGTACACCTGTGTCTCATCTTTACATAAAGTCTGGATGTGGTAAAAAGAAGAGTACCTGGACATGGGGTGTGGAAGTGCTCTCAGGAGTGGAAATGCATCCAGCCTGGCAGCTGGACTTCATCATTCTTATGGGTCCCTTCCAACTCATTCTCTGTGATTCTCTAATTCCCTGAGGGCACAGACTGCACTGCCTCACTTGCATACAAGCATGCAAGTACCCTAATTTTCTCCACTGATAGCTAACACTCAGCAGCTGAGGCTGTTCTTTAGTTATTCACATCTACAAGTAGTTAGTTTTTACCTACTCACTTCTAAAAATCATCTGAAGTTTAAACCGGAAGAAACTCTGAGACCTCTGTCTAAAAGTAATGCTTCTTGGGACTAGGTCAGAGCAAGAGACCAGAGTGTTTTGTAATGACACTAATAAATTGTAGCCCTAGGTGTTATGGGTCACTGAGGCAGTAGCTAGAAATTTTAACTTTTATTTTATTTTATAAGGAAAAAAAATGGATTAGTAGTTTAATTAGTGATTTCAGCAAGTAGTGATCAGCTCCAGCCCTTTGGCAGAGGTAGTGATCAGCTCCAGCCCTTTGGCAGAGGTAGTGATACAGCTCCAGCCCTTTGGCAGAGGTAGTGATCAGCTCCAGCCCTTTGGCTGAGGTAGTGATTAGCTAGTGATACAGCTCTTGAGTCTCAGTGATAATCAGCTCTTGCGAAGGCAAGAAGTAGGGCAACACAGTGCTCACCGGGTGGTAAAGCACTGGGGAGATTGGAGTCTCCAGCTCCCAAGGTCTGCGAAGGG
Organism: Sakesphorus luctuosus; assembly: GCA_013396695.1. Classification (NCBI taxonomy): domain Eukaryota; kingdom Metazoa; phylum Chordata; class Aves; order Passeriformes; family Thamnophilidae; genus Sakesphorus; species Sakesphorus luctuosus. Next base: position 38,242 of record VWZD01011938.1, on the reverse strand, counting down.
TCTGTGTCCTGGGGTCTGCTTATATCCACTTTTCCTGGGGTAGGCCACGCCCCTTTTCGCAGGCGCCGTTCATAAGGGTTTCTCAGTTTTCAACCAGGTCGGACAGGGATCTTTGCTCGGTGTTGCGCAATCCTCGTGGCTGTCCGAGGGGGGTGGGGTGCCCATGTGGCTCTGCAGCGTGGAATCTGGAGCGCCGGGGAAGGGGATCCATGCGGCTGCTCACGCTGGGTCCATGCCGCCAGAGGAGCCGGGCGAGGCACCGGCGGGAGAAGGAGAAGCGGCTCCGGCCCACAGGGGCAGCGCCCAGAGCCGGGCCCACCGCGCTGCCCTCAGCGCTGGTCGGGACAGGCCACTCATGGCTTGCGCCCGCTGGCCAGGGCATGGGGGAGGCCGGCAGGGACAGTTAGCGTCAGTGCCGAAAAGGCAAAGCACCGGCGGGAGGAGAAGGAGAAGCGGCTCCGGCCCGCGGGGGCAGTGCCCAGAGCCGGGCCCGCCGCGCTGCCCCCAGCGCTGGCTCGAAGGGGGTGTGGGTGCAGTGCAGGGGCTGAGGTCTGGGACAGCTACACGGTGTTGACCGGGGGCTTAGGAAGGACTGGGGGGGAGAGACTTTGGCAGCTCCAGCGCCGCGAGGGAACCGAGGCCAGGGCCGAAGGGACTGGGGAAGGGCCCCGAGCCGGGGGGGTTTAGCTGAGGGGAGAGCGGGAAACCGGGGGGGGGAGGGGGGAAGAGACAGAGTGGACCCATGGCGGCAGTGGGGTGCCGGTGTGGCAACCGGGGCTGTGGGATGTGGAAAGGCACAGGACCGGGGAAAGAGACTGGGAGACGGCATGGTGGGGGGGGAAAGACAGGGAGGGCGGCAGCAGGGTGCCGGTGTAGGCCAGGGCCACGTGTGGGGTAGGGAAACTAGCTCCTGGGGTCCGGGCGCTGGCTTGGGGGGGGATGGGGGAAAGGGGCAGTGGAGTGGAGGGCTTGTCCGGGCTTGTCAGGCGGCAGGAGGGGTCTGGGGGGGGGCACCGGGAGGGACCAGAGAGGGGGGGGCAGGGCCCCCCTCTCGGTACTGGGAAGGTTTCAATTGCCCGTTTATCCATCTCTTTCACAGTGAGAATGGGTTAGCTGGGTGCGGTAGAGTTCTTTTGTCCAGGTGATCTTTATCTCTGGAGCTCCGTTTCTGAAAAATTCTGCCCTTGGGCTCAAGTCCCAACAGGGTTTTAAAACGCGCACACACACTTCTAAATTCTAATAAAAATAAAGATTAGCAAATTAAAATGAATTCATTTATCACATAGGTGATAAAGACAGAAGGCACAGGTGGGGTTTGAATTTCTGAGTTACTGTTCAGAATTTTTACTAGAACACTGTAAGCGAGGACAGTCACACTGCTGAATGCTCGCCATAGCTGCCCATCCTCATGCCCTCTCTACTCCAGCAAAAATCACTGCATATGACGCTTTGAAGGAAGGCTGAGCTAATCTATTTGCTACTCTCTTCTTTTCTCTCCTTTCTCACAGTTTGACCAAACTAACCAATAAATGCTTGTGCAATACATTTCTTCTGTTGTACAGAGCATTCTTATATGAAGAGTTGATTTGAAAGTTGTGGTACCAGCACTGCTAGGGCATGAGCAGGAAATTGTCTCCATGAAGTCTCTTAGACTGCAGGGGTCAACCAGCGGGTATCAGTCGTTTCACAGGCCTCAAAATATGTTTGAATACAGCCATATGCTGATTACTTATGGGAACAGAAACACAGATACATGTTTAATCCTTAGAAGGACTTCCTTCCTTCCCTGGCACCAGTCCTGTTCCCCCACTTGCTGGGCTGTAGGAAGATGCTGAAATGAATTCCAAAACCAGCACTGGACAAACACCTTAAAAAACTCAGAGACTCCGTTGAAGTTTTAAAAAGCAGTTTCTGGTTCTGTTACCCTGCCTGCGTTTCAGATGTGATGGGTCGTTGTCTACACCCTGCCAGTTCTCTTTGTGTCGCCCAGAGGCCTTTTGTTCTGTTGATGGGCCAGCTATTAAGCAGTGCTCCTCCCCACCCAGGTGCTCTGGTGAGGGCTCTTGGCCCTTCTCCCCTTTCTGTTCTGTTATCCCTTGTGGCTGAGGGGGGCAGTGCCAGGACTCCAGCCAGCCTTGTCCCTGTCCCGAGTCCATTGGTTAATAGACCCTTAACCCTGCCTCACCCTTAGTTTTCACCCAATCCAGCCAGACCAGGGGACTGCCCCCAGAGTCTGTTCATACCTGTGGATGTTTTGAATAGAGATTTCTCTCTGCCTTGCAATTGCCTGGAACTCTTGTTTCTCCCTCCCCTCTCTGTCCCAATGGAACAAAGGGGATAGCAGAGGAACCCTTCTCCCTTTCCCTCCACGCCGCACAGAAGAGATCCTTTTTCCTTAAAACCTATACTGGGCAGTTGATAATGCTGTCTAGAAGCAGTGCCAATGCACAGAGAATTCATGTGTAGCTCACAAATGCTGCATCCTTGTGAAAATGCAGTGACAGAAATGTAGAAAATAATAACTCCTGACTCAGTCTATATCTGACTTTAGAGTTGTAAGATTCACTCTACCTTTTTAGTTCAGGCCTGCTTGGTCTCTCACTCTGTTACTGGCCAGGTCTATAAGCTGAGCTCTTTGTAACAAGCTAAAGCAGGCATTTATCCTGTTCCTTTGAGTTTCACACTGGGACTCATCTATCCATATCTCCAACTCTGACATCTTTGGTAGAGAGTTGTCCTAAAAATCAAAATTATTTTCATTAGAAGATTTACATTTAAGTTCAGTGTCTGTCCTGTGGTATCATCCTCCTCTAGGACATATGTTTGGATTTTACAGTTGTAAAATGAAGCAGTCACTTAGTCACACTCATACTCTTTTGGCTCTTTGCATCACTTATTTGCATGACCAGGCAGGAAAAACAATGTATATAACATGTAACTCTGGGAAATGTTGCCTAGACCAAGGAAAAGAAATGTTATTGCACAGAGAGAGCAAATGCACAGACAAAATGAGGATAATTCTGTTTTCTCTACTGTTTCACCTAACTTGGGCAAAATTTGTATTGTGTGTTCATAGAGGCAGACTGGACAGTGCCCAGGAACCCACAAAGAGCCAAGTCAGGTAACTTACAACTTTCATTTGCCACTGGTGGAACTTTGGACATATGCAATTGCCTTTCCAGTGCTCTTGGGCAGTGCTGCAATGGCTGTGAAATGCTGTAGCCTAGCAACTGGTTTTAGCTCCTTAATAATTTCTTTATAGTAGGAATCGCAACTGTATTCAATTTAAACAGTGTTCAGTGTAACAGAAGCATTTATTTATTTTGTTTAATATTAGATATGAAATAGAGAGGTTCCATCAGTTTGACTCTATCTGTTGATCAAGGTAAATAGGCATAAATAAAACTTTTCTGATTGCATTATGGGGTTATTCCAATGCTTTTGTGTTCTGTGTATTTTTACTCTTGTGATTCATGGGGCAAACTATGATTTATTTTCCCACTTCCCCATATTTCTTTCATGACATATTACTGCCAAACCACACTGTCCTATATCCTTAATCTCTCCTGCCACATGATTTCTGGTCATGCCCGTATCTCCCCTCTCTGTATTAACTCCTAAGCTGGTACAATTTTCTGAGAGGAATGAAGAACGGGATGGTAGAGGCAGGCAGATGTTTCACCAGGCAGATAGATGCATAAATTTGTAAAAGGTTGAATCTAGAATAATTGCTAGTGCAGTCCTTGAGGATGCCAGCCTCAGTCCCAGAGACAGACAGACGGCACAGAGCTTCAGCAGCATTTTCTCTTAGTTTTCTCTCTTTAGTCTTCTCTATTACAGCATTCGGTAGCAGTTACTGGTGTGAAGGGACAAGAAAAGTTGCCAAACCTTTCTGTACAGGAGAAAGCAAAGGGGATCTTTGCATCCGCTTCAACAGCCCTGATGCCAACAACAGCCAAGCTGTGCAGTACATCTGGGAGACAGGAGATGACAAGTTCGTTGAGCGAAAGTTTCATGCTGGGATTTGGTATTCCTGTGAAGAAACAATAAATGAAGAAGGTGAGTTAAACCATGGAAACTTAAGAAAGTAATCGGAATTCTTCCTACTGACTTGGTATCCCCTTACACTATGCTGCACTATCACGTGTGCATTTTACTGTGTTTGTATCCTTAAAAAGTTGCTCTTCTCTGGCAAAGGGGACCTTAGAGGGTACTATTCCTAAAGAATTCCAAATAAATTCTGCAAACATTAGAGTGATGTGTTGTGGTACAGATGAAGATTTATTTATTTTTTAGTCTTCTAAGCATAACAGAAAGTTAAATTACTTTACAAGGAAAACGTTTCATTTTCCCTTGGTCAAAAAGGAACATGATTGTCTTAAATGATTGCTTCTGATCCTCTATGGCAACATAAAAAGCACAAACTGACCTTTTTTTGTTTTAAAAATCATTTGCACTAATAAATCCATGGAATCTAAGTTAGTTCTTGGATTTCCTCTTGGGCACAAGTATTTCTCCTTTCTTACTGTGACCTCATCTTTCATAAATCCAAGCAGAATAAGATTCTTCTCATCCTGCTAAAACATGATTTGGAGACTTACCTGTCAAAAGTTGTAGTATTTAATTGAATCTCATTCTGCATATGTAAATGTCTGTAGAAAGAAATTAGTTTGCCATTATAGAAACTTTCTAGTTAATTTTGGATCTTTGTGCAAGGGAATTGTTGATTCAAGAATTCAAGCATTTATTGTAATTCCAGATGAACACTTTTTTCTCTTATTGTCCTGATCAGTTTACAAATGACAGCTAGAATAGAACTTCAGAGAAACCAAATTAGCTGTCATCTGTGCAATAAAATGCAAATATTTTCACAGTCACCTGTCCTGAAGATCCAGTTCTACCAGAAGGTCTTGTAAGTTATGCAGTTTTAAGAGAGTAAATGTCAAAGATCAGAGAAACTGCTTGTCCAAAAGATGCCTTTCGGTTGATGATTGCTATGAAGACCAGGGTTGTGTAATTTGTGCATCTGCTATGGCCAGTTCATGTTTTCCAACTTATTGCAGTTAGGAGCTGGAAAAAAACATCCAGCATTTTCAGAGCAGAGCAGAATTAATTCCAAGAGCTTTGTTCACAGCATCTGTGTGGGGGTCAGGAGGTCACATGGGTTTGAAAATCAAAGCTTACAGAAAGAAATTGGAATGAAGCTTAGAAGGAATTCGAGTGATCAGCAGCCTTGTTGCTGTAAGGAGAGCAGCTCTCCTCTAACAAGGAAGATTGCATCCAGGCTGACAGTCTTCCAAAGAAATTGAAAATTTTCCTATTCTGGCTTTCACAGCTACCACTTTTTGGAACTCAATTCATAGACTTTCTCTCTCTTCCAGGCTCTGATTCTACTTTGAAAAAGTCTGCAAGGATTCTCTAGCTAAACCCCAGGAGCAGGTTAATGTACCAGGCACTCTGAGTACAAATATAGATCAAAAATATCTTCTCCTCCTCTCAGTTTCTGCTTTTATGATAGATTTTGCATTTTCTTCTTTCTATTAATCTATTTCTTTAGATCACTACAGAATACAAAGTAATCCTGATTTTTTTTTTAGGTGAGAAATGTAGAAGCTTTATCAGTCTGACTCCAGCTTCTGATCGAGGTAGATATGCATATTTTTTGTGCAATCAAAACTTTCCTAAGTTTCTGCTATATTTTTCATCATACTGTCATGTTCACAGTCAGGAATTCTGTGGCTTGCAACACGAAGCCAAGAGGACAGAGGGACAGGCAGTGTGTGAACGTTCACACTTATATGCTGAGGGAACTTGAGAGAGATGTGCTGTACACCAAACCAGCTTTGATGGCAGCCTGAATCTCCTCCATGTGCCTTACAGAGAGCTGTGAGGAAGCATTTCCTTTCTCTTCTTCCAAAGAAGGATTCATATTCCAATAAAACATTCCTACAGATGCTGCTAAGTGCCCCCTCTCTTGCCCCATTTCCAGTGTAAAACCCTCAGTCCATCACTGACCTGATTAGGCCACTCACTTTGCAAGTGGCTGACCCAGGAAAAAGAAATAAAAGTCTTTTTTCCCAGGGCACTGGAAGTTGAGTATTTTCCTTGATATGCAATTTCAGTCCCTTGGGGAAGAAGAAATACTTGGTCTCTGAAGGCTAGTCTTACTTCCACCTATTGCAGCTTGTCACTGTGCACTAATAATTAAAGAGTTTGCTGCATGAGAAAAACATAAAAATGGATGGAGTCACACAGATACGGTTCTCAGAAATGATGGGTACTCTGTGAACAGCATCAGCAAGTGTCATAGGTCAGATCAAGACAGCCAAGACAGCATCTAGGTACGTGAAAACCAAACTTAAAAGCTCTCCCTTGGCAGTGAAACCCTGTGTGGAAATAGGCTCCTGCCCTGCACAGGAGAAGAGCAAGTTTGTCTTCCGCACATGTCCGTGTTTGCTGTGTGCACAAAACTCAGGATGCAGCAGGCTCACCCTTCCTGAATTCATTGCCCATGGGTCTCATACACAGGCACAATCACCATTGTTCAGTGCATGTGAAATGATGGCTCAGTGACCAAAAATGATAAGATGCAAGTTCTTACAGCTGGAGCAGCAAAACTGCTGGGCAATGTGACATCTGGAATTCCTAAAGAAAATAACCATTTTTTAATAAGACAATTATTTTCTGGAGAAATAAATCTTGTCCAAGAGTTGAATGTTTAAATGGCCCATGAATCAGAGAAGCCACACAGACATTGTCAAACCCAGCACTAGGGGTTATTCACCACACAAATATTGTCTACTGTCCTAGGTAGTGTCTAGTAATCAAGGACATGTCTTAGCAATGTTTTGATTTTTAAGTTTTGATAGTTTGCACATGTCTTCATGTGATATCACTATTTGAATCTACAACCAGGAGTGTCAGGACACACTTACTTGTTTCTAAAAAAGTTTTGGGAAGGTCATTTGCCAGTTCTTTTCACTGTGAATCTGGACACAAGAAGGCTTTCTGCTCCTAGCTTTTGGACATTAGCACAGTAAAGGTCAAACAGCAGGCTGAGAGACTTTAATGGAAGGATTAACTTCTTGCATAAGATGCAATTACCACACATCCAAAAAGAGATGAATTAGTAGATAACCAGAGAAATGAATCTCAGTGAAACCTGGAGGCTGTCTGGGCTCATGAGGGCTTCTCTGTACAAAAAAAAGTCAAGATCCTGTTTGATAGAAAGTTAAGCCCATGGGGAAGATTTTATTTAATTGCTAGACCCACAGGCAGTGTGGCTATGTGCATGGCCTCACAGTTTGTTAGCTGGGTGACATGGTCTGCTGTTCCAGTAGACTTCTCTCTGGACTCAGAACCAAGATGTCAACAGCTAGATAACTGCATAGTAATTATTTTTATATTAACTCTGGTTCATGGTGATCTTAGGGTAGCTGGTGAGTGTAAAACCATACTGCCCCACTTTGCACTATAAGCTTGTAAATGCATAACAGGAACATGCAACTTCTTGTCTACTGAATGGCCAAGTCTGTAGAGGAAATGATAATGTAGGGTGTCCATTGACTTTGAAGCCTTCCCATAGATGTTATCGGAGCATCCTCACAGCCTTTGAGCTTCTGTTTAATGCTGTATGAGCAATATAAATGAAGAAGAAGGAAATGGTGAAAATACTAAATGACTGCTTATAATATCAGTGCTATCGATTTGGTTTTCAGGAGTTTTATGGCTGTCTATTGTAGCAGAGCTTCTCTACGTCATTTTTCTTCTGATGGGAAACATTCTTATGTCAGTAGAAATGTGTTACTACAGTTCTGTCATTGATGGGCTTAAGATCAACGCCTTCTCTGCTGTAGTCACCGTATTAGCAGGTACAGTTAAGTATCTCAATTAATTACATCTAGAATAGTCTTCCATCTGAAAATTGGCAACAGTGTCCAAGTTTTAAAACTCTTACAATACCTATGGAGAGACTAACAATACAAGATGAAGCAAAAATGTATGGAAAAATAATATTTTCATTTAATGATTTCTTAATATTATTTATTTTGTATTTTATATTTCTAGCTTTTGCTATTTTTAACTTATTTATTTGTTTCATAATTTTTAATTTCATTGCACATCAATCTGAATTAAACTTCAGCTAATGGAAACAGTAGCTATATTGAAAACACACAGTTAAGGAAACCCTGTTATAGTATTTAACTGCTGATTAAAAAAACCACGTTAAATCTCGTATTTGATTTCTCAGTTCCCTCAGTCTCTAGATCAGATTAAATTAAATTTAAAAATGTATGTTTTAATTGAAGCAGAATATGATGGTTTAAAAGAAGAATCTCACTGTTGACATTTTCTGACCATATGTATGTAGAATTATGATGTCCCATATGTGGCTCTTGACTATACAGAAATTATTATTCTAATTTATGTTTTCTCTTAACTACATAAGCACTGCTAGTTAACTCCACTGCTATGAAATACAGATTATTGGTAACACAGTCCTGTTGCCCTTCGTGGCCTATGATGAAAATGAAGCTTGACAGGCACTATGAATATGCAGGCATATGACTATGCTTGCCTTTTATACCTATATTAGTAACATTTTTCACCATTTTTCAAGCACCAAAAGTTGAGATGCCGTGAAGTTGAGATCCTGAGCTTGACTCACGATTTAATCCTTGTACAAGAGCTAACAGGAGACCTCCAACACATGAGCTCATGTTCATGCTCCAGTTATATGCATTCCTGGGCAGCCAGACTGGAGGAATCAGGACAGAAATTTGTGTAACTCAGCAATGGCTATGACAGACTACCTCTCTGGTGGGAGATGGGCAGCTGTCTCTGTTTCCTGATAGCCACATCAACCATCAAACCACTTTTCCCAATCAGTTCAGTAAGGAATCTGCTATGTGGTCCGAGATAACTACCAAACTTGCTATCATGAAGCCCCTTGACTCGGTGTTACACCAAGGGCTCTCCTGTGGGTGGTGTCTCAGTCAACATCAGTATTTCAGGGAAGGCCATTTCCCAGAAGTTACTGAAGCCAGGCCACTGTCAGCACTGACTTGTTATGCCCGAGAGCCTGAGGGATATTGTGTGCTAGAGAGCAAGCTGTGCAAGAATTCATGAAACTTTAGGAATAGCTAACAAATTGGGTCTTGTGAGCTTAGTAGGGGACTATCTGCTTGGAGAAGCTCATGTGTTTTAGACAGTGGCATAGTTGATAATTCAGAGACCGGAGTGCTCTCCATTACGGGGCGGTCCCATGGCGTAATGGAGAGCACTCCAGTCCCTGAATCCCAAGGTCGCGAGTTCAAGTCTCAGTACGGACCATCCCCAGCAGTTCAATGCCTCCCTGCCATCCGATCCCGTCAGATCTCGGATGCTCAGCAGGGTCAGCCCTGGTTAGTACCGGGTGCTGTGACAGTCCCAAGGACTTCCCTGTCACTGTCTAAGCTCGCTCAGCCGTGGCAAATGAACCTTAGGACTTAAATGGTGGGGCCAGTTCTGTGCATGCTGAGCCTCACCTTAAAAAAAAAAATCCACTGCACAGGCTCGAAGGGCACATCCACGTGGGGAGAGCCCTTTCGAAATCTTCGTTCGCGAAGATTGGCCATTAATTGATAATTCAAGGATGTTTATCAATTTGTAAATGAAACTGGAAACAGAAAAATTGATGTTTACAGGGAAGTTTACTGGTGGAAGATAAAATGCTAAGGGCAAACAGATACCCCTAGAATTAGCCAACTGCCTAGTAGCAATTTTGAAAATTAAATTATTCAATATAAACCTTTCACAATCTACACTTTCAGTACATTTTATTAAGTGTTGTCCAATTTTTTATTCACCTACATATAAAATAAATCTGGCTACATTTACAGCAGTGGGGAAGGGCATACAACTTTGAAAAATCTTTCCACTGACTGACAGGAAACTGTGGGAAATGCGTACAAGACAGTGCAACTTTTCTGATAATAGCTAATTTTTCAGTAATAGCTGATCTATATTCAGGGTGATATTACTTAGAAGTTTTCAGAGGATAAGAGAAAAGCAGACTGTTGCTTTTTAAAATTTGTGGGTTGCATATCCCACTACTCCCCTGATTCCTCTGGCATAGAGAATATGTGTTAAGGGAGTGTATGAGTGAGTGAGTGTATTGGCAAATACACGACACATTAAATACACTTAAATTATAGTGTCCAGTATTTTTGAGGGCTTTATAGAATTAAGATACTTCATAAAATATTCTTCAGGAGTTCAAGGGACAACTGCAAAAAGCTGACAAAGAAGAGTGTCCTCAGTTTGTATTTTAATGTTATTATAATGTTATACTTTTCAGGTCTTCTGGGCATGGTTGCTCACATGATGTACACGACTGTATTCCAAATGACAGTAAATCTTGGTCCTGAAGACTGGAGACCTCACACATGGGATTATGGCTGGTCTTACTGGTACTTAGTGGTTTATATTTGGTTCTTCCATTACATTTCAGTCACTTTACCCTACATTCAAAGAATGTATATGTAATTTATAAGCAGTGAGTTTGTCTTATTTCACTCTTCAGGATGCAGTTCAGTAACCAGTTGTTGTTCTCAAAAATTCAATTGTCTTATTGTACAGAATGTCCAAGCTTGTGAGTTTTGCACAGCACAGACAGTACAGAGACGTCCAACAGCCCTGCATAAAGTAGAGGTTCTTCGTACACATCAGACCCAGATTTAGAGTCCTCATCTCCCAGGACAACTGTCTTACATAAGTTACTTAACATTCTTTCAGCTTTAGCCATTTAGGCTGACATTTTCCTATCACATATATGCTTCAGATTGCTGTATCTGGAACATTTCAGACAAGATGGTTCAAACTTGAAAATAGGCTTCGGTAAAATTCACATAATCTTGGCCCTGTAGATATCTGAGGAGATCTAGTGAATCTATTCAGGGAAAGGGCTGTTCAGATTTATTTTGCTATAGAAGTGTGTCTTTGAAAATCCATAAAATATGATCAATAACAAGCATTTGAGTATTAGGATGCTGGAAACTGCTGCTATTTCCCCAGCTGTGACTGAGAAAAAGAATAGGGACAACTTTATTTGGTTCAATCAGAAGTCAATCAGGATCAATATTTTAGGTCAGAAGACCAGAGTTCAGGCTGATGATCTCATTCATGCACACTATGACAGGTGAGATCATGGCTCACACTATCAATTTTCTTGTTGCTCTTTCTACTTTTATTTTACCATTATCAAACAGCTTGTAGCTGCACATGGTCCCTATGATGCAGACTTACTAGGGATTTTTGCAGTGAAATAGAGGTTTCTTTTCTGTTTTGTTCTGTTACTTTTCACCTTTTTGATAACTCAGATCTCATTTGAAGGTCAAGGTACATTATTCTGCCTCTTTCCAGGAGTCTGTTTCCCAGGCAGTTTGTTTGAAGCTGTTGTTACATGTGTATAAATGGAGGTGTTTCTCTAGTGCTCTCACAGCACAGATGGACTGGCCTGGTCAGTCCTCCAAGCTGGAGATCAGCCAGTTCGTGCCAAAGGGTTTATTTTACCATGCTTGTCCAGCTGATGAGGTGGCACAGCACCTGTATGTCATCCACTTGCTCAAAGTGAAAAGTATGATCCTGCTTCTGTCAGGAAGAATGGGTGTGAGAAGATCCAACACCAGGCATCTGGACAATACCCAGGATATTATCCAGCGGCTACTTGGAGGACCTCAACAGGTATCACAGGAGCTGTGCAGGATCCTTCTTCAGTCCTTTCAGGCTTACATTTTGCTTCTTTGACTCTTAACTACTTTCATTCATTCATGCTTTTGATTTCGCAACAATAATTTGGTTTCCCTGTTTTGGAGATCACTTTTCTAGAAGGTCTCTCCATTTCTTTCATGAATAGGATTGGGTGTGGTTTTCCCCTAAAACCAGTAAGAGGAATGGTCAGTGGAAAGAGGGGGAATGTCCCTTCATTATTTCACCCTTCCTGTGAGAGTGGAAATAGAAAACTGCAGACTGGTACTGAGGACCCTGTTCCCTCCTTTCCATCCCACTGGCGGGAGAAGAAAAACACCCAGATCACTAGTACTGTCACTGACACAACTCCATCAATGCCATTATCACTATCATCATCATGCTAATCACTGACGTCATCACTGCTGTCACTACAGACAATCTTCTCCTGAGCACTTGAATTAAGGACTTTTACCATGTAGCACAGTCAGGAATTGAGGACTTCGTGGATGCCTTCTAATGATTCAGTGCAGCTTGGGCCACTGAGTGCCCAAAGAAATGCTTCTACCAACATAAGACTTTCCAAGCCATCAGTACCTGAATATAGGAAGATATTGAGGAGAATGATCTACGTAGTGCATTTTTTGCTAATTAATTTTATGCTCCATTTTTCTATCAAGATTTCCTTTCCTCTTTCCTTTTTCTAGACCTAAATGGCAGCTCATCACCTTGTTTGACAGTAATCTAAAAATAAAGCAAGCCATACTTGCTTTCTTTCTCCTTGTCCTCTTTCATATATAATGTTGTCTCTCTTCTGATAACCTACATTTGCATCTCCTTTCCTGCTATGTGAACCTTCATCTTCAGCCTCCCTTAGCTACTCTCCCATGGACTGCATACGGAAAACTCATTTGATGGTAAGAGAGGAAGAATGCTAATGCTATTTGGGACAAGAGGAAAGATAACAGATACCAAAAAAGGAGCATTAATGATTACAACTGACACTCTCTTTCTAATTACCTCATCACCTATTTGTGGCCAACAAAACCATGAGAGGGGCATGGGCAGGCAGAGGCACAGGCAAAGACTGCTGGTTTTTTTCCATTGGGACTTATAATCATCTCCTTAATAGCAAAAAAAAAACCCAACAACCAAACAAACAAACAAAAACAACAAAAAAAACAAACAAAAAACCCCCAAACAAAACAAAAACAACAACCAAAACCAACCAACCAACCAAAAAACAAGCAAAGAATTGGGCCCATGGCAGCACTTTTCATCCCAACTACCAGATCTAGCAGAGCAGCTGTTCCTGCAAGAACTACTGAGCCTCTGTCATGAATCTTCTACTTGCCAGCATTTCCCCTCTGTCCTGACATCCAGTTGCTGTGGCCAGGGCTATTCTTCCATCTGGCCCAAGAAGCATGAAGACTTTTCTTTTTCCTTTACTGTGCTGGAAGTGCTAATGATGGAGAGACTAATTCTGTGGTATCCCTGAACATCTCTTCAAAAATTCCTTCCATATTCCTCTTTTTTCTTTTTCAGCAGCTTTCCTGGAGATTGAAAAATGTTTCTGGTATTGGTGAATCTCTCCCTCTCCTTGTGTTTCTCAGATTGAAACAATATTTAATCTCTAAAGAACTGGTCTCTCTACTAAATTCCCATAATTCACTTCATATGGGATGGTCTGTACAGGAAAAGGAAAATCCATAGTCCAGCTGAGCTTTTATTGGCATGTCTCTTATGCATATGAAGGACTGGTCACTTTAGTTTGCTTCCTTATTAAGTCAACCTCCTTGATTGTCCCTTGTGTTCTTTGTCTCTGGGCAGACTTGAAGTTGAATGCTCTTCTTATTGAAGCTAAACTTCTGCTTCAGCCAAACTGTCCTCTATTCACTGGGTCCCTTGATAACAAGAATCATTTCCTCTCTCAGTTCTTTCTTGTCGGATTGAGCCCTCCGCATTTTTCCCATATTTTGTACGGAAAAGCAAAATTTCTTAATTTCTTATAGAAACTTTGAAGAATCACATCAATACCCGTATATTGTCAAAAGAAGCCATTTATTTCTGTCCTTTGTTTTTTTCTCTTTTAACACAGTATTGGTCTACAAGAGAATCTGTTCATAATAGATTAATTTATTTCAGTCTTTGCTTTATAGAAGCTCTCTTGAAATTAGTTTCTTACCCTTATGTCATTGAGTCCTTCAAAGATCTTCAATTAGGAAAAGCACCTTTTAAAAAAGCTATGCTTCATCATATCAGTTCTATCAATTTGTCTACTGATGTGACTGTGCTTCAGTTATTCAGCCAAAAATACCAGCTACACGACTCAGTACTATTGAAGCCTTTTATCTCATTCCAGAACCTGAATTTTCAGTTCTATCTACCATTGTTGGCTCAATCCACACGTTACACAACATTGTGGGTAGACCTGCTGTCCCATTCTCACTTTGCATGGGGAGGTAAATCTGGCAATAGTCCCCTATTCTTGCTCTCTGTTTGTTATAAGAGTTCTTCTGCAGCTCCCTCCATTTGAGACTTACTCAGGATGTATTTTGATTGATGTTAGGAACAAAGACTGCTTAAGCTGCTCCCCTTCTTGCTTCTGGGATCCTTTCACATCTCCATGCCATACTCCACTGTCCTCAATTTCTGTCACCATATCTGATTTCTGATCACCCTAGAAAGCAATAGCGGCCAAAAATACTGAGGGGGAAAAGGGGTAAGAAGGTGAGCAGGGAGAGGTACTTATTTAAAAATGTAAGTGAATTTGTTGAGCCATATCAAGGATGTGGTAATAAACAGCTCCGAGGGAGAGGTGAGATAAACACAGGAGTTTCTTAAATTGATTTCTCTACCAAAGTACGTTTCATTTGATAATCGTGATCTTACCATGTTAAGAAAGCCACTGATGAGCAAGTACCTGTGCTATTGATTCCAATCCATGCCACTGTGAACAGATTTTTACATGCTGCTTTTACACCTTCAGATGCATTGCCCACTTTGTAGTCTGGAATGTCACATATTTTTAGCAAATTGTACCTCAATATAATTTTTTTATTTTACTTCTGTTTTCTACGGTTTTACTTTTACCATTTCAGAATTGATATCCTTTTCTCTCTGTTTTGTCATGGCCTGCATTTTCCAGGAATGCATTTCAGTGCTCTAAACCTGCTTTAGTCGACTATTTAGTTGTGCCATCTCTGTTCATTTTAAATTTTGATGGTTCACACGCATTTTTCTCAGTGTCCTTTGTGAGATTTGTACTCTTAGTAACTGTAACCTTTAATTTTTTATGCATACTCATGTTTCATAATTCCTTTTTCTGATATTAAGCTCTAAGCAGAATAAACAGAGAAATTGTAAATAGGGTTTCATTAACCAGGAATGTCAAATGTGAATATTGTAACAAATATGTAGATGTCAACTGTTTAAGTCAGGTCTGTAGATGGCCATTAACCAAGAATCTTTCTTCCTCACCCAGCATGCTTATCTTTCCCTAATACACACCAATACAACCACATGTATACAGTGTTTTCAAATTCAAAATTGAAGAGATTGAATATGAAAATTTCCTGCTAATTTCTGATAAACCTTTTTGTTTATAGCCTCGCATGGGCTTCCTTCGCTTGCTGTATGGCTGCAGCTGTCACCACTATTAACAAATACACAAAAACTATTTTGGAATTCAAGCACAAAAGAAAAAAGCTGGAAAGGAGTTTAAAGATTAAATACAAGTTTCCTGACCATACAGCTCCAGAGAAAACTTGCAATGTGTATGTGAACTCATTTCAAAACACTACGGAGGACCCCACACATGCAATCAGAGGCTTGCGTCACCTGGCCACTATTTCAGTTCTGTAAAGCTGAACCCTATGTCAAGACATCCTGTAAATTATAATACTAGATCAAAATGAAACAGTATTAATGAATAAAGCATATCAATGTGTAGAATTATTTATTTTTCTTAATAAATAAATTATATTTCTATGGATGTTTCAAGGAAATCTTGATATTGGAAAAGTAGATTCAGGTGTTTCTTCTCAGAAAAATAACAGTGATGCAGGTCCCCCACTGATCTGCTTTTTAAGCAGTCTCTAGTGCTAATAGATAGCATGTGAGCATTAGAATTTCAGAGCACTGTGGATTCCATCCTAATTCTTTATTGGAAAAACTGTAAAAAATCCCATCCCAAAAGCAATACCCATGAAGAGCAGGGCAGCAAATAAGACATATGGTGCATGGCTTGATTAATTTTTTTGTTATTCAGTGTGTAGGGGTTGCTGTAGATTAACTTAGTGCAGATGGGCTTGGGAATCTTATGGAATGGAGATCCAGCTAAAACTACAACTGACAGATAGAAAGCCAGCCACATCTTGGGCTGTATTAACAGGAACACACTCAGTAGATCCAGGGAAGTGATTATTCCTTGTCATTTGGCATTTGTTAAATGACATACAGAATGCAGTTTTGGGCTCCACAAAATAGGAAAAGCGGGAACAAGGTGCATCAAGTTCAGCAGATGCCCACAATGATGGTAGAGAGGACTGGAATATTTGTGGCAAGAGAAGAGGCTAAGGAGTTTTTTTGCTTTCAGAGGAGACTTCAAACAGATCTGAAGTCCTCCAGTATCTCCAATGTCAGGCAGGCTTCCAGTTTCTACAAGAATGTAGTTTATTATATGGAGCCAGGCTTTTCACTCTGGTACAGTGTAGGAGAACAAGAGGCACTGGGCATAGACTCAGCTAAGAGACACTTGAATTGGATAAAAGGAGAAGCTTTCCCATTGTGGGGACTTGTCAAGCAGTGAAACAGGCTGCCCAGAAGAGGCTGTACAGCCTTACTACTTGGAGGTTTTCAAGACCAGACTAAGTAAAGCTCTAAACAACCTGGTCTTACCTCACAGGTGACAGAAGGGTGAACTAAAAACCTTCTGAAGTACTTTTCTACTTTAGTTATCCAATGATCCTGCCCCTGCTGCCTCCCAAAACTCAAATCCAATATTTGTAAATGTTTGGAGGCTCATTTTTTTTGTTGTTCTCCTTAGTACTGATCGCTTTCTTCGGTATATTTCAGATACCAAATGAACCTTTGTTTTTAAGATTCAAGTTTTGGCCTTCTAGCAGAAATTCCTTTTCATTAGTCTGTATTTTCCTTCAATTAACAACTGGTTCCTACCCTATAAGAACATCTCAATGTGTACCATTTAAGATTAACATAATAATTTCTTCATGTTCTTCACCATTCTGTGAAAATAAGATAAGTTATATGGAGGCTGTTTGCCTTATAATTTATTTATAGCCATTGAACACCATCTCTTTAGCAGAAAGAACTGTAGAAAGAACATTTGCCATAGTATTCTCCTTATTAGTTTAGCATTTAACCCATTCCCAACTTCTAAACACTCGTGAACACCTTTGTGAGAGACTGAAATATCAGAGGTTGATGACTCAAACAATCAGCCTTCTGCAAAAGCAGCAGGTGCTTTGCTGAGACCAGGTTTACACCCCTGCATCTAAAGAGGAGGAGGAGAATTTTTTGGGTGTACACTAGAAAAACCTCTGTTCTGCATATGAACAGCCCAGGTGCAGAGATGGTGTGCACCACTACTGGAGAATTACCCTGACAAACTTACCTTGGTTTAACAACAAGCTGGGTTTTGAGCCAGAAAAGGGTAAAGGCTGGTAAGAAGCCGATCCTGTGAGGTGGGATTATGTTTTTTATCATGCCTCCCAATAAGGTTCAGATGTAAAACTCTCCTCTGGGGGACATATCAAGACATTCACACATAGACCTGAAGGTTTTCGTCTCTCTTGATAGGGCATAACTGCCTCAACTACACTGATGTGAGAGGCATCTGTCATTATCTTAGAAGATGACATAATGCATCAATGACCTCCAAGGCACCCCCAGACTCATTTCAGAGGCCTTCCACCAGAGGACTGCACACGATGCATAGTGTTGTATCAGACAGCATGAAACTCCCCCCAGGGTAGGTACCTGGGAAATACCACCTGAACTTTAACATGAGCTTTTGGTTTCATGGGCCCCCAACCTCAACAGTTCAGCACCTTGACCAACAGGCATAGAAATTTGTCCACAGGTGATATCTTTCTAATATCTACTCTTGCCCGTTCTTTCTCTTCCTTATATATTTTCTTAAGTGATATTTTCATTCTTTTATATTGCTATATTTCTATAGATAATAATCAAAACAGCTACATAACTCTTTTCCATTGCAACTAAATTGTTCTAAAATAAACCTGACATAGATATATAGATATATTTATACACTGGTCATTCATTGTCATTTCACTCTAATCCTCCCCAAGGGCTCTATTAGCAAGAACCTCAGTTACTCCACCTCACTGGGTGGGTCACAACAACTTTAGAAACAACCAACCAAACAAACAAATACAAAGTGGCATCTGTGAATAGGAGCTGGGGTAGACTGCATCCTGATACTGACCCCTGGTCATGTAGAGCTCTGTGAGACCCAATTAAGGATATCAGTCAGGTATTTACACCCAAAGTTTTCTTCTGATAACTTCAATAGTGTTTGTTGATTTTGTTTTACTCTGCCTGACTGGACTGCAGTTTCGTTATTTTAACTGGCTTCAGCATTTAGTGTTCATCCAAATTTTCCTACCCAGTGGGAAAACTGACTAAATCATATGCTCTGGCTGAGAAAGTATCAAAATTATCTTGGCTGGAGAGCAACTAGAAGACTCATCTACACCTATAGACTTAAACAGAATTAAAGTATAACTGAAGTTAGAAGTTTGTGATGAGAAATTTGTCAAGAGGTCGAGAGGTTTGTCTCTGGTCCAACCTACCTTCTGAAAGCAAGGCCAATGTTGTTGTTCACACTTAAGCAGTTGAATTTTGTATATATTGAAGAAATTGTATTTCCTGACCTCCTTGACAATCTGTCCCAATGCTTCACTTCTACAATTGCAGTAAAAGCAGTTCCCAATATCAAATCAGAATGTCATGTGCTCCAATTTGTGTCCATTACCCCTTTTTTCTTCTACTGTGCACATTTGAGAAGAATCTGGCTCCATCTTGTCTACACCATCCCACTATATAACTGCAGATAGCAATAAGATTTCTCTTTTCATCTTTAGAAAAGTCTGTCATTATCCATTACAGTGTTCTGAAACTGCCACCTTCTGTTCTTCAGGGGAACAAAGGAGTTTCCAGAGAGTTTGGTATTCACTCTAGTAGAAGCAGTCTCAGTTCCTTGACCAGAACATAAGATCTTGATTCTTTCCACTTGTTTCACATATTACTTTGTGATGGAGATGATTCTAACATTTTCACTGACATAGGAATTATTCCTGATTCCATCTGACTTTCTGATTTTTGCACTTATCCCTCTTTTGACAACAGATTTTTACCCACTCGTCTTGTTCCTCGGTGTCACTGAGGAATTTTCACATCACCCAGGAACATACTTGGTCAGTTCCTACAAGTCCTTTAAAAGACCTAATTTAACTAAGTGCTTCATTTCTTCCTTAGCCTGCAGTTTACTAACACAGACAGCCAGTGTCTGCCATATGCTGTTTCCCCCAGACTGTTTTTTACAGTGGATTGAACTCTCACAAAAAATGCTGCGTGTGGACAAGGGCTTTTAAACAATAGGACCTCATCCATATAAATTCTTAAATCTCAGACTGTCTGATCTTCTCACATACGAACCATTCAAGAAGCTATATGTCTTCTGCTCAATGTCTGGCAAATAAATTCACCTGATGAAATGCAAGATTTCTTATCCCTATTTGTAACTCAGGGTTTTGTATTCTGACCCTCATTTTAACTTTTTACTCCCAGTAAGTTCTGGAACTACACTATTTGAAGACAGAGAAAAAACCCAGTAAACTGCAGGTACCTGTGACACAAGTACTCAGATCTACACTTGTGCTGGTTACCACTGGAAGTTAATGAGTGAAATAGGCACTTCTGTGATGCAATTCCTATTATCATGAGCTGTAACTCAGATATATCAGGCTATGACACCTGTGTCTTTCAACTGCTTAAGAAGGTGGTCTGCAAGATCAGCCTTGAGTGGGTTATATCTAAAATTAGATGTCTAAACTGTCTAAAATCAGACAAGAGTCTCCTCACTTTTTAATTATACCTTCCCTCAAGGGTCCTAGTGTCTAGAAACATGTAACAATGCCAGTTTTCTTGGACAAGAAAATTAACAGTTGATTTCAGCATAAAACCCCATAAATTTAGAAAAGTGCAACTGCAGCTCACATCAAAAGAAAATTATTTGCCCTTTGGGCATGTGAGAAGCTTAAAAAGTTAATTAAACAAGCTGTAGCTGATTATCTTTCCCCTATGACCTACAACTAAATCTGCAGGCCTAGTTCTATCCTCATCTATAAAAGTTAGTATGATTACAGAATCTACAGATTAAAATACATTAGATTGAGGCTCACAGAAAATATATCTTACTGAACTCATAATTTTTTTTTTGTTATCATAATATTTTTATATACAGTAAATATCCACAGGTGAGACAGTGAAACAGAGATAGACTAATGAAATAGAAAAATTCAGATTACATAATAGATTTCCCCAGAGGAAAAAAGAACTGTTTCTTAAATACCAGTGGCAAAATGTTGTTCTCAAGATGAGAAAAAATCATCAAATAATAGAAAAGTGTGACCCAGTTAAGAGGACATCTAGTCCTTCTTTTCCTCTGGGCAGGATAAACTAAAGCTACACTGCTTTTTTACAGATGTTTCATTAATCTCTTCTTTAAAGCTTCCAAAGACAGGCATTCGAAAATTTCTGTGGCAATTTATCCTTTGTGCTTAACTATTCTTAGTAGAAAATTCTGTCCCTCTAAATCTCCTTTGCAGTAATTCTAGCACATAGTCCTACTTCCGCAGAAATGGAGAACTGTTTAGTTAGATCTTCTTGGCAGTACATCTTTGGAATTTGAAAATCATTAAGATATAATTTTCTTCTATTTTCTTGATTAAAACATATCTGTTCTTTTAAAATTTCTCGTTAAGTTACGGATGTTATTTTACCTTTGTCAGTGTCACTGCTTTTTAATGTGGCTCCTTGAACTGTTCACACTTTTGAAGTGAAACTGCATGAAGAATTGCTGCTGCTATCTAGAACATGCAAAATTAAGCAGAAGGGTTGTTCAGTGTATTTTAACATTTAATCCACTTGTTTTTACAACAAAGGGAGACAATAATAGATATCATAGAAATCACAGAATGGTTTGGATTGGAAGGGACCTTCAAGACCATCTTGTTCCATCCCCCTGCCATTGGCAGGGACACCTTCCACTAGACCAGGTTGCTCCAAACCCCATCCAACCTGGCCATCAACACTGCCAGGGATGGGGCAGCCACAAACAATGTTGATTCATGTTCAGCTGTGATGTCCTATGATTCCTGATCCTTTCCTGATTAAATTGCCCAGTTATTCTGTATTTTGGTTTTGTGGAACTGTGAAGGGCTTGGCTGTTGCTGAGATACAGACACAGGTAAAACTGAGACCACAAAAAATGCCCATTTGTTTGAAGGAGTAGAGTTCTGGTGAGGAGCAAGAAAATTTTAAACAAAGTGACTGTTTGACTTCCCAGTTAAGGTATAGTCACTCACATAACAATAAAACCCCAGTGCTACAACAAAAAATAAATGGAGCTCCAGTGGGTACTGCAGGAACTGGTTCCTTCTCCCCGGTGGTGAACTACCTCCCTGACTCAGGTTTCTTGAAGCCAGAGCAATTGAATTAGAGATACAGCAAAAGGTTAATGTCCCCGTAAGATGATAGCCATATATTTCTGTGCCCTCAGAATTCTTTTCATGTTTTTTTGTTCTACTGATGAATGAGGTATAGAAGTGAGCTGCTGTTGGAAGTTACATGAGCAATGGGATTTGTAGCAGCAAGAGCAATTTGGTTCCATGCTTCCAGAATAGGTATTTCCTTTGTAAATATTCTGCAAATGAGGCATTTTGACAGTGCCTGCAAAAAAGCATGTGGTCATGACCTCTGTGAGTACACACAAAAGGGTGAGGGAGGGTTTAAGAAACACAATTTAAGCCCTTAGATGAAAAACTGAAGATCAGGACACCCTCGCATTAGCTTTATTTATATTCTGGTTCAGCTGAGACAAAAAGGTAGAACAAGACCTCAGCATGAACTGGGAAAATGTAACTGGGGAGAGGAGAAGCAGCAGAAATCATTGACATTTGAAACAGAAACTTTTTTCCAGTCAAAAGCAGAGAAAATAATTGAACAAAATCAATTTTCCTCTTCTGTCTTTAGCTTTTCCCTAATCCCTGAGGCAACAATGGCAAAAAACAGCTCAGGGAAGAAGGTTCGAATGTAAACGGCTGCTCTGGGGATAGGGTTGGCCATAAGCACCTCCTGCTTCTTCCTGCTCACTGTGCGCAAGACTTCCTCTGCTACCTCCACTGGGTGTACACCATATGCCACCTTCCTGAAAAAGACTGTAAATCAGAGAGGAGTGAGAGCTACAGACAGGCAGACAAACAGACAGACAGATAGTCTGAGGGAATGGTGGTGAAAAGATACACCACTAGCACATCAGTCAAATCAATTAAATCCTACACACTTTTAAGCCTTTACCTACTCCATTCTCCATTTGCAATTTTGAGGTGAAATCTTTACAGTCCCTAAGAAAAGGAGCATTCTGAACGCAGTGGAACTCTCCCTTTGGACTCTTCCTGCTTTTCTCCACCTCTGTTCTTGATGCCCTGGTACATTTATTTTCTCATATAATGTTGTCTCTTTCCATTTTCCTTCTGTTTTCACCTGACCGATCTTATCTCTCCAATATCTCCTTTCTTTTGTTCTCCATACCTGCTTATCTTTTCTGTCATTCCCATTCTTTTTTCCATTCTCCTTTCACCACCCTGGAAAAGCTTCCCCCCTACTACATGGGCCCCATCTTCATCCATCAAAACTTACATTTCCAAATAGATGCCTCCCAGTTCCCAGGTGCTGGTTGGCGATGGTATGAACAAATGAAGGTTGGGCTTACAGTGCTGACAGAAATATCAAATTCTTCCATTTCAGCTCTAAGACAATCAAAAAAGCCTACAGCAGCATGCTTGGAAGCAGCATCTGGAAGAAAAAAGTCCACATATGCATGTTTAGATATATCACTGCATGTATGTAAACGTATGATAGTGCATTGTACATCTGATGGTGCATAAGGCATCACTGTTTGGGAAAATCAGCACAGAATGATTAGCCAAAAAGCAGAAGAAGAGTGAATGATTTCATGCAGTGAATTTATCATATGACATATTTAAAACAAGCAGTAAGAAATTATTTACGTAGGACAATTGTGCATGAGGTATGCAGGCAGCCTCCTGGACATGTCCAACAGCATGGGTCTGCATTTCCCAGCAGGAAATAGACCTGGGTTAGAGAATAGCACTACTATTATCTCTACATGTAATTATCTTAAAAATGTCTTTGGTGGTTGGAGCTGTCCCTGAGGTGAGTGCCCACACCCTCTGTTTCTGCAGTTTGTAACACATTCAAAAAATGCAGTGAAATACATGTCCATTACTGGAATGCAGGAGCACTACCATTTTGTAAATTAACTGGGACTTTGCCCTGCAGCAGCAATCTGAGATATTTTTAACATTAAAGTGGAAGTAACTGAATGTCAAGACTTTTTAAAATCTGCTTTTAGTGTCTTTTTATTGAGAATGGTATTAAAGCATGTCAATTTTGACCAACAGATGGAACTGTGTATTCAGTGCAGCAGAGCTGCAAAGCATTCATTCACCTTTTATTTGTCTCAGCTTGCAGTGAAAATCAACCTGTGCATAATATAAACAATGGCAGATAGACTCTGGCAATGGAGAGGTGTTTCTCCATTCATTTTGACATTCCTTCTTCTGGCAGCTTCATTTCATGTAACATAAATATTGAAGGGGCACTGTAAAAACTCTCTGTTGACCCTTCTTCTTCTCATGGTTTTATACAAATACAGTGTATTTTGACACTATTGTCCGTATCCTAGACGGAAACCATTTCAGATGTTACATCAATGTGTTGTTTCTTTTCTGAGTACTTTTTGTAGTTCTTACACTTCTTTTTAGATGGGAGCCCAAAACTGCACACAATGTTCAAGATGTGGGCACTGCATAGATTTATGCATAAATGTACAAAGACATGAAGACAGTTTTTACTTTATTTTCTCCACTGCTTTCCTTATTTTCCATTCTGTTACTGTAATTTGCTTTCATAGAACTGTAAGTACCAACCCTGAGATCTTGCAGACCTTTTAATTCAGAGTCCCATCATTCATTCTGACCTCCTGGCAAGTTAAAAATTTCTAATTGCATCTATCCCAAGTTTAAAATGTCTATTTATTTCTATCCTATATTTTCTGTCCACTAACTTTGTATTGTATGAATGCTAAGACCTTTCATCATAATTCAGGACAGCCGAGTTTCCTTAGAGCTTTGGATAAGAGATCTTATTGGAAAATTTCCAGAAAGCCAAGCAAAATACAATTACCACATCTCCTTGTAAACTCCCACACATAAATACATTAAAATCATGAGACTTCCTTTGCAAAGCTCTAGCTTGGATCTACCCATATTTTAAATTTACATACATGATGGTTTCTAGCAATAGGCCCAAGCATAGGTGTAGATATATATTTTATCTATACAATATGTATTTATATATATATTATATATA
>VWZD01011938.1:0-13674 GCA_013396695.1 Sakesphorus luctuosus | reverse complement strand
CTGAGTTCCACTACTTCAAAATATTTTCAGCCAAATACTGTATTGATAGTCTACTGAATTAGGGTGCAAATCAGCACTTTTAATAACCTATTACCAGTGTCATGGACTACTCACAACTTACGCATTACAATGTTTTTACTATGTTTAACTTACAAGCTGCCCGAAATGGAATTCCTATTTTCCCCTGAATGCTATTAATTAGAACAATTTGGCCAGTTCTTCTTGAAATCATGTTGGGAAGAATGGCTGCAAAAAGAGAAATACAAGAAAGAACCACATAAGTAAAAGAGTTTCATGTATTTAGTGAAAAGAAGTGACAGATGAAGTGTAAGTAACACAGCTTTATAGAAGGCTGTCTCAATACTGCAAGCAAAAGTATTACAAAACCCAGTAGCTGGAAATTGAGTGTCTTCTAGACTTCACTTGGATTCTACATTCACACTTAGCTGTAGTATTATTTCATTTAATTGTCAATCTGCTTTAAGTGATAACAACAAGTAAAAAAAAAATACCTTTAGTTAATGTTATAGGTCCAAAATAGTTGGCATCCATTATCTTTTTATCAAGCTCCAGTGAAATGCTCTGCACTGCTCCTTTCACCTTCATACTTGCATTGTTGATTAATATATCCACACAGCCATAGCAATTCAGGATTTCCTTAGCTACATCTCGAATGCAATTTATGTCTGAGATATCCAGAAGAATAAGCTTTGGTGCATATGTCTAATAAAGAAAAGACTCGTTTCAATGATAATTGTTATATAAAAAATTAAATTTTTTTACTTGTGTTGTAGATGTATTTGCCTTGATACTTGAAGGAAGTGTTTTTATTATGCCCATATAAATGTAGATTTTTATTTTATCCCACTCCAGAGACAAAGGAGTTCGGCAATGAGAGCTGGTGTTGCTCAGCCTAGAGAAGGCTCTGGGCATCCTTTCAAGCCCCTTCCAGTGTCTAATGGGACTCAAGTTGGAGAGAGACTTGGACAGGGGCTTGGAGTGACAGGACAAGGTGGAATGGCTTTCCACTGGCAGAGGACAGGGTTAGATGGGATATTGTGAAGAAACTCCTCCCTCTGAGGGTGGGCAGGCCATGGCACAGGTGCCCAGAGAAGCTGTGGCTGCTCCATCCCTGGAAGTGTCCAAGGCCAGGTTGGACAGGGCTTGGAGCAAACTGGTCTAATGGGAGGTGTCCCTGCCCATCACAGAGGGTGGAACTGGTTGGTCCTCATGATCCCTTCCAATCCAAACCATCCTGTGATTCTATGATTCTATGATAAGCTTTCAGAGACACCGAAGTTCACATGAAGCAGAACACCATGGGAAGAGTAAGCTGGACTAGCTCCTAGTGAGGTTTCTCTCTCTTGTATTCAGTGGAGACAGAAAATAGGCACAGGGGTCACTCCTACCAGTCCAAGTCATGGTCTTTCTGTGAACTTTGCTGACCACAGAGTGTAAGGATTATAAAGGTTTTTTGAATTATGAAGGTTTTGAGGCTGCAGGCAGCTCCAGGCCTAGGTAGAGTGTTACCTCTTTGTGCAGCTGAGAACAGCAAAAGATCATTAAAACTGTGAGAAAACTGGCAAGATAACTAAACCAAAATGAGATAACAGAGGATTTGAGAGAAGCAAGCTATCGGAATGGAATGTGTGTAGATAATTTCTCATGAAACAAAAGTACATCTGGACAGTGAGTAACATCCAATTAGTAGTTGCAATAAAGTTTATAGACACTGTCATAAACCTATGAAAACTGACCATGGGTGAGATTTAGAATTTATATTGTGTAACTTGTATTTCTTTCTTTTTTCCTTCTTCATCTTCTTTTTGCTGTAATATAATAAATTATCTTGTGTGTGACACCTGCGGCCTATGCCCTTTTTATCCACCACAACAGTGTCTATGGTATAGTCCTTCAATAGATAAGTTACACATACACAGGGACATATGGAAAGCAGGAATGGTTTTTTCAACTATAGGTTATCCAAATAGAGTTTATATTTGTGTGTTTTCTGCAAAAACATAGATTCTATCAGCTATGGGACAGAGGAATGAACTTCAAGTATTTTCTCTTACTGTATTACTTCAACAATGTAATGTAGAGTCCCTAGTCATATTTAATATTTTTTTCTATTTGAATCTGTAGGCTAGCATGAACACACTATTTTTGTGGTTATTTATGCAGATGAATGAAGCTGACTGCAAAAAAACCCCACACAAATGTTTGTTAGCCTGATGAGCAATGGCTGTAGAATTTGTGTGATGCCTTCAGGAACACCTGTGTCCTGGAATTAGTCAGCTGTCTGTTGGTCAGAGAAGGAAGATTTCCCATGAGCATCAAAGAAACACCTGCCAAAGAGCTGGAGCAGGGGCAGCCTTGCATGTCTAGTGACCCAGCCAGTGGCTATGACGAAAGGACAGTGTTATTTATTTGCTCCCAAGCCCTTCTAGCTGGGACTTCTCCCAAAGTAGAGGAGAAACTCAAAATTAATTTCATCTTCAGACCCTTCTCCTACTCACTGAGCACACTAATTATAAGAAAAATTGATGACATTACCAGGCAAATTTCTCTGCTGAGGACTTCTAGCTGGACGGCTCATGCAGAATGCAGGAGCACTCAGTTGCTTTACAGGAACTGCCTTGGATTAGTTCAAGAGAGCAGAATTTTGGCATCATGCTCTAAAGACCTTCAGAGGTGCTTCTTCCTTTGTCTCTCTGGACTCTGGTGTATTACTTGGGTGACCAAAGTCACCATTAACAGTGAATCATGTTTCTTGTACTTTGTTTCACTGGATCTAAAAGCACACTGTGTACCTGAACAAGGTGTTTACCTCAGGCTATGAATACATACCATACTGGGGTCTGTAACACTAATTAAGGCATCATACAAAGCTTCTAACTTTTCCCATGTTCTGCCACACAACACAAGCCTTGCTCCTCCTGTGTGAAACACACGAGAACATTCTAGGAGAGAAATACATTCAAAAGAAATAATTAGACTAATGACAATTTGATTTTGTTTATTTTGCTTGAAATGGGATGCTGTTTTTGTTAATGATGTTGAATCCATGCTTTAAAATTAATTCATATTGAAGGAATATATATGTATAAGAAAAAAAGAAAAGATTGAAATGTAATTGTACATATATGAGTAATAAATTAGAATTTAATGTAATGTTATAATGCACAATTAATGGTACAGCACAATGGCATCATTTAGCAATGGGAGTTAATAAAAAACTAATTAATAACAGTATGTCAGTTAATGGATAATGGGTTTGATTTAGAAAAAATTTTCTGAATACATATCACAGACACACTTGCTATAAATAAAACAGCATGCAAAAATACATGGGTTGTTACAATACAAACTACATCTTTTGCAGCCTTCATGTCTAATGCACTATAAACAAACAAAGAAACTCCAGTAAACAGTAAAACTAGCTCTGTGTGCTACCCTCATGAAACTCTTGGTAACATGGAACTCATCTACAACTTTGACAGAGAGCAATACAGGTAAACTTACTATGCCCTGGAAGACAAGTAGAGCATCCATGAGAGAGCCCTTTCTCTTACAGACCTTCCCTCCCAATGTAATCTATCCCAATAGCTTTGTCTCCTGAGTACCAAATCTTCTCTGTAATCAGCAGAGGCATCAGGGACCAGCTCGTTCAACTACATTTCCCAAAGCCTTCCTGAGAAGAAAACTGAAAAGTTTCTGGGAATGCTGGGCTGGCACTGGATTTTCTTCATTCAGACATATTCTGAGGTAGGGATTTACCCCAATTTAAACTAGGTCTCTGGGGAAGATTCTTCCCCTTTTCTATACAAGTGAACTACTACTGTATTTTTCTGAAAGTGGAGACTCATATAACCAAAGGAACTGGTGGTCAGTGTTACTCATCAACCCTTCTCAGCACTGGCTACAAGACTGCAGCCAACTCATTAGTTCAAGTCTTCATGGTGGTATGTGACCAATTCAAGCCAAATGATGAAATACAAGGCTGTAGCACCTTGACTGCTTTTGCGTGGTCTATTTCTTCTCTATGTGGTATTGAGGAAGAATATATTCCTCACCATCCTGTCAGTGCGACCAAAGAAAGGCACTTGAAAATGTGGAGCATAGATACCTCATGGGTGTCTTTGAGGAATTGTTAGTTGTATCATCTTGGCAATTGTAGACTGATACAGGTGCTTGTTCTAGTTCAGTTGAACCGAAACAATGATACAGCTGCACTGAAACAGTCCAGGAATCCATTAAGGCTGTCCTCTTGACCAGGAAAAGTACACGATTGCCCACCTTTTATTTCTCAGAATAGACAAAGTTCTGCAGACAGGCTTCAGGATGCAACTGGTGATGTGCCCAAGGTACCCCAACCAAGGTCTGCTTTGCATGCAGCCACAGAGTTAGCTGGCAATGGATTATGTGTGCTTTTATCATTGAAAATCCAGGGTTATTTTTTCTGATTAGGTCTTCCAAAAAGCTCTCAGCCTTCAAGCTCTCATATTTGGTCCCTAAATTACATCTATATGACAGCTACATAGTCAGCCTGGGAAGAAAAGGAATATGGTCTTACAATGCCTTTTGTCTTACTTACTATGGCCTTTGTTGAATAGGCAACAGAACAACTCCAGTGCTATGGCTTGCTGTCCTCCAAGAAGCATTTTCTTGCTGCACTGGGAGTTTTTTCAGGAATTTGGATGTGGGTTTAAATCCTTTGCAGGGCATAAATTTGGTGCACTGGATTTTTTTTTTTTTCAGGAATTGGGGTGTGGACTTAAATCCTTTACAGGATACAAAAAATTGTCATGGGTTCAATCCCCTGTGTGGGCCATTGACTGAAGAGTTGGACTCGATGATCCTTGTGGGTCCCTCCCAGCTCAGAATAGTCTGGGATTCTGAGATTCTGTGGAATTTGCTGCACCTTTGCTCCTCTCCATCCTCCCTGGTGCTCCTGCCATTGATCCCACTTTCTGTTAGGGCTTTTTTCGNATGATACAGTATTGTACTGTGGAGTGGACAAAATATCCCATCAGAAGAGATGGGATTCGGTGGCCTCCCTATGGGTCTTTTGAGTTCTGGCTGTGTCAGTCTTTGAACATTTATGTGCATAAGAAGTGTGTTCAAGGGGCCGCAGAGATTAGATATGCAGAATGTTGGATTAAAAGTGTTGGAATATTTGCAGTACATGTGGAAAAGGGAGACAGTGAAGGAGAGAAGGGGACAGGACCCAGGAAGAAGGGGACTGGATGGGACCCTCTGGAATATATGGAGAATCCACCACCATATAACCCTGGGTAGGAGGAGGAGCAGGATTTGGAGGAAGAAGCTCCGAGGCCCCCAAGAACACAGAGCTTAACTCGAAAACAGGTATGCTCATCTACCCACTTAAGATTTCTTAAATGCTCATGTTAGACTCAATATCTGTATGGAAGCATTTATGGATCAATCTTGTATTTTTGCAAACTTGTACAGCTGGAGGTTTTTATTTAAGCAATCTCTGTCATTAGTTACAACAGTAATTTTACAAATATCTTTCATTGTCTTTTTTTGCCTAGCATAGAATTTTTTTTATTTAAAACCCAGAAGATTATTTTCCAGTACTACAACAATAACATCATTTTCCCTATAAACAACAGTTGGGGCAATCTTGTAAAGAAAGGTGAAAAAGACTACTGTGTGAACAGCAATGAAGGTGAAAAAGGGAAACCAATTATGTTCTCCCCTGAAATTTCCTGTACTTGTCTGAGTTATAGCACTCAAAAGAAACAGGAACCAGATTTCAATAATAACCATAAACCAAATCTTCAATCATCATAGTTTTGTTTCTCTTTTTTAACATTGGTGAATGTTGTCTTTAGTCCCGAAATTCTGGCATGTAGGAAAAGGAATTTGGCTGTTTCCCAAGAGCCCACGTACACAGCAGCTGGACACACAGCCCGTATTTTAAAACTTTCAACAAATGGCCATCACATAATGCATGAGTGGACTGCTCAGTAAATTTTGCATTATTTAGAATCATTCAAGCCTGAAAGTAACTTCTTGGTGTCACCCTACTGGATACTGGTTGTAGATATATTTGGGATAATAAAATAAAAGTGCTGTGACTTACCTCCTTTTTCACCTCTGTGAAAAGGAGGGTAAGGGCACCCCCACCCCCCACAATTGCATTTCCAGACTCAAGAGACAGGCAACAGCTAGTCATAAGAGAAGGAAAAAAAAAAAGAAAAGAAAAAAAGCGGGAGAAAGATTATTAAGAAAACTGAAGTTAGAAAAATCTTCCCAAGGGGTCATGAAGTGCTGGAGCCAGACAGCTGCAGAAGTGTTCAATAAATGTTCCTTATTCTTGGAGGATTCTAAGATTTGTCTTGAAGCCACATCCAAACAGATCTAGCCCTGGCAATATATCTGCTCCAAGTGAGAATTTTGTCTAGAAACCCAGATATCCTATAATTCCACAATACATCCAGTCTCAGAAAGAGACCAAGAAATATATCATAGACTCATAGAATCATAGATTGGTTTGGGTTGGAAACAATCTTAAAGATCAGCCGGTTCTGGCCTCCTGCCATGGGCAGGGACACCTCCCATTAGACCAGTTTGCTCCAAGCCCTGTCCAACCTGGCCTTGGACACTTCCAGGGATGGGGCAGCCACAGGCTCTCTTAGCAACCTGTGACAGGGACTCACCACACTCAGAGGGAGGAATTTCTTCACATTATCCCATATAACCCTGCCCTCTGCCAGTGGAAAGCCATTTCACCTTGTCCTGTCACTCCAGGCCCTCTTCCAAAGTCTCTCTCCAACTCTCTTGGAGCCTCATTAGGCACTGGAGGGGGCTCTAGTGTCTTGCCAGAGCCTTCTTGTCTCCAAGCCACCCAGGCAATGAGACATTTAAATAGAAAAATTACCCCATACTCTTTACTTCTGTCCTCTGAAATCACCATTACAGATAAGCAGGCAGCCTAGTTGGAAGTACTGGAGGATGTCAAGTGGAGTAACATGAGTGATAGAGGGGGCAGAGATACAAACAGTGACAAAGGGGTGAGCCCTGCTGTTTACAGGTACCAAGAAATGTTGAAGTCTTTAAGGGCTGAAAAGAAACATGTAAAGAGTGAGATGACATCTGTTTACATGATTTGAAGTTACCCTGCTCCAACAGCCCATGTAATGAGATCTCATAATAGCAACATGCCAAAAATAGCACTCAGTGTGCTTATAAAACCTCTCATTCAGTTAATTAAATAAATAAAAAGCTCTGCAGTTCCTAGAAGTTTACCAACAGTTCCTGTGGCTGAGACTAAAAACATTAGTTTAAAAATCATAGTATTATTTCATAAATATATTTTTAATTTCTCCTTCATCCAGACAGTTATGAATATATACAAGATAACATGTGCATATTTTGTCACCCAGAGAGTGGTTCTCTGGCTATTTCTGTTCTCTGATACTAAGAAGAAATGAGACAACTCACCCTTGCCTAGTCCAGAGATTGCATCCGTGATCACCACCACCTTGTTCTGCACTGCTGACTTGGACAACAGCCACCTGACCAACTGGTAAATATAAATAATTCCACTGATCCCTAAGAGAAGCAATGGTAGAGCAAGTACAGCGAGAATACCCATCTCTGTGGGAAACAAAAGACCATATGAAAGTACAGTAATCATAATACATATTCATTAATTTTCAAATATTCTTATCTAAAAGCCCTATGTTTTCAGATATAGGAAATCCAGTGATCAGCATACCAAAGACTTGAACCAGTTGTTTCTCAATAAATATCTCAGTGTTATCATTTAATAGACAGGATAATATTTTTCTTTTTTTTCCTCATCTTTGTATGGTCTAGGCAAATCTGGATTCCTCTTATTCAAAATCACTATATTTTGGTAAAAATGTAATAGAATGTACATATGTATGTATATTCTCTTATGCCTTGAGGCAAAACATAAGCTAAAATATAATACTGAAATTTTAATTACAAACTTTTAATTATTCTGCTATTACTAGAAAACATAGAAAAAGCTTTTAATCCAAATTTCAGATAAAACTCACAATAGAAGTCTCTGCTGTTCCAAAAAGATAGAGAAAAAATTACCACTTACTATTGTGATGAAGAGTCCAGACACAGATAAATCATTCTACTGCATTTTTGCAAAACTTTGTGTCACAAGTTTAATCAAGATCCTTTAGCAATTCCATAGAGCACTAATTTCTTGAGGCTGCTTGCCCTGAATGAGAATGGCTATGTATGGCCCCATGACAGAGGCACTGCCAGAGTAAATATAGCATCCACAGTGTGATCCGCATGCCTGACATATCCAGCCCAACAGCTTGGGCAGTCATATAAAAACTCTTATTACAGTGTCAATTCAACTGTACAAAGAACAACTTCTCCTGTTTTGCTTTTGGTTGCTCATAATAATGTCTCAGTTTCTTTTGATTTGCCTTAACTTTACATATCAAAACATTTGTGTAAACTCTACAACAATAGATCTTCAAAACCAAGAAAAAGGTACCATAAAGCAGTTGCCATTTGAAATCACCACAGTTCAGCAATATGAATGATGTCTGAGTGTGTCAGGAAAAGGTCTCTGAGCTAGCTGACATGAGAATCAGTGCATCATACAGAGCAACTGCAGGCAAATTAGTGCTAGAAAACAGACCAGGCTGAAATCCTGTGCTGCCGGGAGCTGCAGGCTGTTTTCCATTCTCGGTATCTTTCCCAGCAGTTTCAGGACCTTACCAACTTTAGGTAAGTGATCTAACTGTTGCATTTCCTGCAGAGAGACATTACCTATTCATAGAATCATAGAGTGGTTTCTGTTGGAGAGGACCTTAAAGTGCTTCTCATTCCACTCCCCTGGCACAGGGAGGGACACTTTGCACTAGACCAGGTTGCTTCAAGCCATCCAAGCCCCACCCAGGTTCAAGGCTCTAAGCCTTGAATACTTCCACGGATGGGGCAGCCACAATCTCTCTGGGCAGCCTGTGTCAGTGCCTTACCACCCTCTGAGTAAAAAATTCGCTCCTAACTTCTAATCTAAATCTCTCCTCTTTTAGTTTAAAACTACACCCCATGTCCTAGAATTATCTGCAGATGTAAAAAGTTGCTCTCCATCTTTTTTATAAGCCCCCTTCAAGTACTGGAAGGTTGCAACAGAGCCTCCCCAGAGGCTTCTCTTCTCCAGGCTGAACATCCCCAGCTCTCTGTCTTCAGAGCAGGGGCACTCCAGTCCTCAGCACAACTTTGTGGCCTCCTCTGGACTCCAACAGAGCCATGTCCTTGTTCTGCTGAGGGTCTCTTACCTGGATACAGTACTCCAGGGAAGGTCTCACAAGGGCAGAGTAGCTGTTATTGTTAAGCTGACAATCACACTTATGACCTTTGAGGTTTTAGGCTTTTTCAAAATTTCTATCACTCTTAAAACTGCACTTCTGACAACCAGATTCACACTTCTGTTTGTGCTGTGTAATAGGTCATCTGAGCTCTAATTTTCATCTCCAATGAGAGAGTGTAATTCTACAAATGATAGACATTGATGCTGAGTTCTAACAAGGAGCAAAGACTTCATGGTTAGGTCTGCAGGTACCAGGACAGTGGTAGTTTTTGATGAGCAGGAACGGATAGAAGGTTATTTAAGAGGGTGTAGGAGGGGACTTTCAGACATAGTTTGTAAACCTAACTTGCTCTAGAAGCTAATGATTTCAGGAAGCAAGATGTGTATTCTTGACTGTGAAAGCTGAAGTTGCGTGCCAAAGAACCCACGATTTAAGATTTCCAAACCACAGAATTGTATTATGAACCACTGTTTGAAACATTGCATGCAATTCTCTCTAAAAAGATTCCATCACAAATGACAGATATGAATAAATACCCATTTTCCAATGCAAAATGGTCATGGAGTCCTGTAGTGTACGTCAGTTTCTACAGGAGAATGCAAAAACATTAAATCAAATGAGATAAGAAGTTGTGCCAAGCCACCTGCATCAACAGAGAGGAAATCTGATTTTCCATCATTCTTGAAGCCTCAGCTATCTTCTCTTACGTTTAAAGCACCAGCTTCTAATAAACAGATGCGCAGTTCCCTAGCAACTGAGCTAGTTTGTCCCTCTAATGGAACACGATGTATTGTTTGTTTAATTCATTCAGGGTTCTAGACATTTTTTCTGGGAAGGTAAAGCACACACTGAAGATAGAGTATTTATCTGTGTTTCAAATGATTTGTTTCCTAATGAACCTGAACAATGGTAAAAGTAATGTAGGAGCAAGACTAGGATAAAGTCAATTGAAAGAACTA
This sequence comes from Sakesphorus luctuosus, assembly GCA_013396695.1. Lineage (NCBI taxonomy): Eukaryota > Metazoa > Chordata > Aves > Passeriformes > Thamnophilidae > Sakesphorus > Sakesphorus luctuosus. The sequence continues at coordinate 3,371 of VWZD01011938.1, read as the reverse complement.
GATAGCCCACAATGTGTAAGATTGTACATGTAAAATGCTAACATGTCTACTACTACTAATGAACAATTTTAAAGGAAAACTGTCAGAGCGAGCTGGAAAAATACAGACATACAGTGCCTGCAAAACACACAAATCTTCCCAAGCACAGAAATATCAGTCTGGTGAATTACCAGTATTGCGCACTGCCACCTTCAGAGCACTGTTGGGAACACCACAGGAGGCAGGGTTAATTAAAAACTTCTAGAGGGCAGTTTCCATTTAAAGACTACATTGCCTACAGGGAAACTTGAGCAGAAGTGAAGCTTTCTCTCTCCCTCATCTTGTTCTGAAAGTCTCTACATACTGAACTCCAGCAACTGTCCCAGATGAGCCAGAGCTGAACAGTGTCCAAATCTGAAACTCGATGGACATCTAGAGTTTTTTTCCCTGAAATGCTCAACCCAACAGGCTGAGACCATCAGCATGCATTTACAAACATCCACAATACTGACATTTCACATTGTTCAGAAGTGTTGGATAAGCACTGGGTGGATGTTGTTCAATGTTTTGTCATTTTTTTATTTCTTGGAGGAAGAGGTTAACTCACTATAGAAAAAGCAATTATTTGGGACATTGGTTAAAGCATTCATCCAGAAACAACCCCCCAAGATTTCAAATCTGTATCTGTCCCAAAAAGATGATTCCAGCTTTACAGTTATCTTTTTTTTTGGCTTGCGAACTCCCTAAACATGGGCATATTCTTGTTCACAGCACAACTATTTGTTTTAACTGATGTTAGCCCAACATCTAGGACTACAATTCTCTCTTTGAGTAGAAGTGGAAAGACATATGGATTTTCATATACTTTGAGAGGGTATATGTCTCTAGCACTGAAAGTCAGAGACATTTTTAACACTAGCAGTAGCTCTGCAAAGTATTTTACATCTGTGCTTTTTTGGTGCAACTGAATTATTTTTCAGAGTCAGGTGAATTTTATCTTTTATTGTCCCCCCTCAGCTGTTGTTTCTGTGTTCTTCCATTCTTATTTTATTGATTCTCTTCATATTTTCTTTTGATCGCTTTGAGATCACTGAGCATACTGACAGGACAGATTTTGCTATTTACTAGAATTCTTGCATTTATACCTATGTCATAACCATTTTTGAATGATGCTCACCTCAGAGACCTGTTGTTGACTTCCAAGATTAGCCCATCGTATAATACTACTATGTATATTTTCAAGCACTGAAAAACACAGAAATTCTTTGGCCCTGGAGCAGCAGGAACATAATTTTGATTCACAATATAAAAAATCAATACCCACAATTTTGGATTAAAAACCTGCTCATTGAAAAATACTGTGATCACAATGCAAGAGCAAGATACTTTAAAATCAAAAATACAGTATGAACAGAAGAACATCTAGTTTGAGTCAAACACAATGCCTGCTCAAGGTAGAAAAGACTCCTCAGTCCATGCAATTATTTATCTTATTTATTTATTTATTTCCCACACATCTACAACAGTGGTGTGCCATGGTATGTAGACATAGTCCCTCCTACATACACCAAAGGATAAGCATCCTGATCAAAAGCTTCACAGAAACTTGGCATTCACCTCAGTAATAAAGACATACAACCACAATAGTCCATCAACTGTGGTGATGCCTGCATGGACCACTCACAGCCTTGGTCAGCAACAAGAAATCACTTTATTACTGCTTGTGCACTAGTATTTATATCCCTGCCCAGGGGTGGTTACATTATAATGAGTCACATGTTATTCTCCACCAATCAGCCTCCAGTCTGTTGGTTGAGCATGTGTGGTTGGTGACTTCCTCCAATGGTGCCCCTCCACTGTCCAGGGGATGAGACTGGAACATATCCATTTCCTTCCAGGGAAACCCTTTGGCTTCTCTCTCCCACCTTTGGATGTGACGCAGCTCCCAGCAGTCCTTTACCTTATTAACTGTGTTTACTGTATTAACTCAACTGCTACAGTCATCCTTCGTCCTCCAGAGGGAGACCCTGTTGGGCTGACCGACCGGTTTCCCTCCAGCTTCCTTGTGCACTTTGATCTACAGTCAGCTTCATTACAATCTGTAGGCATCTGCACTCCTGATGTTGGAAGAGCTGGTTTTTGGTCTTTACCTGATTTCATTCACTGCTTTTTTCTACTTCTGAATAGCTTTTTGTAGTCATTCTATATCCCTTTTTCTCCTCAAACTCCTTCCAAAGAAACAATCCACTCGGAATTACTTTTTGCCCATTGGTCCCAGTCCTGCAACATCCGTATGCAAGTTACGTTGTTCTGATCTGGTTAGCAGGCAACCTTAGCCTGATAAGTGTTACTGATAAGATTAGTGTGCCGCCGCCCACTGGCTAGGTGGGTCCAAAGGAGCATGGGACATCAAGCTTTGGGAGCAAACAACAACACAGCAACCCGGAAAAGCACCTGAGTTTTACCATATATGTCCATGTTGCAGCCTCTAACCTATAGGGTCAGACCTGTTGTGGACAGGGCGGGGTTAACTGGAGTTTATATGTCTGAGTTGATTTGAATAAAACGAGATTTTCCTTTCACACCATATTGGCATGTGCGATCTCCTTCTGGCCTGCTGCTGCAATATCTGGTGACCCCCGACGTGATGCTTGGGTGCAAAACATACCAGCTGCAGAAGAAGCCAGAATCTACTTAGTAGAAGCCCTTGAGAGCTTCTGAACCCCGAAAAAACGGGGTGCTTTGGAGTAGAAGCCCTGGAGAGCTTCTGCGCACCAAAAAGGGTGCCTTGGGAAGCAGCCCTTGAGAGCTGCTGGGTGTTGTGGCCACAAAAGAAACCTGACTGAAGAGGCAGGAACAGCTAAGAAGTTGATCGTGGGTTGTCACGGAAGACCTCAACGTGGACGACTACAAGACCTTGACTGGTGAGTCAGGATGAAAATGGGGAATATCGAATCGGTAGCAAAAAGCAGCTTACTAGGCGGCTTTGAAAAATTAGCTTATATTACTAAGCAAAAAATTGATAAACAGGCATTAAATCACCTTTTAATATGGGGTGAAGTTAAAGGACATCTAAACACTGACGGACATGCATATTGCTTAGAAACGTGGGACAGGATCGAAGAGGATTTATGGAAATTGTTCAGAACTGATCCTAGAGAGGCCTTGGCATTAGCTGCAACCTATAAGGATATCAGAGAAATGCTGTCTCAGCTGCATGGTAACGCGGGGGCCGCTAAGGCATCTGAGAGCCCACAGCTAAGACAGAGAGGGGGGAGAAAAATTCTCAGTGCAGCGGGTTTCCACCTGAACGCCCCTTTGCACCGCCAATGGGAGCGCCGCGTGACCGAGCTTCCCCACCGCCCTATAAATTACCTAGAGCCTAGGACTGC
>VWZD01011935.1:56995-73727 GCA_013396695.1 Sakesphorus luctuosus | reverse complement strand
TATCCTTGATTTTTGTGTCAATAAGATACAGTGCACATCTCTTGTCCTTTTTTTACAGTATTTCTCCAAGAAAAGAGGCAAAGTTACAAGTCACTTTTGAAAAAAAAACAACAAACAAAAAACAAACAAAAAAACCCCAAACAAACAAGGGAGATATCTAAGGTTTATCACGGCATTTCATCCCTATAAAAAGTAATGGAGTATACTTAGGCAGTTCCAGTAAGGGCATATTTAGTGGAAAGTGTGCAGGATTACAGAAGACAGGGTAGACAGGATGGGACACTTCTGTACAGCACTGAATGAAACCAAATAAGAATAGTGAAGGTCGAAATATGCATATGCATGAACATGCAGATGACATGTGGTGAATTCTTTAAACAAATTCAGACAAACGAAAGGAAACCAGCTGCTGCTACATCATCCCTGAAGTATTTCTTTGGAAAGCAGCCTCCTTCTATCTGTGTATTAAATTCTGAGTGCTTCCCAGTGGTCTTTACATTTCTGGCCTTTTAATGAATTTTACAGTAGAAACCTGTTCAATAGTTTGTAATTACTCATTGCATGAAACATGTATTCTGTTTCATTTGTTCATGTCACATTTGTTTAATGGGATTTAGTTTGGAGTAAGACATTGTTTAGGTAGACTGTGAACTGCAAAACTATCCATGTAGCAGCAGCTGTTCTAGACAAGGGACAAATACATTTTAATAAAACTCCACTGAAGACTAAAAATATTTGAGTGAAATATTGGGCACTTTACCTGAAGCTGTTAAAGGACTCATGAAGGACTTAAAAACAAAAAAGGTTCTGTTATTTGGAAATGAGCTTTGCATGTGATTCCATTAATTCAATTGTTATTTTTTTATAATTTTGCAATAATAAGGATTGAGACCCCAACCTTTTTTAATTCTGTTCTGACATATTCTCTTCCATTGAGATTTTTTTTGAATGAACATATAAAAAAAATTGAAATTTTAAAAAATAGTTACTGTAATTGATCTGAAAAGGGGTTGGTGTCTATATAAGGCTGTAATAAAAATGGAGGAGTTCTGTCCTCTCAAACCCTGAGTGGCCAAATTTTGACAATATCAAGCAGTTTGCTGTGTATGTTGAGAAGCATTATTTCTTTTGATGTGTAGAGACTTTGTGATCTCTGTATCTGATGCTCCCTGTAGAACAGTGAATTCTTGAATTCAACAAATGAACAATTCAAACATTCCATTTGAAACTAAGAAGGACCCCCTGGATCAGAGAAAAAAATGAATCTTCATCTTCAAGGTGGAAGATCTAACCAGCACTTGAAACAATAAAATTCTCTCAAACTGTTGTACTAGAATGATAATTAAGTAGTCCCTGGACCTAAGAATGAAACTATATAGGAATTGTCACATTTACTTTAGAATGGAAACATTTCCATTTCCATGTTTAACCAATGTCTAGATATCTTTTACTAGGAAATCACTGTCAGAGAAGCAATTTAACCACCAGATTTCAGAATGTCTCTTCTACAAATCAAGGATAAATTATTGTCCTATGCAAATTAGTAAAACTGCAATTATTGTAATTATATTTCACACAGTTGGCATTAATTATTGATACAAGCTCTGTGCAAGCTTTCCACCTGCAACTATTGTGTGCACTGAATGATAGAAGATCCCACTGATAAGCGGAACCACATGCGAAGGAGTCTAATTGTGTGACCAAAAGAAAGACATATGTGTCCTGAGGGACTCAAATCCTTTCAATAGTGTTGCATCAGCAGAGGAATTACAGAAAACTAAACAAGTTGATATAGGTTAATGGAAAATAATTTTTTTCCTGATGTTTAATGAAGTGTTAGTGAGTGAAAAAGTGAGAAGACTGTAAAATATTCTGAAGATATTTAAAAAAGCACATAATTTCTGGGGGCTAGTCATGTAAGGTAGCTTATGGAACAACGTTACAGTGAAAGAAAGTGTCAGGAATAACAATGCTGCAAGAAGGATTGTGTTACTGGACCTGGTGGTCACCTTTGCAAGGGAGCTAATCAGAGACACCAAGATTGGAGGCCTGTTGGACTGCAGTGATCATACACTGGTGGAGTTTGCAGTCCTGAGAATATAGGTCAAGTGAAGAGTAATTCAGAATCCTGAACTTTAACAAAGCAAAATTCCAGCTCCTCAAGGAGCTAGTCAATAGAAATCCCTCGGAAAATGTCCTCAGGGACAAGGGAGGAGAACTGAGCTGTCAGACCTTTAAGAATTATTTCCATAGAGAAGAGCGCTCCATCCCCAAGTGTAAGAAATCAGGAATGGAAGGAAAGATACTGCCACAGACAAACTGTGAAATTCAAAGTCAAGAAGGAAATTCACAGGCAATGGAGGCAGGGACAGGTGTCCTTGAAAGGGTATAGAGATGCTGCCTGTTTGTACAGGGATGGAGTGAAGAAGGCCAAGGCGCAGCTGGAGCTGAACTTGGCAAGACACGCAAAAAATAATGAGAAGGGTTTCTATAGGTATGTCAGTCCAAAAAAGAAAGTCAAATGAAGTGTTTACCCTCACATTGAACATGATTAACAAACTGGTAACAATGAATGAGGAGAAGACAGCTACTCAACAACTGTTTTGCCACAATTTCCAATGTCAATGTCTCTTCCCACATCTCTCCAGGGAATGAAGTTCAGGGTAGGGACTGTGGGAACAACATCACTTCCACTGTAAGAGAATACAGTGTTCATGATCCTGAATGTTAAAAAGTCTGTGGGACCTGATGATGCACCCCAGAGTCCTGAGGGATTTGACTAATCCAGTTGCCAAGCCACGGTCTGCAACATTTGAAAAGTCTTGATGGTCAGGTGAAGTCCCAGGTGTCTGGAAAAAGGGAAACATTGTACAGATTTTTAAAAATATTAGAAAACAGGACTCTGGGAACTAGCAACCCGTCAGCCTCCTCTCTGTGCCTGGGAAGATCATGGAGCAGATTGTTCTAGGAGCTATGCTAAGTCACTTCGAGGACAGAGAGGTGACTCAGCATAACCAGCATGGGTTCACCAAGGGCAAGTCCTACCTGACCAACCCAATGGCCTCCTCTGATGGATGACTGCTTCAATGAGAAAAGGAAGGTCTACGAGTGTCAGCTATCTGGACTTCCATAAGGTTCCCCACAGCATAATTTTCTTGGGAAGATAAGGATTTGATGGATAGCCTATTTGATGAATAAGGAATTGGCTGGATAGTCACATCCAGACAGTAATGGTCAAGGGCTCAATGTCTTGATGTCCACGCTGGGACCAGTAGTGTTTAGCAACTTCAGCCACAACATAGACAAAGGGCTCAAGTGCATCCTCAGGAAATTTGCAGACACATCTTAGGGACAGGATGCTATTCAGAGGGACTTGGACAGGCTTAAGAGGTGAGCCCATGGGAACCTCATGGAATTCAACAATGTCAAATGTACAGTTCTGCACCTGAGTCACAGCAACCAACAGTATCAATAGACAATGAGGGATGAAGAGATTGAGAGCAGCTCTGCAGAGGAGTTTTGAGTACTACTGGATGGAAAGCTGAACATGAGTCAGTAATGTGTGCTTGCAGCTCAGAAAACCAACAAATCCTGGGCTGCATCAAAAAAAGGCCAGCAGGTCAAGGGAAGTGATTTTACCTATCTTCTCTGTTCAGATGAGACCCCATCTGGAACACTGCATTCAGCTCTGGGGTCCTCCGCACAGGAAAGGCATGGATCAGTTGGAGTGGGTCTAAAGAAGGGCCACAAAGATGATCAGTGGACTGGAATACCTTTTCTGTGAAGACAGGCTGAGGAGGTTGGGGTTGTTTAGCCTGAAAAGAGAAGACTTCGGGGAGACCTTATTCTAGACTTTCAATTCTTACAGGGGCTTATAAAAAAGCTGGGAACACACTTTTTAGTAGGGGCTGTTGCTATAGGACAAGGGGTAATGATTTGAAACTAAAGGAGGGTAGAGTCAGACTAGATATGAGAAACAAAGTTTACACAATCAGGCTGGTGAAACACTGGAACAGGTTGCGCATACGGGTGGTTGATGCCACATCCCTGGAACCATTCAACGTAAGCAGGACAGGACTTTGAGCAACCTGATCTAGTTGAAGATGTCCCTGGTCATTGGAAGGGTGTTGGACGAGATGACTTTTAACATTTATCCCAACTCAAATTACTCTATGTTTTCATTGTTCTGTGATTCCGCAATTGTATGATTCTATGATACTATCAAAAACAGAATTGGAAGAACAGAATTAGAAACTGCAGGGTGATAAGTGCATTCAAAAGTATTGGGAACTGACCTCTGTCCTGGTTTGGCAGTGGATTTGAGCTGACTGAATACCAGTAGTCATTCAATTTCTTGAAGAACTTTCATGCTTTTTTTCTTAATCTCTTCCTTTCTCTCTTTATCTCACTTCCTTCATCTCTCCCCCTTTCCTTCCTTGCTCTTCTTTCTGCCTCTTAATTGCTTCTCTCCCCCTTTCTTCCTTTCTCTTTCCCTCTCGTTTTCTTCTCTCTCTTCCTTATCTGTATAGTTTCCCTTTCAAACAGACCAAAACACTGATTCTTTGTTGTTCTCTCTTGGTCCAGATATTTTGACAAACATCTTCCCAAAGTAAATTCCTCCAGACTTTTAAAAAATGGAGGTTTTACTTGTGGTGGCTTTTTGACCCCTACTTGGCACACTGAGAGCTCACAGCTATCCCAAACCTTTTGTCCCAGTACTATTATTTCCCTCAATGGAAAAAATGATTATTTGTTTATATACTGCAATTTCCTTTAGCTATGAGATTAAAATGTAAATCTTCAGGCTCTGGCTTTTAGACAAGTCAAAACTAATGGATTTATTCTAAACACTGCAATTACAGTATGTTAAAAATAAATTTAAAAAATTACTAGAAGTTATTACTCTCTGCCAGCTTGGGCTAAATTGTTTCTAAAAACAGTGGAGATTTTTCAAAATAGTCCAAGTTGACATGATTTTTCAGAGAATTTCACCAAAGTTTTCCTTGATGAAGTTTCAGTAGCTATAGGAGAATGTTTTGAAGTGCTGGTAATGAAAAAGTAAATTGTAACCAGCTGTGACAAAAAACTCACAAAAATTAATAAAATTAGAAATTCAAGAATCTGCTGTTTCTCATCCTACTTATCTGCCAAAATGATCCACTTCAAACCCAGTGGAATGAAGGCACAAAAGCGAATATTTATTGAGGAACTCACAGATACAAGATTCTGAGGGGAAGGTTCTGAAACTTGCATATGATTGGGTGAGTGTAGGGACGGAGTGGGTAACTGGTAAATGGATAGCCAATGGAGAACAACTCGTCAAATGACAGGAGAACTAACCAACAGAAACCCAGGGATTCGGGCAGAGGCAGAAACACATAGGCGGGGCGGGCACGGCACTGGCAGCTACATTGGCAATTCGAGGCAGAGGTGATCCCAAAACAGGGCCACCCCTGCCCAGACACATCAGGGGTAGCCCCGGCAGGCCCTGACTGCTGCCATATGGCAGCAGCAGCAGCTGCAGTGGTGCCTGTATTGGCAGCGCCGGGCAAAGACGCCTCCTGGGCAGCACAGCTCCCGAACCTAAGCGGCGCAATGACTCATCGGGGGCAACACAGGAGGGGTAGCAACCATGTAGGGAGATACAGAAAACTTTCTGAACCAAAAAACGTACAGTAAAATGCATAACTTTTAAATTTCAATAACAAGAGTCACTTGTATTTGTAGCTACTCCGGTCGGGGCTGTTTCCCGGTGTCGTCCTCCTCAGAGGTCTATTTTAGCATTCTCCCACATCAAAGTGTATGTTAGATAGTATCATAAGCAGAAACAAATGATGGCCAGAAGTAGTAGGATTCTTTGTGGCCAATTTTAGGATCAAGTCCTCAAATTCAGGCATTGCTTAGTTCTGACTGAATTGAAAGAACACCTTTCTGCTCATTCAAATGCATGTTGCCTCAAGAAATTAAGCATCATCTTGAGAGTCTGATCAACGAATCAATAGAGATGACAGTAACTTGAACAGCATGTTGATGATTCTGTCATCTTATGTTAAAGAAATTGAATGTAGATCAGTTATGGTATTAAACTGTTAAATTCTATGTAGCATATTGGTTTCCTAGGAAGTGATTAATGACTTTGAGTCTGAAGTAATCTGTTAAACATGCATATTCCTGGACATAAACTCACTGTGCTGGGAGAAGGCTACCAATAAAAACTGAAGTAACATTTTCTTATCCTGCCTATACTTTGATGGTTGCTTCTGGAAGTAACTAAAAAGAAGATAAATTTGGTATAAATTGAACTAGCCATTTTTTTTCCACAGAATTTCTCCATGCCAGTTCTGGAATGGCAGGTTAGTAAATATTTAAGCATAAGGAAATAAATGAAGTAAATCAAATACACCCACATTCATGCTCTGGCATTGATATTCTTGGATATATCAAAATATTTTCCCAAATATTAGTACCTTCGCACACTCAAGAGCAGAAGTGCATCCATTACAATGAGTCCCTATTCTACATGGAATTTTCTAGATACTAATTGGGTATAAATTGTTATTTAAGCCATAAATGTCATTAAAACACATGCAGTTATGTAATTACATATATATCACTATGTGTGCAATAATTACTTGTCTTCATCATGTAACATGCGATGAAGACAACACATTGTTCTAGTTTTTAGATGAAAGGGACAAAAATAAATGATACCATTAAGGAGATGAAAGTAAAATTTAAATTTCAGAAAGGCTAAAAACTTTTCTGAAAGTATCTGAAAATGAGGAGGTAATTAATAAACAGACAGGAAATCCAAATATACTGCTTTATTTTTTTATATGGTACCTAACCAGGATTTTTGAAAAATATCTAAAATACAAGTTAAAAAAGTAAAATGAGCACTTTAAGTCCCTTATTTTATGAAATTCAACTTGAGAAAAATAAAGCCAATTTTATAAAAGAATGTCAACAAATCAAAAGCTAATAATGTAAGAGCTAAATAAGATGATCAGCCATAAAGGAAAGTTGGAGTAGGAGACAAGGGTGAAATATTCATTACCCTTCCTAGTCATGCACATATGAGGCTGGCACAGCAAAAGTATTACAAATGTTCTCAATTTCAAGACAGAAACAATTTCAAAAGTTGTAGCACAGTTGTTATGAACCAAAGATCAGGCAACAATCAGCCATAAAAGATCAAGTCCGATAACTGCTCTATATTAAGGAGTGAGGGAAGATGACAAAAATACAATAAAAATGTTACATTTCAATGTTAAAGACCTCTACCTAAATTAAGATGCAAAGAAGACCAAATGCCTGTTTAACATGACAGCTTTATTTTTTATGAGAAGAAAGGAGCAGAGAGAAGCAGAGATACTGTAAGAATAAGATAGTCAACACCGTGGATCCAACAGCATCCCAATTGGTCCTTCAGTGCCTTTTACTGCATCTGGGTGGTGCGATCCCATCCACTTCACTTCCTACGTCATTTATACCGTCCCTCATGCACATGTGAGGTGAGGGTAGGTGTGGTTTTGCCATTACTTATGTTTGGGTCTTAATTCGGTGGTTGTTGGGAGTCTACTCGGGGGGTTCTATAAAGCAAGTACCCTACAAATCAAGTATCCTATTTGTGACATCACTTTGTGCATGGTGCAGTTATGCACTTGTTATATAACAAATAGCAATGGAATGTTGCTGCAAAAAATGCCAGGTTTGGTTCTGCCTCTGCAAGGCCAGAACTAAAACTTTTGTTTCTTTTGGTGGGATAGGCATCCTGGTGTTTTCTGCAGCAAATTTCATTAAGCATCTGTTAAAAATGCTATTAACCCTTCCCCTTACAACAAGGTGCATATTTTATGAGAATTCTTTCAAGAAGCTAGTCTCAATATAGTATCTTGGCATTTAAGGGTAATAAAAGTAGCTCTATTATTAGACATCATACACTTTTTACTAAGACGAAAAAAACAAAAACATCCCAGAATTTCATGTTTTATCAGTCATTGAAGATAACGCATACATCTCAGTTATCACAAGTTTTTATTAGCTGTGACAACAGAAAAGATAAGAAGAAAAAACTATTTCATGTGGTAACTTCTGTAAACTCAGGAGGAGATTTTAGGAGCAAAAAAATTATCTACTAATAAACTAATAATGAACTACTAATGAAACTGAAATAGCAAAACCTAAGCTTTACTGAGGGACAGCACTCATATTTAATAAGTTTCTAGATAGTCAGGAGAGAATCTGTCTGACTGTGCTGGTTTAGAGGTAAACCAGCAGGAGAAATGAGCTCAACACGAGAGAGATTGTAAGTCAGAGCTACAATTTAATAATAATAATATGGTAAATACACTGACACAAAAGGGAAATTGCTTCCAACTCCCAGAACCCAGCTGTGTAACCCAGTGCCCTGGGGTACAAACCCAAAGGGGTTTGTTAGCCTTGTGCTGAGCCCCGTGTGGCTTCTCCAAGTCCAAAGCAAAAGGAAGTGACAAACCCGTTGGTGCAGGTGATGGCTGGTCCAGAATGGTGGTCTCCTCCTGTCGAGGTCCTGCTGCTCCTCTGGGTCCAACGAAAAGGTTCCCGTGGTCTTCTTACCTACCCCTTTTTGTACCCTCAGGGAGCATCCAGTCCCTTCCCCGGGGCGGGGACTCACACAATGGGTGATTAACTCTGTGAGTCATGGGCTATTTTTGGACTGTTGATGGCCCATTAGCACCTACGCCCCCTCAGGCTGGGAATGGAGGTGCTAACGACTCCCTGGGAAGCTGCTGCAAATGGGCCATTGACCTTGGGAATGAATAGAGGGGGTAGAATACACAGCTTTGATCACCCCCACACAGTGACAGCTGGTCCCACCTGCTGAACTAGGACACTGACTCATAAGTGCTCTGGTCCAGATATCCTGTAAGTATTTCTCCAAATTTTTCACTGTCTTCTTTTAGAGAGATACACATGTCATGTCTGTGCAGTCATGAACATGCAAATATCCATGTTTATGAACTGGGAAGGTGGAATACAGAGACTAGCTAGTTTTATTCTTGGAGTACAGGATCATACAAATATTTATATTCTAACTCTGGACAAGTTTCCAGTTTCATTACACAGACGAGTGTTTGTGGTAAAAAAGGTTCCTGCTTCTATAAGGGAACTTTTTTTCTTTCAATGTTTGAGAAATTTCTGATCAGATGATCTTTCTGATCACTAAATCTTCATTACACATAAAGAGGACCATCCAGGAGAAACTTCCCACATCTCTATTGGTTATACATTTCTCACTGGCTGAAGCTCAGCTGCCAAACTACAGAAGAAAGGTTGTGCATCTCTTGCAAATCGCTGGAAACATTCAGCAACCATTCAGAGAAAGCAAGACATGCAATTTAAGCTTGCTTTTCTTTTTTCCCCCCCCTTTTTTTTGTATTAATAGTTTCATTTTTAATTGGGCTGAAGTGACAAACATTGAGTGTGGAGGTAAAAATATGAGGAAAAGCTTTTCTTTGCTTGCCTATTTCACCATTGCAGCCAGTACCCATTTGTGCTTTTCTTTGGCAACCTAGGTCTCAATTACTAATAAGAAGAAGGAATTGCACACTGCAGTCTGCTAACTGACAGAGGAAGAGCCAGAAAGACATTCAAGATTAAAAAAAAAAAAAATCCCTAGTGTGAGGATCTTGGGCGCTGGGGTCAGCTGCAGCTGTAAATTTAGCTTCTGCAGAGGCTTGCTAAAAACTACAAAGACAAAAAACATTCAGGGAATGAACTCATCCTAATTCAAGCCTTTGCAGATGGTTGATTCTCTAGGTATATCACTTTTATGACCACCAGCTGAAGTACTGTCACTCACCTTGAAATAGCCAGCCAAGCTTGTTCCACTGAAGGCATTGATGATGCCCTTTCATCATTTTTTTTCAGCTTCTCTCACTTTTTTCCCCTTTTCTCACATATACAGGTGGGTATTGAATAAATTATTGGAAAGTATTGTTAAGAAAGAATTTCTGATGATTGGGAAGGAAGATAAAGAACTTCCCCCCAGGATGTATCTTGTCTAACTTCTTTTATTTTAATTTGATATTAGGTTCAATGTCACACGAAATGACAATTCAAAACTGCTACTAACAAAGTTCACTTCCATTACTTTCCTATGGGCAGCTGTTGCAGTGTTGCATGAGGTGTACTATGTATAATGTTTTCTGTTCTTTTTGAATAATAAAAAGGTCATGCATGTCTGTTTGTTTTGCCCCTTGCAGAAGTTAAACAGATAAAGAAAATGAGTGTGGAACTGCCCTCCTGCCCAATATATGATGTAATTTCTGTTGAGAAAAGATATAGATTTGGTTGTTAATATTTTCACAGATATCAGAGAGGACTATAATCATAACATGTAATTTGTATATTTATTTAATTTTTCTCATTATTCTCATTTTTTTTTGATTTCTGCCTTAGAATGGTAGAACATGTTTAATATCCATATTTAGTTCCCCCATATAATTTATTATTTTTGCTGTTTCTTTTACATCTGCTTTAATATTTTTGCTTTGTCACACTTTTTTTTAATAGCTTCTAAATTTTTGGAGGAGTTACAGTGATAGAACCAGTTTTCTATAGCTCAGTTGGTTAAGTTTAGAAAAGTTATTAAATAGCATGTCTACATTATAGAATGATGGAAGATACACAGAAAAGACAGAACCTGTGTGTTATTCAGACACATAAACAATTGCAAAAAAACAAACATTTCCTTGCTCTAAGGAAAAAGATGAGGAAGGCAGTAAAAGAAAAAATGAAACCAAACAAAAATGAAAACAACAATAAAAATCAAAAATTCTACTGAACAACCACAAGACTTTTGGGAAATATTTTTAAATAATGGGAAGGAGGAACAAATTACCATTGAAAAGGGAAATGAACAAACAAAAAGAAAACAGCTCTGCTTTTCATTCTGAATAAAAGGCTTATTCCAGCATTATCTGTTGTTATTTTAAACAATCTTTTATTTAAAAACTGCTTACAAGCATTCTTGTTGCAAGGTATGCACCTGAGAATGCAGAGCTTATAAAACAGAACACAATTCATTGAAATGAAGAGTCTTAGAGTGGCAATGCTTTTAAAAATAAAAGGCTGTTTATTTGTTTGTTTGTTTGTTTGAAGAAAAGTCCTCTTTTCATATGATTGCATTATAGGACCACACAGAAAATTGATTCTTTAATATGTCATGACTATCTTCACCTGACAAAGATTATCCATCAGCAGTTGTTGAAGATATCTGAATGTTATTAATGATGCATTACTACTACTTCTCCCACTGCTTTTCTAATACCTGCAAGATATTTACATTCATGAGATAGCTACCATTTCTGGTCAGACCTAGACAGAAACTTGTCTTAGACATGTAAAGGTAATAATCAGGTATGCAGACAGCAACAAGGACTGATGAGTATCAGTCCATTAGCAGTCCATTAGCAAATACATATTCTTCAGGTTTACTTTTCCAGGTTCATCCCCCAAAACATCTCCAACCTCACTCCTATTTCATTTCATCCTAGCAGCTGAAGATAGTCTGCAAGATGATATGGTAAAGCTATTTGTAACTCTGCCAACATGATCAATGAACATAAGATTCTTCTCTCTCTATCTACATAGGGGTACGTCTAATCTTTCTGACCTTACAGACTCCTAAAGTGACCATCAACCCCACTTTAACATTGTGGTTCCTCAAAATAAAACAAATGTTCTTATTCTCAAAATGCAATGGGATTTTTCCCACTAAATGTAATACATCATTCAAAACCTAGAACTATTGAGTGATAGACAGACAGCTACTGGTGTCTACTGGGACACAAACAGAGGCTCAGCAGACAATCCTGATACTTGTCCCCGTGTGACTTCTTGAAACTACCAAAATTTTAGCTTGTTTTCTCAGAATTTTGATGTGTGAAGTATCAACATTGTCAAAAAATTAGGTACCCTATGGCACATCACAGAAGAGGGTACTGTTCTAGAGAAAATAGACCAAGAAATATAGGTCAAAAGGGGAAAAAAAAAGGACAACACACTGGCTCTTTACACTAAATACATTAAAATTTAGAGATGAAAAATTAAAAAACCCCACAGGTTTTACAGTTCATTGAGTGTTTCAGCTCCTACTATGTAGATATTAGAGTTTCTTCATTGCTTCTCGTATTGTCACTAGCTAGTGGGAGGTAACTGTTTAACTAACTTTTGGCCTGATCATTTTGCCAATGAGCCAGATAGAGGGGCTTGGTGAAGCATCTGGTGCTCGTTGCCAGGCTATCCCCAGCCTCCTCAAATGCAGCAGTTCTCTAAGCTGCTCCCAGCTGCAGCAGCAATCTTCACTGTGATAACCATTGTTTTACAGTAGCTGTGGGAATTGTGCTGGGGGACTTTTAGTAAGCCCAAACATGTTCTAGATGGAAGGATTTCAAATGTCATGCCTACTCACCTAGCAGTTAATTCACGTAACAATTTCTGCTGCAGACTTATGTCCACAGGGCTGTTATGCCATGAAACTGCCAGCATAACTGGGAGATAAAGTCTTTTCGTGAGCCCTGCTGAACATTTGATAATATTGGAAGCTTGGTCCTGTGAGGTGGTAGCCCCAGGCATTTGAACTTGGACATCATAGATTTAAAAACAAAACAAACCCATAACATTACATCAAACCAAACCAAGTGAAAGAAAAGAAGGAAAAAAGAAAGGAGTTCTGTAGGACTTGGAATATAGTTTTCAAAGAGAGATTCCAATTGGCTCCTCATCCCAGTAGGGGTGACAAGAAGTCATTGAAAGGCAGTGAGGGATTTCATGTTTCCTGGAGGAATAATTTCACTGGAGAAATTGATGCACTGTTACTTCTTGTAACATTGACATATATCAGCCTATTTTTCCTCTGGAGGTACGGAAGATAAATGGAAAAAACCCAATAGTTGATGACCTTTTGTTGCACTGATGCTTTTACTAGTGAGGAGTTTGTGATATCTTTGCCAGAGATCTGGAAGCTGAGATGGCCCTTCTTTTCCAGGGAGAGGTTATTTCTCATTAAAATAGCTCTTTAGACTTCTGCTGTATGAACCTTAATGCTTGCTTCACCTTCAGTCTTTTTTGCAAGTGGCTGATGATTTCACTGGTAGCTCAAATGTCTATTGCTCTAATCCTCTTTCAGTGCCTATCCAGAACCAAACCTCTGGATGGAACGGGTCTCTCTGTGGTGTATGGCTTGGAATTATTTCCTGATCCCCTTAGCTTTCACATAAGTCAATGCAGCCATTGCATTTTAAATCAATTGTATAGACACAAGACAAAGACAATATATTTTACCATCTTAGTAGTCCATTCTCTGAGCTGATGTGACCCTATGCAATATTGAGGATGCTGCAGTATCATAGGACAGGATCATTTGGATATCATTATGGATGACAAGTCAGGTACTGGAACAAAGGTGGGACTGCAGTTCAGGGGGCTTTGGGGAAGAGCAGTGAGAGCAGAATGAAGGTTGCTAGCTCCACTTACCTTTGAAAGAGCTCACAGTCCTTTTCTTTTTTAACCAGTCAAATGAGATGAGTCCAATCCTTTTGGGTGACACCTAGGAGTGTGTGGGAAATGCATGCTAGAAAGGAAGACGCAATAAAACAATTCATTGTGTCATCTGACAAAGTCACCTGCTAACCCAAAAATGCACCAAAACTGGTTTTGATCTTTTTCTATTGTGTTGATATACATGTTAAAAAGGTGTTTGGCACTGTTATCTAACTTAATTAACCTGGCAGACAGTGCGTTCAGCTGCCTTTCCCTGTGTTCCTTGTTTTTGGTTGGTTTGTTTGTTTTTGGTTGTTTGTTTGTTTTTTCAATTCTCTTTGAAAAATGTAAGCAAGTGGAAACCCTGAAGCAGCAGCAGAAAACAAATGCATACACATACTTCTTTCTTCCTGCAATACCATATCTTTTCCAAGTGGCTTGTTATCTCTTCCTGGTTTTCCCACAACATAGGAATTCCTCTCTAACAGCAATTTTATTTGTGTGTTTCAGCAAGTGACCCTTGTGGCTGTGCTGTCTGGCATATGCATAGTGGTTGTGTTTGCAGAATTCCACTTCTCATCCCGTCTGTAGCATGAATGGTGTGCAATTTCCTGAAAATTAGGAAATTTTGCCTGTACTTCTACAGAGGACTCATCTAACAAAGACAGCAACAGCTTATGGATTCTTGAGAATCTCAATAACTATGTTAGTTTCTAGAGTTTGAATGCAGCAGTAAGAGAGATTGCCTAAGTATGGAAAATGGAGTAAGACCATGTAAACATAAATGTTTAGATTAAACATTTTGGTATGGTAGGAACGTAGGATTTATATGTGCACATCCAAGATGCAGTACCTTGAAAATAAGACTCCCCTATTTCAAGTTCTGGGCACTTGAATGCCATCTGAAATATTTCAAATTCCACTATTGTTATTTTGAAGATGATGATCACTGTATTTGTACTGTCTGATTCACTGCTCACCTATAACTTTCCACTTGTAAATGCTAAGCATACATATTACCCTTTTTTTTGTTTTGTTCATTGTGTGGTAATTATACTTAAGAAAACACACTCTTTGCAAGAGCTTGTTAAAATGCACACAATGGCCCTTCTATTTACCAAAAGAAAATGTGGTTACATATCAACAAACTCTGTTAATGGAATCAGAAAACAAGTTCTATTTGCTAGTAGGCTTTATGTTTACCCTAAATACTCAAATGATTAAACTGTCTTTTATAAGTGCAAATCAATTCTCTTTGCTCCATTGTAAAGACAGTGATATTAATATAATGAAACGTGAGAGGATGGCTTATGTTTGTTGACTACTAATTCAGCAGTATAGCTTTGGGAAATTTTTGTCATTTATTGCTGCTCAAGAATTTATAACCTGGAGAAGCTGGTGATAATGGGCTTTAAGCCTTACAAACTCCCCAAACCACTGGATTAAAGAATCTGCTGTATTCTGTGTAGTCCCTGAAGCACGCTTTAATGGTTCTGCTGAAATGGTATCAATCATACGGGAACCATTCCACAAAGTTACAGTGAGGTACTCCAAAATGGTTAAATGTTTGCATTTTCTGTAATGCAACACGATTGTAAAACTGTATCTAGGAAGCCTAACCATTAGAATCTTGGCAGTAAAAATTGTGCAATCCATGTTTGGCTTTGTTTTTAATTTCTGTAAATTTGGGCTCCTAAGTTTTATAGAGCTCTCCTTTTTCCCCCTTTTTTATTTCAGTATTTTTTTCCTATGCCTTTCAATTCACAGGTGGGAATTGGAAAACAGGTATGATTTTCTTGTCATTTATAGGTGTGATATTTTGTGGGTTTTTTGTTTTGTTTTGGTTTTGGTTTTTTGTTTTTTTTTTTTTTTCTGCCAGACATGATCATTCATGGTGGTTATCCCTCTATGCTTTCAATCTGGAAATTTGCTTTTGATTACTCATGAGAAAATTTGTATGTTTTCATAGGAAATATAGTTAGATATTCTCTGTAAAGAACTTCCGTGACTGGGAATTTAGTAATTTTTACATATCATTACAAGTAATAAAGTAGTTGAGTACAATTGCAATTACAAAAAGGAGTGCTGTTTACTCCCTCAGTCCTTCCAGAAGCCTTTTCTGCAGTTTTAAATTCATAGGCTACTTAATTGCCTAATTGGTTACTGTGAACTGATATCACAAGCATGACAGTGAGATTATGATCAACGATAATCTGCGAGGGAAAGAAATTGACTGTAAATATTTAAAGCTGTATATTTCAGGGAAAAAAAGTTGTATGGTGCTGTGATTTTCTTCTGAAAGGGTTTGCACAATGTATTTAAATACCAGCAGATAAAAGAGTTTTGTCAGGAAAACTCAGAATTGGGATACCAATTTGCAATCACTAATAAAGTATTTTCAGGCAGGTTAGCCTTCTAGTTTATTCTGCACTCTTAAGGAGGTTTATCCTTTAAATTCTATGTTCTTCAGATTTTTAAAACATGTAGCTATCTGCTATCAGTTCTCTCTACTCTGACTCACATTTCAAAGAATAAATGCAACAGTAATAAAAAAAATGTAGCCACTGTAATTCTATAAATTGACATTATGCTGTAGAAGCTCAAATCCATAAGGCTATTACACTAAGCTGCCTGTTGTTTCTGAGGCCATGAAGTAAATAAAAAAGAGCCATGTTCTAGTATGCTACATAAAAAAAAAAGCACTGGAAAAGTTATAAGTGTTATCAATAATGATTGAGAGCAAGGTTTCTTGAAAATATTTTATTTTATCCAAATTGTAGTGGTAAGTTAATATAATTAAAGTAAAAATTGTGTCCTATGTAATAGTGTACTTATATTTTTCTATAGTTTCTTCAAGCTGTTTCATCCTTTTCAGTCCAGATACACCACCTTGAAGACATCTGAAAGTTTAGCTAAAAAACTTTTGCAGCGGGGTTGTAAAACCAGTCAGTAGCACAAAATCCACATTCACACTGGAATTCTTCTCCCCATAAGCTTTTTTGGAGCTCAGTGTAGTTTTGTGTGTTTTGCTTTGAGTTTTACTGTGTTTTTATTCTTCCAGTGAAGATTTCCTTACATTGTTGCTCTGTTACAATAAAGGCAGAGTATAAATCTGAGATAGCTGTAATGTTCAAAATGGGCATTAATTTCAATAATTATTATTATTATTACATTATTCCGATACAGTTTTTCTGATTATTCTGTC
>VWZD01011935.1:0-25204 GCA_013396695.1 Sakesphorus luctuosus | reverse complement strand
GGTGTGTGTGTGTGTGTGTGGAGGGAGTAGAGATGGGTTGAACTTACAGAGCTGGGGTGGCATCGTATCCCTCATGGCAGGGCTTGGAGCCCACAGGGGGAAGTCCCGGAGCAGCTGCCAGTCACAAACAGCCTGGGAAAACTATAACACCCTACAGTTCCTGGAGTCCCTGACCCAGCTCGGATGGGCAGGGACAGTGAGAACATGGCTTCTCACCCTGGCCTGGACCCCAGAGTGGCCTGGGGGTCAGCAGCTCCACTTGGAGGGTTTGGCTGTAGAGACCAGAGCAGATAAAACCAAAGGCATATGTATGCCACCTGTCATGGCCCTGTCATCTGGACCTGTGAAGTCTCAGTGGTAGCTATCTGTCCTTCTCTCTTCTTGTTGCCTCTTCTTTTTCTTTACTCCTTTCTTGATGCTTTGGGTGGCTTGGAATTGGAGGAATTGGATTTGACTTGTGTTGTGAATGGATTGAATATTGATTTGGGTGTTGTTGATTAATATGTGCTGAGTTGGTATTGTGGTGGAACATTTTGTCTAGCTTGTGTAGTGCCTTTTTGAACCTTTGCCAAGTTTCCTTATTTTCTCCCCTAAATTAATAAAGAAACCCCTTGGGAATAAGTCTGTGGCTTGTTCTCTTGACATTCTCTCATAGCTAAGCCTGTGAACCTGCAGCTCTGGGGCTGGACTGTTGCACAGTCATAACTTCATGTGTCAATTTAACATATGTCAAAATTCCAACATATATCAAAAAGTCAGGTTTCCTGCTTTGACCTGATTAATCAAAAAAAGTCAGGGTTAAGTAATTTAATAAAAAAGGAGATCTTGTACAATATCTTGTGAAATTTAAGGAATAAAACAATTTTTCAAAACATTAATATACATATGATGATCAACAAACATCCTTACAAGTGTGTGTGAAAGATGCTAACATCACTGTGGTATTGATAGTATTAGCTTTTACGAACTATACTCTTTCTTCTGAATTTCTTCCTTACAAAATAATATTGAGTTCATTTCACCTTTTCTTTTATCTCCAGGGGAACTTATTTGATTCTGTTAATTATAAAACTGTTCAGGCTTCTTATTCAGGTATTTATAGCTTCTATCATGGCATTTCCCAATTTGTAATAATTTATTCTTACAGCGTCCTTTGAAGAAAGTATTAGTAACTCTTCATTCTGATGAGGTACAGAGTACTTGAGATGGCATAAAATGAAATACTGAGAGTCTGAAAATAAACAGGTTGATGACTTCTGGCTAGGACAAACACAGCACCATGTTGTTATTTAAAAAAAAAACAAACGAAACCCATGAAAGAAATAAAACCCCATCAAACCAAACAGAAACCCTCAGACTTTCTTTTTGTGGGATTAATTATGTTTTTGTTTCTGAAACTTTCACCATGTTTTGTACCATGATTAACTCTTCCAGTTCCCATAGAGTTGAACTATTTATGATGGAGTGCTACTGGAAAACACTTAAAACTTCCATGAGAGGCAAGAAAGTACTTTGGAAAATTATCTTACAGGTGTTGCATTTAGTTATAAACCCAATGAATTAACCTCTCTCATAATCTCCATTTCTCCCTTGGCTCTGATCTCCCTGTAGTGTTAATATCCACCTAGCCCTAGACCTCACCCCTCCATTGCTGCTCTGTCTCTGGAGCCCATCAAGGAGGGTTGTGACTTTTAACTCCCCAAGATGGGGTTGCCATGACCCCACACCTCGTCTTCCATACTATATCCCTTTGCCAGGCAGCTGTACTTGAGCTGCCTCTGTGAGGCCTGAGAAAGCCCACTGACAGTCCACGGCAATTACCTGAATTCATAGCAGATCCTTTATGAGACCTGATTGAAAGCTGGGAGCATACACTGCATGGGGAAGAAATGCCTTGAGGGCAGTAAGAGGCCTTACTGATTCTGTGACAAGCCTCATCTGTGACTATCCCCTACCTGCCCATGGCCAAGGACCCCCTCACTGCAGCTCACTGGGGTCACCATCCCCCAAAACAGGGATGCCGCAGCAGGACTATTCCCCAGTTCTTCCTGGCACTGCCCAGCCTGAAAATCGGCAGGTGTCTTTCTAAGACATGGGTTTTTTTTCTAAAAATGTCGTTGGTACTTTATAATGAGAAGCAAAAGGAGACTAGATACAGATTTTTAGTGAAGATAAAAAAGCCTTTGCCCTAGTTGAAAACCTATAGGACTATAAAATAAGCAGAAACAGCCTTTCCCCTAATTATTTATGAGAGATAGTTTCTTTCATGATATCCTTGTGAATACATCAGTCTAACAGTTGTACTGTGAGAATGGCCCATTATTCACAGAGAGGAAAAACAGATTTCTGTTCCCCACCTAAGCTGAGTAGGATGTCCAGCTACTCACCTCCATCAAATGCAAGATGATTCTACCCACATAGAAGAGTTTTTTATTTGAGTAATTTAAAAAAGGCAGTTCTTCCTTAAGATGACTGCAAAATTTATATATTTCTCCTATCAGTAGAGGGTAGAAGTCTTTACAAATTGCATTTTGGATTTAAATTCCTATTTTTTGTTTAAATTTCAGTTTATGTGACTGAGTCCTGTTTTGAATTTTACTTGAGCATTAAAGTTAGGCTTTAGTACAAACTTTTCTCCCACCAGCTGCTGTATCCTAAGAGATTGTCATTGGAATACTGAAGACCTAAATACTAAAACCAGAAATATGCATACAAAACTGGCACAAGTCACTTTAAAACAGTAAGTATTGATCACTCTTTGTAAATATTGCTTTAATTTTTTAGAAAGCAGTTATTCTAAATTTATTCTACATTTTAGTATGAATTGCCAACTTTTAATATGAATATTAAGTTTGAACATTTAGCGTGTTCACAGATATGTTTACTATTAACTGTATGCCCACATGTAGTTAGTATGAAAAACTGAAGTCATTTAGTACCTTAGAAAAGTATTGAAAATTTTGCAGCTATTACACACCAAATCAGTGGTTATTGGGACAGAACCACCTCCTGGGGGAGCATATCTGTCTATGTGTGTGTCTCTGTGTGTGTGTGTGTGTGTGTGTGTGTGTGCAGG
Source organism: Sakesphorus luctuosus (assembly GCA_013396695.1). Classification (NCBI taxonomy): domain Eukaryota; kingdom Metazoa; phylum Chordata; class Aves; order Passeriformes; family Thamnophilidae; genus Sakesphorus; species Sakesphorus luctuosus. Next base: position 22,128 of record VWZD01011935.1, on the reverse strand, counting down.
GGAAGGGCATGCCTGGCCCTGCAGGCCCATGACAAACCCTGCTCAGAGTACAGGGGCTGCAGCCACATGGCCACAGGAGCCATGGCTGGGCTGTCAATCAAGGAGGGCCTGACTGGTGACCTGCCCGCACCACACCCCCTGGAGCCCCTGGTTGTTGTGACACCCTCACTTTGGCCAAGGGAACAGGGAATGGCCAGTGAGCCGAAGCTCCTGCCTGGACAAGTGGCTGCAGTGGCCAGAGCGGGTAAAGAGGCAGCACGAGCTGTCCATTGTGAGCCCTGGCCTGGTCTCTTCAAAGCCATCAACATGTGACCTACTGAGTCGTTATTATTTTTCTTTCTCTATTTTTTCTCTTTATCCATTCTCTTAATTTCTCCTCTTTTATTCTTTTCTTCCTCTTGCTTAATCACTTATTTTCTGTAAGTTGTGGGTACCTAACTGAAGTTGCATGGAGTTTGTGTTTGCTGAGTGTAGCAAAAGTTCCTCACTGTAGCAATGCTTGTTAGTCCTCGTAATTTGTTGTAATGCTTTTTTGAAGTTACATGCTATTTTGTAAAACCCTTTTTGCCAAAACACCTATATTCTCATTGAATTAAAAGAAATCTCTTAGAGAAAAAATGTGTCATTATTCTCCAGACATTAACTCAAAGTACCAAAGAATCAATGGCTTTACAAGTGTTTGTGTAGACAAAATCTCTCGAAGGTTAAATTGAAGTGTAACACCTGGTAAAAGTTAGGCCTTAGGGTCTGGGGTGTATCAGCAGCAACTTTTACTTTACAGATAAGCTCCATAGTTTATCTTATAACAACAGTAAGATCCAGTGTATTTCTAATAATACCTTATTTGCAAGTTACTGGAATATTCATATACAGCTTTATTTTTCCTTTTTATTATCCTCATCTTTTATTGAGATTCACTGCTGTGCTCATGTTAGCATTATATCAGCAGTTTCTACAACTGCAAGAACACTGTTTGTTTACATGTTATCAAATGGTTTTGTGATGCTACTGCAGATGGTCTTTAAAAAAGTTTTTCTGCTTAATAGTCATCCTCTTTTCCTGTTTGTTGTGGCTTTGATAATTTACAATGACATCTGGGATTGTTGGAGACCCTTCAAAGAAATGCAACCATAATATTTGCATCTTTCCTTTTTTTTTGTAGCTTATCAAATGTATTCATTGCTGATTCTTTGGTTTAGTCAACAGTGACTTCACAATATATCACTACATTTCCACTTTCTTTGTGTACATCTCTGAGACACAGAGTACAAAACAGAAACTAGGTCTGAACCTTCAATGTCAAGGAATTGAGGTCATAAAAACAACCTCGATGGCCTGATCTGTGAGTCCCGTGAGGACCCCCATCTCCTTCCCCCTGGGGCCATCAGACTGTCGCAGTGAAAGCACAGCATGGCTGGTCTGCAGCTCCTCACAGCCCTTCCCTGCATGGCCATGGGCCTTGCTACCTGGCACCAATACACAGGCCCACATCCCAGCCCAGCCTCAGCCCATTCCAATCCCAAGAGAAGGGTCTTTTGCCTAGGGCTGGGTCTGCTGTGGTGATCTCTGGCTGGGCTGGTGGGACCAGCCCTGGGTGCCAGTCTCTATTCTTTAATCACCTGTCTGTGCACACAGGATTGTGACACTAAGTTACCTCCTCTTCAAATCTTGAAACCACAAATGTGGAATCCTTGTCTTAGTTCTGGCCCTTCACCAATCAGTATGAAGAAACAGCTGCGTGTTGGATCTACAGAGTAAATGCATTTGCATGGACTAGCTTGAAGACTGTCTGTTCCAAATATTTACTGTCCTGATTATTTTTTTCTTTTTTTGTTTTAAAGTTCTTGATGCCACTCCATCTACCTAAGGGGAAAAAAAAGTCTTGATATCTGAAGAAAGAAAATTTCATAAGTTATCAAGCATATGCTTCAGAAAAGAAGAAGAAAAAATCCCCACAAAACACTGCAAACATAAAGTAGCTGAAGCCGAGTCCCTGTAATTATGAAAAATACAGTCAGAATTAACACCTTATTGATTAGTTGAAAAAAAGAAAGCTAGCAAAACTGAACACAAAGTTCCCAGCAGTAATTTAAAAAGTGATTCAAAGTAATTCTCAGATTTCCATTCCTTCCCTTAAGGGACTTTCTCAGAGTTTTCTAGTTGCCCATCCCCTCATGTTGAGTACACATTTTCTGCCCTACATAATTCAGTCAGCAGTCTGTCAAAGTTACTAAAACACTGAATGTGCAAATGTGTCTACATTTCTCTCCTAAATTATAATTCTACATGCTGAACTACTCATCCTAGTCTTATGATCAATAAAACAAACAAAAAAAAGTACTTCTGAGGAACAATAGATGTACTCTTTTTCAGGTAGCTACTTTAGGATTAAAAGAATCAGTCCCTAAATGTATCCATACCTATCCCTTGACAGTAACAGTTAAGTGACTATAATGATAGCCTGCAGTGCCTAACTCAGATGTACACATCCATTCTAAGCATCTCGAATTAAGAAGTGGATCCCATTTAAATTCCTAGAGAGATGGCTGAGCTAAAACAAAATCTATGAAATGAAAAAAAAAACATCTGACTTGGCTGATTTCATTCTGTTTGGAAGTGAAGTTGCCTCGTACATGGTTAGTAGTCCTTCAGCTGTCTGTCTGTTTTTTAGCCAGAGACTTACCATAGAACCATGGAATGGTTTGGGGAGGAAGGGACCCTTTAAAGGTCATCTGGTCCAACCCACCTGCAATGAGCAGGGACATCTTCAACTAGAAATGTGCACTTTTTTAGCAATAATTCTAGTTTAAGTAGTCTTTTTGCCTCTGTGGAGTGGCTGTTTGTATTGGCAAGGGCAGTAGATGGAATTACATGTGTACCCAAAAAAAAGAAAAAAAAAAGAAAAAAAAAAGAAAAGCATGAATACTGGCCTATGTAGATGTTCAAAGCAAATTAGAGGCATAATGGTGCTCAGATACAATTAGTAACATGAAGAAACAGATACGGTGGAGATTTAGTCTTTGTAACCTGTGTTTCACATGAGCTTGGATATGAATTTCAGGAATGTAGTCAGGCATTTCTATGAATTCAAAACTGGAGTTTAAAACTACTCCTGGAGTTTAAAACTACTCCCTGTTCTTCCACAATCCCAGGGTTAGTAATTCGATTTTTCTTTACTATGAAATTATTTAAGATCATAGTCTACAAGAAATCAAATTAAATTCATGTTAGAATAGCTGAGTTCTCTCCAGTAATTATAACAGATTCTTTGAGATATAAACAAATGCATTGCTTCCACCTATAAATCTTTTTTGTCATACTTATCAAAGTTCAAACATACACAAAAACCTGGGGATAGGTGACTGTAGTTTGCCCAGTTGCCTCAAAAGAGACCTTGACCAAAACAGCCTCTACTTCCATAGCTTCCCTCATTTTCAAATTAGATTATTGTAATTTACAGAAAGCAAGGACTGAATGATATTGTCTCTTGTAAAGTACCTTCATGACTCTTCTCACCTCAGGGGAGAATTGAAACCCAGAGGTGCAATTTTATGTAAACTCATTGAAATGTGGCCATCTTCTTCTAAGTCTTTATGAGGAAAACCTTTGAGATTATATTCTCAAATATTTGATGACAGTGAGTTATCCCATGCTTAATGACGTAGGTGTGATTCCCCTTCTTTCAGTTTCACAAAAATGCCTTCTTTCTCACTAAAGCACAAAATTTTGGAACCTTTTTCCTTGGGAAGATTAACTGTGGGCCTTTCCAGATGATACACAAATCAAGATACAGAAGATTGTTAAACAAACTTTTTCCGTGATTTCATACACTTACTGAAACAACTCTAAGTTTAAATCCAAGTGCAAAATCATGACTACATGGAGGAAGTTGGGAGAATGTATGTTTCTTCTTCCCTCTTAGAAAACCAAAACACATATATGGAAAGTCTATCACCAGTGATATCATCTTCTCTAATCTATGCTTAGTTACTTTAGAAACAGTATGTGTTACTGAATTTCCTGCAAGTAACTCCCAGATTACTTGAAAAAATCGAATCTTATAGCTGAGCAGCAGTGTATATTGAATTAATTTATGGCAACAGTGAAATCTTCTACCAAGCTCTTTCATATTTTTTGTATCTGCTTTGCTCTAGTATACTTTCTTTCTCTCTTTGTAGCTCTGTTAGTTCTGGTTCTCCTGTTTTCTTGTCTTTTTGAAAGGGCTGTTCTTGGTATAGTTCATCTGAAAAGAGGTACGTGGGTCAATGGAGTGAAGATAAGCACTAAGCTATATACCTGAAAGTATAGCAATTTATTACCCCCAATACCCACTCCCATCCCCTTTCAGCATTCTGGCATGAAGTAAATGAACAGAAAGAAACCTTTACAGAACACATTCAAGTCACATAAATTTTATACCAGTTTCATTTCAGTTTTAGCAATTATTAAAATTAAGCCATTCCTCAGAAGCTTATGTGCACAAGTTCAAGTGCTTTTTCAACTGTATTGCAAAGATAATGTTCTAGATATATTTGAAAGGATCTGGATGTTTTTCCTCATTAAAATATATTTTAAAGCAAATGCATTGTTATCTCAAGACATCGAAGGGTGAGTATAAATTGTGCAACATGTTTTTTTTATAGATTTTAGTCAGCACTGTTGTTTAAATATAAAAAGAGAGAATTAATAATATAGTTTATTTTTCTCCTCTTTCTGTTTATGTATCATATCATTGTCTTACAATTGTTTCTCATAAAACAAAAGAAAACCGCACACAAATTGAATTCACTAACATTAGAAATAAACTTCAGTTATGTCTGAATCCCTAAGGGCTGTATTTTCATTACATGCTAAAAGATCAAATTAAACTCTGTACTAGCTCACAGATCTCTTATGAGTGCACAATCTTTATTGTATGACAATTAAAACAAATGAATACATGCATTAATTTTAAATACCACCTGTATTTCAAGTCTGTATGTACTAAAAATGGAGGTATGATTTGTCCTGTCTGATATAATGTACTTGGGTTTGTAACTGCAATAGCTATACCATTTGAAGCAAACCATTCTACATTTCTTCAGGATTTTCCAGAATCATGTACATACAATGTAATCCTGGAAATTCCAGTGTCTTGATCTGAGCTGGCAAACTGCCAACCCTCCAAGCACAGAGTTACAGCCTCCCCGCCTCAACACCTAGGAAAGGGAGGAAAAGAGAGGGGAAGGAAAAAAAAACCTTCAAACTACGTTTATACTAAAACTACACGTATTTTTACGGAAAGAAAGAGACAATTAGAAGAAAGTACAAATATACACTCACACAAGTTACAAACAGCAAGGAATAATTTCTCACTTCTCAGTACACACACACAAATCTCACTATTTCAACCCCAAATTTTCTTAGAAGACTCAGTCTCCAGAAAGCCAGACCCAAGCAGAGAGAGAAGAACCCACAACAAACATTTTACTTCCCAAAACAACTGCTGGGCCAGTGCTGGGCCTGGTCCTCCCCATCTCTCCTAGGACTGCACCATGTGTGTGTCCTCTCAGCAAGACTGTTGTGGGGTGACTGACCAAGCCACTCCCACACTGATTCTACTTCCCTGGAGAATGATGTCATAATATAGTATGGAATAAACCACTATTGGCTAGAAGAAGTCAGCTGGTAGTTCAACCCAGCTCAAGTCAGCTGACAGCTTCAGGCCTGCTCTAAACTTAAATTTGGGCTCACCTAGGTGAACCCATAACACATAGATGGATGACAATCACAGTAGCATGCAAGATATAAAGCTTTTAAAGGCCTTCATTCAGGTCAAGAGTCTCATGTAGCAAAACAAAATAATGATCAAAACATTTTGACACTACGAGCAGTTTAGTTGTTGATAAAAATTAATGGGCTTTTAAAAAGGAGTCACTTCTTGGTCAAAGCAAAATAGTATGCTGTGTTATCTATCCTTGGTAGTAACTTAGAAGTGGAAAATATGACCAGGAACATAGAAGTAGACATAAAAAGTACAGCTGTCGATATTATCAGACTTTGCTACCATCCAACCTCTGTAAATGAAAAAAAGCTTTTTCATTCCTGCAGGAGACATTTGCTTTTGATTTTAGTTTTGTTTTTTTTTATCATGAGTCAAGAGTCTGAAGGACTTCTTGCTATACCTCTTCTCAGTTTATAGGGAAGTCAATTCAGTGTCACGTCATACAATGAGACATTATGAACCAACCTGTTGGGCTTTTAGAAATACCTACTAATTTTTTATCATATTTTTACTTCAATTCCTTCACTCATTGTCTAATCTCAAGATAAGAGATAAGAGATGGAGTGTAGGCTGGAGAATGGGAAAAGTAAGAACTGTAAAATTTATGTGTTTAATTATATTCTCTTACTCAAAGTGTTGGACAAGAAGAGTCATGTCGTTCAGCTAATACTCTAGTTAGTTAACAGTTTCTCTCTCTCTCTCTCTTATTGTTTACTCCTTGGCCGCTTGCAGTGGTAGACTTTGGGAATATATGAAATAGGAGAAGCATGACTCTTTGAGACTGCTTTTATGGTACACTGCAATTAACTTGAAAACTCATAAAATCCCTATTTCTTCTGACATTTCTCTCTCTTCGTAATCTGAGCATAATGATTTCTAACAATGTCAAGATTTATTTTAATTAGATGAAAGCAAATTATTCTCCATCACCACAACACATGAGTAAAACCCCAATATCTTCACTCCCAACATCCCCCACCCCATCCCCACTATCACTTTAATACTTATCCACTTTGTCCTTTAAATAGAAAGGTAGATTGATATTCAAGTCTGTGCTGGCTGTACATTAGTCAAGTGATGCTTTAAGAATTTTTATATATTTGTAGATTTTAATACAGCTGTATAATTTCTCACACTTAAGGTAGCAGCGGACAGTTTTTAAACCCCTTTCTCACAATGTGTGCCACATTCTTGAAATTATGTTTAACATTCTTTTCAAGGAAAAAGATTTTAGCAAGGACATCTTGTCTGGGACATGTGTACCTGGAAGATAACCTGTAGTCAATGCAATATAGAAGGCCCAAAACCCTTGTAGAACCTCCAAAGGGGCAGACCCAGAGAGGTTCTGGGGGTTGGTGATTCTCAGGTTCAATGTATCCATTAGAAATGAAAATTAATTAGTGTTACAAATTTGCAAGAACCCTATACTAGTTGTGCATCTATGTATCTCATTGCATTAAAGGACCTGCTCTCTATTTTATCTGTATTAATATTGTCTGGAAAGTTCCGTTCTTCCATTTTAGTCAACAAACTTTAGTTTCTATCTTTTCTGTAAAAAAATCCCAAACCACAGTGAAGGCTGTTCACAGTGAGTGCCAGAGACCTGGTCAGCCACTATCTCCACTCAAACACTAGGAAGTTTTCTGCTTGCTTTCTGATGTTTCCTCTCTCTTTCCTCCTTCCAGCCTTTTCTGCTTCTGTAGACCTGCAAAATCCCTCTCCAGATGGTGTCAGAAGATGATAGCTTTTGACTAAGATCATCCCCAAGGTCATCCAATGCAGGCATGTTTGCTTTTTCACCCATCAGTATAAGAAAGAAGAGTGCAAGGGTATGTTGAAGACAGACCTGACAAAACTCTTACATAGTTAAACACTGACCCATCCTTAAGGACTGTATAATTGCGTACAACCTACCACTCTGAAAAGAGATGGGAGCTGATGATTATTCAGCGGTCAGGAATGAAAGGAAGAGCTTTTTTCCTCCTTTCCTTTGGCCATAGTTTATTTATTTTACGATTTCTTTTTAAAGATAGTTTTTGGTTTTGGAGTAAATCTATGCTGCAACAAAAATACTGCTTTATTTTCTCTTTTAAATTACTATCGTAGGAAACAGAAGAATGGTTGACTGGCTCAAAACAAGCAGGTGGGAAGCGGTGGGGGAACAGGGTGAGCTCTGTGTAGGTGGGGCACTGCACTGCTCTTCCTGCCCCCCTGAGCCTTCTCACACTGCACTGAGAGTACATGAATGTTGGAAAAGTCAGCTGCTGGCCTACGCTGTAGTGGGGATGGTTGACTGCATGGGACCACCAGGAACTTTCTGGCTCTGTGTAAAAGGCAGGTGCAACACTTTGGTGCTAAAATTAGCATAAACTCACCTGGAGGGCCCCAGCAGACTGGAACAGGTAAGAGCATGAAGAAATGTGTGCCACATGGCATGCTCTACTACCCTGGATTTAAAGGCAGCTGAGACCATGCTGCATCCTAGGGTAGTGACTATCTACCTTTCTCTCTTCTTTCTCTTTCTTCTCAAAATATGTATTGTGAGCTGGATCAAGAAATACTCCCACCAATGCCTTTTTAAGTGCTTTGTTTTGTCTGGATATATTAAAGCTTGGTAAGTGCCATGTTCCATTGGAATACTCTAAATTTTGCAAGTAAGAGTTGCTTTTGAACCTCCTGAGAATTTTGTTGTTTCTCCCAATGCATTTCCTGGAGTAAATCCAGCTACCTCCACCTAAATCCACTGAGCAAACTGGATATTACAACTATCAGGAAAATCCTCTCTAATTATATTCATATTGATCCAAACACAACATTTTTTCCCTTTATTTAAATGTTATGATATCAAATAAACAGAAAGGACAATTTTTCTAGAATACTTACCCTATACTATGTTCATAAACAAATACACTACACTGTATTAGTATCCTAAAAGGAAAAAAAATAGACTTTGCTACTTAAGCATTGATGAATTATCCATACTATTAAATTGCCATGCTGATATGTTTTGGTGTGGCCAACAAATTCTCAAGCAACACACAGAGGTGAAACTATTAGTTTGGATGTACTTATGCTCAGACGTTAATGTCTTTGGGCTCACACTGTAATAGTCTTCAGCAAACTTAACCAGTCATGTGAGTATAGTTTACTACTTAAATGCCTGGTCATCACCGTATTTTATAGAAATAAATTTGAAACAGCAATTTAATTTTTACAAAAATGCATGTGAAGGTGAATGAAATAGTCTAAAATATTAGCTCAACCTAGCAGTTAAAAACTTTAAAATATGTGGTCAGTCTTGAGGTGGAGATAATACAGATAAAGCAAAACTAATAAAATTAACAATGTGGTACATACTGCCTTCCAAAAACTAGGCAAGTTTCCATCTGATGGACTTTGAGACAACAGAACTATGAGTAATAATTTAGTTTCTTGAATTGAATTTACTTAATCCTGAAAAAGGGAGTACTTACATTCATGACCTAAATAACAAAAACCAACCTCTATTAAAGGAGAGAGGAGGTTGAGATTTGCATAACTGCTGAACATTTACCTCCCTGAATAAAAGACATTTGTCTGCTTATTGCTACGTGGGGGAAATTTGGCCTGAGCCTCTATGCACAACCCACGATTCAGGGGCTGACAGGCTAGCCAAGGTCACAGCGACCTTGAGGCAGTCACAGAGCAGGTAAACGACCTCAGAGCCCGGGCTAGGGCCAGCCTTGCTCGCGCCAGGGGTGTCCTGACTGCTGCGTGTACAGGGGCTGTGGACCAATGAAAGCAGCCCGTTGCTGCGTGAACAAAGCCTTCTAACCTATGAGAAGTTGATGTCCACATGCTCACCCCGCAAAGCTATATAACCTGTTTACCCCCTAATAAAGTTTGATTTTAACCTCAGAGTCAAGACTCTGTCTCTATGAGAACACACCTTGATATCTGTTTGCCGAACCCGGGGTTGCGTCAGGGTGGCAGCAGGGCACGAAGAACCCTCTCGCTATGCACTCCCTTCCCCAACATTGCTAGTTACTGCAAATCATGCATTATAACTTTGTTTTAGTTTGGATTGGAGGAAGCACATTGACTAATAGATAATGAAAATGTCATCACAAATTCTTAACATATTCATTTCTCTACAATGGCATTACTTTGTAATGATGTATTAATGAGATTCATTATCAATTTATTTCTGATATAAAAATTAAGAGTATTCAAGGGTAATGTCTGAAAATGTTTGATTTGAAATTCTAACTGTTGTCTAATCTTAAGAATCCTAATAAATGTATAGCAAGACTGTAGTAGTAATATGGCATGATAATGTATAATTTAGTTGGGAAAACAGATTATTTCTCAGGCAACATAATGATCCATGAACTTCTGTTAATTGATTAAATATTCCCAAAGGAAGCTGCCCAGGTATGAAAAAGCAATATTTCTGAGTTAATGCAATCAAAGGGGTGCATCTTCCTTACAATCTTTCTTACAGTTATGTCATTGTATTTAAGGTGACAGACAAGAAAGTGCTAAACAAGATAACAGGTATCTAGTTAAGGTCTTAAAATGCCTTTTTTTTCCCCACAGGAAAAACCTGTTGCAGATTATGAAAGACCAATGCTAGATTTAGAGCTTGTTTTATAAAAAAGACTACTATTTTTTATTACATTTTAGAGTGTGCATTTTAAAAACTGTTCCTGATTTTTAAATTAATTTCTGTTTTAATGTTCACTATTCAACTACTGACTTCACTGCTGTGAAAGAAAATCAAGAACATTGCATCTGAACAAAAAAATTCATCAATAATACAAAAAAATAAAAGGAAAACATAAATTGAATATAAACTGTAATATGAATGCAAGTCTGATAGTGTGCTGTATCTAGTCCAGCATTAGACACCAGGTGTTTCTGATGAAGGAGGATTTCTGATACAAGGGATTGCTTGCATAAGAAATAGCATGGCCAGTAGGACTAGGGCAGTGATCATCCCCCTATATTTCGCACTGTTGAGACTGCATCTCAAATCCTGTTTTCAGTTTTGGGATCCTCTCTACAAGAAAGACATTAGAGTGCTGAAGCCTGTCCAGAGAATGGCAACAAAGCTCATGAAGGGTGTAGAACACAAGTCTTGCAAGGAGTGTCTGAGAGAGCTAGGGTTGTCTAGCCTGAAAAACGGAGGCTCAGGTGGGACCTTGTTGCTCTCTAAAAGGAAATTGTAGTGAGATGAGGGTCGGTATCTTCACCCAAGTAGCAAGCTGTAAGGGAAGAGAAAATGGCCTCAAGCGGTACTAGAGGAGATTTAGATTAGATATTATGAAAACTTTCTTCACCAAAACAGTTGTCAAGCATTAGAATACATTGTTCATGGAAATGGTGGAGTCCTCAATATAGGAGGTATTGGTTTAGTGGTGGACTTGGCAGTGTTTTGTCATTGAAATAACCCTTAGGAGACTTTTCCAACCAAAATTATTCTATTATTCTATTTAATTATTTATGTGGAGTGGATGCAAGAATAGAACTACATCAATAAGTGACATAAAGTTTAAAATTCGTTTAGTGTGCAGAATGTGTGTAGTTGGTGGATATTGATTTGAAACCCCAGATTCTTTTCTGCAAGACATGGATGCCACACATACCAGTCAGTGTCACAGTCCCTCCAAATCCAGTTTGGACCAGCAACATGGATCTGTGTAAGCAGGATGCTTTCTGACTGGAAAACCTATCAGTATCTGGTAATGGACTGATCCTTCAGAGTGGGTCTACCTTGGAATTACACCCTCTACATAGCATTGGGCAACCATGGATGTGGTACCCTCCACTACCAATGGGATGTTTTTTTAACTACTTAGTTTCCTACATCAAGTTGTCAACAAAAGTCACCAACGGCCTGGCCTCTCTAATCACACAATCCCAGGCCAACATCTTAGACTTTTTTCCATGTGTAATGGCAATTAGTGAATGCCAAAAAGATGTCTGTTATCTGTTGCTCTCCTGTGCCAATCACGTTACAAAAAGTGTGCATTTAGAAACATTAGCATAACAAAAGAATTTTCTTCTTTGTTTTTCCATAAATGCCAAGATAATTGCAGAAAAATCAAGCTAGGCAGATATAGGCAAGACCTCATTTATCTGAGCATGTCCATTTGGCTAAGCTACACCTTGTCACAAGGGCCCAAAATTTTTTTCTGGATAATTTTGAAGTGATTCTTGGTGAAAAAAAATTCTACAGATGTTCTAAAATTTTATGGCTCCTTTACACTTTGACACATTGATTTTTATTACTTCTTTATTTATGCAGTAATAGCAGTGACTTTAATAATTAGCATGGATCTATCAATGCCAGTTTATGTATACTTATCAATTGTAGTGTGACTAAATAGCATTTATTAAGATTCAGTTTTGGTCCCCTGGTGCCTTTGGGTTTTAAAGCCCTTAAAAAAGAAGGAAATTCAGTTTTATTCCATAATTCAGTAAACACTGACTAAAACCAGGTAATACATTCAGCTTTGTCCCTGATATTAGAAGTATGTAACCTTCTGTCATGGCTAGAACAGTGACCCAATCATTTTTCTTTAGATGCATCAGAGTGTGTATTCATGCAAGTTTCTGTAGAGGGAATAAAGGAAAAGGAATCCTAAATGCCATGGGTTCTAAGTAACACCAAAGTGAATAACGGCATTTACAGTCTATCTTTCAAGGCACATCACGACTACATTCTGTCCTTAAACATTCTAGAATTTGAAATATAACAAAAACTTTTTTCTCCAAATCATAAATCTCAGTAAACTGAAAAAAAAAAAAAAAAGGCATGACGGTAAAAGCTCAAGATTACTTTCTTAGTCACACATAGTTAAAACATACAATCTTTAACCTATTGTCATGGTTAAAGTAAGTTTTGTTTTCTATTTGCTTTTTCCAACACTGTTTTGGAGGAACTGTTTCATTAAGAACAAATCACCCCATTTGCCAGATCCAGGGTGTGTGAAGGAAATGAAGAAGAAACTACTGTGGAGGAAGTGGAATCCTTTCCATGTTCGACCATGTTTTTCGGTTGGATGGACACAGAGAGGCAGAACCTGTTGCCCTGCCTTCTTCAGGCCTATGAGAGGTCATAACTGTTACCAAAACCAGCAAGCTGAAACTGCTGTTGGGTTTGCAAGAGGGTCAGAGCTGCTGGGAAGCTGCCACTGGGCATGGACCCACCAACTGTAGTCACTCCCCACAAGAAGCTGCTCCAGGGCCAGTGCAACTGCCAGCTGTTTGTTTAATAGCTGCTGGGGCGCACACCCGGCATTGTTTCTGGAGGAAGGGAGTCGGAGTGGAACCAAGCCGCATCAGGGTCAAAGCTGCCTGTGGCTGCTCCCCCTCCACCATAGCTGGAGGGAAAACAAAAGTGAAAATAACCTACATGCACTGTGCAGTTCACAGTCCCTGCCGCCGTCTGCCTCCTGGGAACTGCCCGGGACCATCCCATGCCACTGCCACCTGTAGGTGCTGCTGCCCATGGAGAGGGAGTTTTGCCTCAGGCCAAAGGTGCTCCGGGGCTGTTCCAAGTTGCTGGTAGCTCCTACAAGATGGAATTGCGGTTTTGCTGCCACTCTTGCAGCTAGGACCACACTGCCAATGCAGGAAGAGGGAGAGAGCCTGTCACACGGTTCATTTATGCTGCCACTCCACAGCTTGGCAGCCCCTAGAGCGTGAACGCCAGCCAGGTCAAGCAGGTCAACACCAGGGCCAAAGGCAGCCGTGAGGCAGGGAACAAACAGCCTCTACACTAACACTGCTGTTACAGTCAGGATCTGAGTGTGAGTGGGTGACGTTTAATAGTATAACTATCTGTGGACAAATAGTTTTTTTCCTAGGTTTTGCTTTTTGTTCCTGGAATTTTGAGGGGGTTGGGTAGGGGTGGCAAGGGAGAGACTAGAGGTGATTTCTGTTGCTTGTTTCCTTGTTTGAACCATTCTTCTTCTATTGTTGTTGTTGTTGATATAAATCCTGTCAGCAAACTGTTATTCTATAACTTGTGTCTACTTGCATTTTATCTGTCTGTGTTGGTGGAAAAGGGAGAAAAAGGAAGAGATTTTTATAAAAGGGGAGGGAGCTCATTTATTGGAGTCTCTGCCCCAGCATTTGTCTTTAAATCAGGACAGCTATATACGCCAATGTTCTATAGAATAATTTTTCTAGATCTGTACTGCTTTTTCAAATTATTAGCACCACCCAGTTTGACTTTCCTCCGTTTTTATGAGTTCTTTTGGGAGAAGTGTACAGATAAGAAGCATTAAAAAACCAGTATGATTTAGTTTTATTCTGATCAATGAAGAAGAATAAAGTCAACATCAGTTTGAAAGCAAGTGCCATAAGCTTAACCACTCAAAAACAATCCACATCAAACCCCAAACAAAATAATAATCAAAACAAAACAAATATGCAACTAAATAAAACACAACAAAAATTGTTGACTGATGAGAATACCTTCATAACAGCCTCCCTAGTGCAAGGGGAAGCTACTGCTCGTACTTAATCTTGCATGTCCACAAACTTTAGGCTGTGATAAGGTACTCTAAATGTTACACTTTTTGTACAGAAAATAAGAGAAAAAAAGTAATTCTTTAATCCCACTTGGTATAATACCTTGGTGGTATGGCCAGATTTGAACTGTTATTTTTACTTTTCAGTTAAGTGACTGTCCTTTTTTATGCACAATAGCATTAATAAGGATATCAGGCATGTATAGTATCTGTACATGTGTGCACACATTCAGTTTTCCAACAGTATAAACTACGGTTTAACATTTGATACAGTTAAGCAAATTGCACTGTGTGATATTTTATCCTCAGGAATGACCTTGCTTGCAGGAAGGGTTATATTAGCTTTTTGAAGTCTGGGTGTCTATCCTATTGACTTGCTGGAAATAGAAATGACAGTAAAAGAATCCAAGGGCAAAATATATAAGGAAGGGACAAATAATGAACAAAATGCATATGTTGAGACATCTCATTTGGATGTTTCACCCATTTAAAAATTATTATATAAGCTATTTCTAAAAGTTCTTACTGATAGGTGCCTCAGAGAGGAACTCAGCATAAGGATAGAATATAAATATCATCAGAACCGGGCATTTAATTCTTGTTTATAACACTGGTACATATACACACAGGAATCACTAATACTTGCCATTTTGTATGTGGCCTGCAATACAAGGACATTACAAAAGTACTTTCTTCAAAATGAATTTTAGTTGTCAGATTGAATAAAAATAAGGTTTTCTATATAGGTTTTTTTTTTAAAGTCACAGTATCTAAGTTTTATGCGCAGCAACATTTGTTTCCCAGTTGGAAAGTCAACCTCGAGCAGAAGCTTTTTTTATACATGTTAAGCACTTTTTTTAATTACAATCTGAAATTAAATATTTGGGGGGTTTGAGTTAATGCTTACTTTGCATTAAACCAGAAACTAACAAGTTATGTCTAGATATTGATTACACTAGCTCTAAACTGCTCTAAATTAATTAACAATAGTTTTTTCTGTGCCTTTTTATTTCAATGCATGGTATGAAAGTTCACAAAAAAAAAAAAAGGAAATATGAAAGATAGGGATATCACTGTTAGTTCCAGAAAACATATTGAGAGGTCTGTCTGTTCTTTAGAACTATAATGATTTGCTCACTGAATAAAGTAGGATTATACACTACAAGGTAGCTCCATTTTAAGGGGGAAAATAAGTTACAAACTCTGTGGTAAGTGATGATATTGAAAAAAGTACCATAGGGTCCAAATTCTTTTATTTGAAAATGCTGTGTGGTTCGATAAGATTCTATTGGATGCCTCTTAAAATTTTTAAGACATCTTAGGCTCAGGTTTCTGCTTATGTGACTTACAATGATCTTTAAATTATGAAGAAATGAATGAATGAATGAATGAATGAATGCAGAAAAGCAGAGGTCCTCCCAGAATAAAAAAATATGATTATATATTGTATAAAAGAAAAACAATTTAAAACATTATTGAGTGATAAAGTTATTTAGTTTTGACATGTGCAAATACCCTCAGAGATCTTCTGTGCCTACTTGACTCATATACTATATTTATGTCTTGGTCATTTGATAGGTATTTTATTATTGATGCACTAATGACTTTTGGAAGATTGACCATATTTTTGCTATTCACTATATCACAAAGGTAGCCAAAATAACCCTTTCTGAAAAGCAGTAAAACAAAAACGTAAGATCCTAAAAACAAATGGAAAACTTGTAAATATTTGTAAACACCTCACATGTAACGAGACTGATCCTGTACAGGAAACTCCCAGTAAGCTCAATAGAGTAAGTTGATTTATGCCTGTAGTATCATAATATCCAGGTGCCCGGTTTTTGAATATGTATTTGTTGTGTTCTTAATAAGAAAGCTAAAGCAATGTTGCTGTTAGCAAACCATTGTACTCTTGCATGTTGTATATATACACTGTATTACACATGATGATGTTCTGAAGAATTCAGAAAACACTTTAGATGTTCTTTTTTCTTGGAAACAGTGGAAGGATATAATTAAATCCACCTGAATCCTCCAGAGAGCAGAAACATCAAAGGAATGAAATAAAATTCTGATACCCATGACCCTGATTATAGTGGTGTATATATTTCAGTCAGAACTTGAAGCACTGAGGTCAGATAGCAAATACCCTACAGGTTTTCAGCTGTAGATGAAATTGTAAACATCATTATCTTTTCAAAGGAGTTCAAATATGACAATCATTAACTTTCTGCACTCAGCAGTGCATGTTAATTCGACAGGATCAATATGTTGCATCAAATTTGCAGTGCTTTTACCACTTAGTTTAAGGAAAAATAATCTCACTAATATATTAACATTTCTAGAATTGCAATAAATTAATGTAATTAAAGTTAACAGTAAATATTTCCAACATCTTATCAATTTAATAGAGAAATATAATGAATTTTGTAGTCATTATTGATGGCTTAAAAGTTTGTAAAAAAGACTCTAAGCCAAATTTTTAGTAGGAGATAAGATATAGGGTAGTTACTTCAATGAGCATCCAGGCTTGCCCAGGAATACATCGACACGCGCGTGGGCAAGCTTTAATTTCCATAGCTTTTATAATATTATCCATCTAATCACCGCTTTACACATTTCCAGTTCCACCTCTGTCCCGCCCCAGTCCCACCCCGCCGTGGAATTGGGTCTGGGGTCGATGACACTCCCTCTTCATCAACCTCCCCTTCTTCAGCATATAAAGGGCTCTTGGAGGGTTTCCAGTGTTCACACACTGCCCCGTGTTTATGTTTTCTGCTGATACCCTTCAATCTTGTACCTTGAACAACAGACTAAACACCTAAGGAATTTTAGCTCCCTGTTCTTGGATGGGGTAGTGATAGAGAGACATTAAACTTAAGCTGCTAAAAATATTAACCCACTAAAAATCTACTTTGCTACATTTACTGTGTTCCTAAAATCTATAAAATGTGAAAATCAAAAATCAAAAATCCTTCCTGCATCCTTATGCAATAATCATAGCTAGAATTGGTGGAAATGAAAATAAATGTATATGTTAAAGGGTTTGATTAGGTATACCATATAATGGCATGATAAAATTCTCCATCATTTAAATTTGGAAGTCCTTCCATGGTGTACAGTTGTCTTCCAGCAGAATCCCGAGTTTCATGGTAGTTGTTACAGTTGCAAACTTTTGAAGTTTTCTCACCCACACATAGCTAGGTATGGGGAAGGTAAGTCTCTGATAGGAAGAGATAAGCAAACATCAAGGGTTCATTGTTTTTCTAGTTCGGATTCTAATGGCTTCTCCATTGAAAAGCTAATAATGGCTTTCTCTGTAAAGGTTGGGCTTTTGTTTCTTTTGCCTATGCCCTGAGGCACTGGGGGGAAGCCCAATGCTTTCCCTAGGTAACTTTGGCTGAGACACCAGCAAAAGGAGGGAGGGAAAAGGAAAACAAGGGGCTGGCTAGTTCTATTTGCTTTTTTTCTTAGGGGGTGCTTTTCCTGGGACCAGGACTGCCA
Organism: Sakesphorus luctuosus; assembly: GCA_013396695.1. NCBI lineage: Eukaryota > Metazoa > Chordata > Aves > Passeriformes > Thamnophilidae > Sakesphorus > Sakesphorus luctuosus. The sequence continues at coordinate 4,338 of VWZD01011935.1, read as the reverse complement.
GGCCAGCCATACGTGCTTTTCCTAGAGCTGTGCTACTTCACTCACTTTGGATTGGCTTTGCCCAGCTCAGCAGGACAATAGTGTCCCATAGACATCCCCACCCATGCTCGCTGCAGTCTGGAGAGTGCCAGCTCTTCTCTTTCCTGACTCAGACCTTGGTGGCTGCCGGTGCCGCAGCCAGTTGCCATCTGTGTGAGTTCACGGGCACCCTTGAGGGCAGGACCGTCCCCTTTCCCTTCTTTCCTTCCTGTGCCGGCAGTGGCCTGCTCTACGTGGGAGAAGGTCCAAGCTCGCATTGGACTGACCCGGCCCCCACACACCTGTACGCCTCGCAAACGTATTGGAGCTGATGCTACTGGACCCCACCGTCATCCCCTGCTGGCCGTCATCCACCTGCTGTTTGTGTTTATAACGTCACCAAAAGACAAAGCAAGACTTCAGTGTTTGAAAGTTTCAGCTATGGTGTTGTTGCTCATTCTCTTTCTTTCTTTTTTTTTTTTTTTTTTTTTTTTTTTTGTTCTATATAATTGTAGTAAAGAACTGTTATCCTCTTTTCTACTTTTTTTTTTCTTTTTGCCTGAAGCCTCTTAGTTTCAAAGGCTGTAGTGGCTTGAGGAGTGGAAGGTCTTTTTTTTAAGTCCAGAAAGACTTCCTCACCTTCCTTGACTGACATCTTGTTTTTGTTTGTTTTCTATTTTAGAACTGAGACAGTAGTACAGATGAGTTTACAAGTTATGCAGAGACTTAGTAAGTTCCTCAATGATTTCAGTATGCCTTGTAATCTTTTATTCATGCATGTAAAGGAAGGAACAAGATACATGTCTGAGCTAAGCAGTTTGAATATCTATTATTGCTGTAACTGAATCTATTTCTAAAAAAAAAATGGATTTTGGTAGATTATTCAATTTCCATACATTTTACTAAAACTCTGTATGTGTATCACATTTATTCTGAATTCTTTATCAGATTTTCAGTAATAAAAATGTAATTTTTAAATAAAAAACAAGGACTTTGTCAGAAAAAAAAGGAGTTGCACTAAATTAGTACAGAAAATGTTGAGAGAAATTTATCTAATTCAAACTAAGCAGAAAAAATTGCTGAAGATTACAAGATTATTTTGCTATTCCTGGCAGCTTTACTGATCATTTATCTTTGTATTTCCATTTGTGAATAGCTTGATGTTCAGTCTCATTAGACCTGAATTAGTCCTCTCCTGCTTTGTTTTTCACTGATCACAATTTATCCCAAGATCAATAAATTCTATTTACTGAGACTCTGAGTATCAGAGTACCAAGGTTATAAAAGACACATTTTGAAATTGCAACTCATATTTCTTTTCATCCAACCTTATTCACATATGCAGAGCTAATACCTGATCTACTATGGACCTTGAGACAGATATGATTTATGTTTATAAAAACAGTTCTCCTACACAAACAGTACAAATTAGAGAAAGATGTATACTTTTCATTATATTTTTTTCAGTTAAAAACATTGGCAAAATTGCATATGAAGGAAAGTGATTCGTACTGTTTTCTAGACACGTTACTGCCACAGTAGTATCGGCAGATGTTCATGTCCATGTCTTTCCTGGGCTGAGGACACAAAGGCTGGATGCAATAGTCCAAGTCAGGTGTCTCCAGATCAGAGTGGAGGGGCAGAATTATCTTTCTTATCCTGCTGGCCCCACTTCTTTTGATGCAGCCGAGGATGCAGTTAGCTCTCTGGGCTGTGAGACCATGTTGCTGGTCATGTCCAATTTTTCATCCACCAATCTTTCTTTGCCAGGCTACTCTCAATGCAGTCATCCCTCATCCTGTATTGATACTACATGTTGCCCTGACCCAGCTGCAGGACCTTGCACTTGGCCCTGTTGATACTCAAAAGGTTTCCATGAGCCTACTCCTCAACCTTGTCCAGTTCCCTCTGGATGGCATCCTGTTTCTCAGACATGTCAGCTGCACCACTCAGCAGGGTGCTGAGGTTACCCTCAATCCCATCATCTATGTCAGTGATGAAGATATCAAATAGTACTTGTCCCAGTACATACTCCCAAGGAAAATCACTCAGCACTGATCCCCATCTGGACATTGAGGTGTGGACCACAACCCTCTGGATGAGACCATCAAACCAATTCCTTATCCACCAAACAGTCCATCCATCAAATCCTTATCTTTCCAATTTGGAGAGAAGATGTTGTAGGGAACCATGTCTAAGGCATTATAGAAATCAAGAGAGATGACATCTATAGCTCTTCCCTTGTCCACTGATGTAGTTGGTCCATCATAGAAGGTTGCTAACTTGATCAGTCAAAATTTACCCTAGCACCAAAATAGAGATCACCTTGTACATCTGGAGAAGAATTATATTTGTATCTATGTCTTGAAAATCTGTAGTGTTAGTTGGTTCTTGATATCGCATCTACTAGGAAGAGTTCAGCTTTATTATTTTCATAACTATCTTTCAAATACTGCAGACAGCTATTATACCTCCCTTTATCTCCTCTTTTTCAGGTGAAGCAAGCACAGCTCCTCCAAGGACTTCTTTCTTATAAGTTCTGTAGGCCCTATATCAATGTAACACAAATTTATCCGTCTCAGAAACTGGATATTATTAAAATTAAAGTTATACTACACTGAGGTAACCTTTGAATTTGTGACCTGCATGTGTGTGTGTGTGTGTGTGTTTGTGTGTGTGTGTGTGTGTGTGAGAGTGTGAGTGTGTGTGTGAGTGTGTTACGTTCACTGTCTTCCAGATAGCAGAAGCTCTGTGTTTATTAGAATTGCGTGCAATATGACTTCATGCAATATTTGTCAGCCCAGAATTCATTACATTTAACACCTTTTTGCCGGGGACACCCCCTTGTCACGGGGGAGAATCTTGCATGCCCTCATGAGGTTGTGTGCTATGCTGATGGTGGTTTGTGCCTCCGATAGGGTCTCACATGCCAGGCAGGTCTCAGCTGAAGGGTCAGACAAAGTGTGCCCATGGGCAGGATTGGCTCACTGGCCCCCCAGCAACCATCCTAGGAGAAAGACAACTCTAACTCCAAACCCGGGCAGATGGAGTTCGCTTAGCCCTGTAAGGCCATCCATCTAAGAGAAGGATACTCTAACCAAACCTACATCCTGAGTGCTTCGCTGTCACCGTCCAAGCTCACTAGGCCATGGCAGATGAACCTTAAGAGTAAAGGGTGGGGCCAGTTCTGCGCACTCTGTGCCTCACCTAAAAAATCCATTGCGCAGGCTCGAAGGGTTCACCCACATTTCAAAGCCCTGTAGTGACAGGCGAGGGTTGAAATGGCAGGTGATAGGAAGTGCTGGAAGCTGCAGACCCAGCCCTGCATGCAGGCGGTTCAGGATATTGGTCATTTGACACTGACCCTGGAGATGACAGTCTCGTGAGGCAGCATCCTGAACGACCAAGCAGCCTTTTCTAAGGACAGCACTGCTTGCTCCACACGGAGAGGGGCCTAGAAAAGGTGGCCTAAACAAAGTTCATCTCCACACCCGGTTGGATAACCGTGGCCAAGCAGCATCTTTCAATGCGGTCAAACAAAAACTAAGTCAAAGAGAATTCAAAGGCATACACCTGCCTCCAAAGGTGTGTTCAAATTGACACTTGCATGTTGGAATATCAGAATCATGCTTGATACTACAGATAGCAGACATCCTGAGCATCGTTCTGCTCTAATTGCCCATGAACTGTCAGGACTCAGCATCGACATTGCTGGTCTCAGTGAAGTTCGTTTTCATGAGGAAGGCAGCCTTAAAGAACATGGTGCCATCTACACACTCTACTGGTCAGGCAAACCCAAAACCGAAAGTCACCTTTCAGGAGTTGGCTTCATAATTAAAAACTCCATTGCCTCCAAACTTGAAAATTTGCTGACAGGTCATTCTGATCACATTATGTCCTTACGCCTCCCACTGCACAACAAGCAACATGTTGTTCTTTTTAGCATATGTGTCCCAACTCTCCAAGCTGACTCAGTGGAAAAAGACAGATTCTACATTGACCTGCACTGCCTCACCCAAAAGGTTCCTGCAGATGATAAGATCATAATCCTTGGTGACTTCAACGCCAGAGCAGGAAAGAACTCTGAAGCCTGGAAAGGAGTCCTGGGCAAGCATGGAGTTGGAAACTGCAATGACAATGGACTCCTCCTGCTAGAGTTTTGTGCAGCAGAACAGCAGCTCATCATCACCAACACTATATTTCAACAGAAAGACAGCCTGAAGACAACTTAGATGCATCCTTGATTGAAGTACTGGCACCTCATGACTATGTCTTAGTGTAACAGAGAAATGTTCACGATATCTGTCATACCTGAGTGAT
>VWZD01011934.1:273385-308281 GCA_013396695.1 Sakesphorus luctuosus | reverse complement strand
GAACTCAGCTGTATCTTGCAGTGTCGCCACTGGGCTTGTCTCAAGTTAGTCTATCCTTCTAATGAAATTCATAATCTTTAACTGTAGCTGGATCAAAACACAACAGTGTTAGGTGCCACAGTGAGTTCTACTTCCTGACAAATTCCTAAATGCCTTCATTATGATATCTGTTTGACGAACTGGATGTGTGCAATGCTGGTGAGTGGTATATGAAGTGTTAATCTGACCTAAAAGTGTCAGAGGTGTGCATCGCATTTGGTAATGCTGTGTCCAAAGCAAAGGCATGAAGTCTTCAGAGCAGATGGTTTTGTTTTTTATCATAGATCTTTGTCACAGTGGCTTTGGTTGTTAAGAGCTACTAGGTAACCACCTCTAGCAACAGAACACTTTCCCAACAACAGCAAAGAATTCCATAAGTTCAAAAATTGGTATATTAATCACTTTCCTTCAGTAAACAAAAACAAAGGGAGGTGAATAAGTGATTTATGCTTCCCTGGGTGTGTCTTAAAGTACATATTTTGAAAACTGAAGTGTATGTTAAGTTAATATGGAGGCATCTAGTTCAGGTCCAAATTCAGAAGAAATTTTCACCTTGGAGATCCCATTGGCTTAAATCTGATTGTATGACACGCATCTGAGCATCTCTTCCAACTGTAATAACTTTTTTCCAGCAGTCATACACAAAGTTTGCATTTGGGGTAGGGTCCATAGTAATGAATTGAGTCAGTTTTTCTAGAGTGGCAAGAGAATGATACTTGTATTAGATTGCTGATATATTACCTAGTAAGGAATACTGCTTGATGGGACCTAGTGGTACAAAATGAGCTGAAGTTTCTTGATTTATTCCTTTATATTTTGAAAGGTCAGATTTCTGGTAGTCTTGTTAACTGATAGAAGTTTAATCACCATAGCAAAACAGTATTTTGATCATCTGAGCTAAGAACAAGTACAAAACCAACTACAATGTCTTTTTAGAACTGAAGTTTACTGTTAAAAAATTAGCTAATGATAGATTCAGAGCCTTGGGTCCTCTCTTAGACACCTTCACATTATTTCTGAATGCAAATCTTTTGTGTTATTTGATGTACAATAAATATAGTTATTTTGGAGACAGAGTAATAAGACTAAGTAGTGAAGCACATAAATTTCTTTTGCCTTTTCTCAGTTAAGGAATATCAGAAACATTGAAATTAAGTAGCAATAAACTTTTCATAAGCATCCCAAATCACAGTCGTTAGGTATAAATGATGGAGTGGTGCTTCTTATTAATAAAATTTCACATTACATCTCTAACTACAGGGTACTAGGATTCAAACACAATTAAATATATGCTAAACTGTATGTAATTAAAATATTGAATAGCTTTGACTACCATTTATGAATTGAGAAGAATTAAGTTTAAACAGTTTTATACTTCAAACCAGTAGGATTTTTATCTTCTGCATTAGAGGCGATTTCCTTAATAAGTTTAATGAAGTCATTAACAAAAGAACTTTTTAACAAATTCAGTACTGAAGGCTTTTGCCTTTGTTCTGCCTGAGACTGAGGTCTTAGGCTGTTTTTCACAAGTTGTCCTTCCCTCTTCCATTTTTTGGTGCTGCTTGGAGGAGAATCTGTCTCTGCCCAGGTGACTGTGCAATCTGCTGCCCTGCAGCGCTGTGGGTGCGTCCTTCCCTGATTTACTGCTGGGGCACTTTCAGCACCTGTGAGTTTCCCAGCTGTGTTTACTTCTATTAAAGTCGAGAAAAGAAAAATATCTAACCATCTTTGATGCTAGGCTATTAATCATGGTGTCATACATTTCAATCCCTTTTTTTGTCAATGTTTATTTAAGTGCTAAGCTATCTAAAAAGACCCAAACCAACAGGTTAATTTTTACACTGAGATCAGTTATCTTCAGTATGGGGGGTTATGAAGATTTCCAGTGACGCACATTTTATAAGACCAGGTTCTCATGTATATATTAAGGCTTCTTATATCCAGGCTCTCTTGTTGATTTATTATGCCTCTTACCCATTATAAGCCTGGAGGAAAAACAAGTTCTACACATTTCTTAACACTGAAAGATCCTTTTGCACTGCACTTTCCCCTTTCACTTTTCTCCTTTTCCCTTTCCTCTTACTTTAACGTCTTTTCCATCCTAAGTCTTCTTTTCTGTCTTTACCTTATAGAATATACTCCCCAGGCAACTTACTGTTCATATTTTCTTCTTTGGCCTCTTTATCCAGGTATGGTTAAAAAATGGAATATATATTCTTATTGAGAACTCTCTAATGTTTAGCAGGTAGCAACAGATAACTCATCAGTGAAGCTTTTCTTACTGTTTTAGAATGACACTTGCTGTTTTCTCATATCCATATTATTGCTTTATTAGCTCTTCAGCTGGAATTTGGCTTAGCCTGCATGGAGAGAGGAAGGTGAACTTGAGATCACTGGTATTGATTTACAGTTGCTTTAGTTCTTTAATTTCTGCCTAACCTTGGTGAATGGTGCTGCAAGGCTGTCTCTGGAAGATCTACTCTCATTTATCAGCAGGAGGTAGTAGAAATCCAAACCTCATGCAGGCACCACTGTTCTGAGTGTTCCCGCTCTTGGATTTTGTCAGTGATACAACTCTGTGAGTGTGTGTGTGTGTGTGTGTATGTACATGTGTGTGTATGTACGTGTGTGTGTATGTACGTGTGTGTGTGCGCACACAGATTTTATGATTAAAGTCTGACAGTCTCTTTCATTGTGACAGCTGGTGTGCAGAGTTGGTAGGCTGGGAGAAGGTGATCAGTGGTGCAGCAGTGCTTAGGTTACAGGCACTGCCATCAGGCTCCAGAAGAGCCTATGAACCACTCAGCTTTTTTTACCTTTTCTGGCATCTCCTCATCTCAAGCAGCATAGTTAGCAGAAGATGCCTTCTCAGGTCTTTTGCAGCAAATGACTAAGGTATAAAAAAATCCTTAATGCAGGGATCTTGATAAAAAAGAGGCATAAGACATAATGAGGCACAATAATAGGAAAAACTGGCATGTCAAAAATTTATTGGGACATAGTGCCTGTTGGATGCAGGATGCTTAATTTGATTGAGCATTTATTGTATATGTCTTGTACATACTTGAGTCTTATCTGTGAATCATTAAGTATCTACATACTGCGTGTGGCCTTGTTCAAAGGTACATGCAAAATACATGAAGAGGTCCTGAGAGCTGCTATTGCAATGTGATGCAGCAAATGTAGCTGAGTATTTTGATCTATATTTTCCTGTTGCATCCTTTTTGAATTTAAAAGGTGCAAATGAGAACAATTCAAGCAGTTCTCTTTCATAAGAACGAAGGTGCTGTCATCAGTTTAGACTTCTCCAATGTGTTGCAGGGCCTGCCCACTGGAAGGAGGTTTTTCCTGTCGCTAATGGAGACCGTCAGTCACCTATTGATATCAAAACTGAGGAAACCAAGTATGATCCCTCCCTCCGTCCTCTAAATCCCAATTATGATCCAGCTTCTGCTAGAATCATCCTTAACAACGGGCACTCCACCAGTGTGGAGTTTGATGACACTGTCAACAAATCAGGTTTGTTCATTTCCTGTTGCACTGTGTGTTCCTCCACCATTTCCTAAATAGAGTGCAGAGAGCCTGGGCACATCCCACTACTGGGTATGAACTCCTTATGAACAATAAGGCTTTGCTCCTCCAGATGAGAAATTCCCTTTTTCTGTCTTTCAGCACAGTGCAATGTGGGAACATATTAGAACATGAGTTCGAGATTGTGTTTCTGAGGAAGTGCTGGGATTCCCTATTCCAGGGGTGATTTGATCCACCCCATCCTCCTGGGTAGTGGCAGCCACCATGTTTGAGTGGTGTTGTGTACAATTTTTCAAATGCTGCTCTCTCTCTCTCACTGCAGATGAACCCTTTGTGTTTCATTACAGGTTCATTCCAACTGAATCGCTCAAATCTCTTATCTGAATTTAGCTGCAGGTTTTGTTGTACATTTTCCCCCTTTTTACGACCCGTACTTGGACTTCTTGTGTTAGGAAAGAGCCAATACAGAACAAGTGAAATATATCCCAAGCAATCCCTTTTCTTCTCTGAAGAGTGTTCTGGTCCCAGTCTTTACCAGCAGTATGTAGCTTCCCTTTTTGCAAGCAATAGTTCTTATTTACAAGTTTTCTGGTTTAGCATAGTCTTTGTAATGTTAGTGCCTTCATCTTTAAAACCTGCTCTTAGATGTTGGGTAATCCAGCATGCCTCTCCTTGAAACCGTAGGCGTGCAGAATCTTCAAGCAATAAAATCATCTTGTGCCTCTGTGAGGCTTAGCTGAGTATCCAAGCCCAGGATGCTTTCACAAGGATCAAAGCTAGGGGGGAACTAATTTTTGATCACCCTATCCATTAGTCCTGAGAACTTGTTAGCTTATAGTGTCAACAGGGAGAGAAATAGATGGAGACACCATCGTGCTTTGGTTTCCTGGACAGTCTTAGTTTTAAATTTTCTGTCAATACAAACAACATCGGATGTTGCCTGAGAGGCACCAGAGCTGACCATCAGTGATCGATCTGACCTGGTGTGCATCAGATGCCATGGAACTTCCCAGAATTAATCTCTACTTCAAGTCTAGTAGGCACTGGTGAACTAAAGCACATCTCTTAGAAAAACATACAGTCTTGATTTCAAATTTTCCAGCGATGATGAACCTACCACAGCCTTTGGTAAGTTGTTCTAATTGTTCATTACCCTCACAGTTAAAAAAAAATGAAGTCATTTTATTCCTGATGTGAGTTATATCAACTCAGCCTTTAAACTCCTTTTTAAAAAAAGGCAATGAATGTAAATACACCAGGAACCTCTTCCACTCTCTTAACTCCATCCATGGAGTGACAGAACCTGAATATGGTATTTCTGCAGCCTTACCATGGTACCAAAGCAGTGGTGATGTGATGATCTCTTACTGCTTGCCTCAGGCCATACCTTCAAGAATACAGTTCATGTCATGGCAGAGCACTGACAAGATGTTGATCAGATAATTCACAGATGTAATCCCCAGTCTCCTTCAGGATGATCGATGTCTTCTATGTGTGGACTAGATTCTTCAGGCCGCATCTGTAAACTGAGTAATTCACTATTTTCCCTAATATTTGTCACTGACAAACTTTATCAGTAATGTTTTTGTTTTCTTTCAGGTCATTGCTCAAAAAATACCGAATTTTCTAGGGCCCAAATTTGGCTTCTGGGGCTCCCCTGTGAAGTAAGCACTTCTGCCATGTGTTGGTTTCATGAAAAAAAAATCAAATTAATTGGGGACTACATACATTACCATCTTTTTTAGTACATTATTTACTGACTTCCATATGAACTTTTTCCTCACTTTGGTCAGCATTGGAACTGGATTGTCAAGTCTATAACTGTTTTTATAAGTCTGTTTATGCTCTTTGTTACTACCTTAGCTCCATTCTTTGAAATTGGTTTATTGGTCTTCTTCAAACATTTTTCAAAATTTGAGATACTGATATTTGGCTGAAAAGCTTCCGACTAACCTCTTCCTTGTTTACTATTGGAATTAGAGGGTTTTACCATCACTGTATGATGTGGCACAAATATATCATCTGGCCATTTTCCACACTTTTTCAGCAGAAGTATTTCATGTCGATGCATTTCCACATAATAGTTTTCCCTCAGCCAGTTAGAACACTGATCTTTACACATTCCTAGGATCATTTACCTCCAAGTTATCAGTCCTTGAAAGAAGTAATTTGTTTTAGCAGTGCCACTTCCCCATCCCTTCTGTTCGCTAAGTTTATAGGCTGTGTCAAAGCATGTTTTTGAGTTGGAGCTTTAAGGATGTTGAATATTCTTCCCCTTAGATAAACAGTCCCAGTTCCTTTTCATTAGCCGGGCTACTTGAGTTAGCAGATAGGCAACTTAAAAATTCTTCTTTCCTCTTTGTTTGGTGTATTTTTTTCCCCTAACAAAGTTTAGGTTTTGGACTAAACCTAGAAGAGAGAAAAAATCGCCATTGTCCTCCCTACTGCTCTTAATTTAAAAACCATCTGGTTAAAGCTCCTCTCACTTCCCCTTGAGATTTCTATAATGAGCCAGTGAGCTATCCCGGACTGGTTCCCAAACCCTCACAGGAGATGCGGAACCGGAAGTGGAATGATTTTTTTTTGCAGAAAATAAGGCATCTTTCAAAATGTGATTCACATTCAAGACAAACCTGGACGAGTGAGTGTTTCTGTAGTATTTCCAAGAAATGGGAAGCCATGTAAGACAGCTTTTGAGAAGGAGCAAAGGACTATCCGAAGACTGAAGTCTGGTGTGAGGTTAGAGGATGTAGATAGAGGCTCCTGTTCCTGCAGTGAAGCCTTTTTCTCTGCTTGGGTTTCCAGTGCTGACTGGGGGGCCGCTCAGCGGGACGTACAGGCTGCGCCAGATTCACTTCCATTGGGGATCCAATGATGAAGCCGGCTCTGAGCACGCAGTGGATGGGATGAAGTACGCGGCAGAGGTAAGGCTTCCCATGGAGTCATTTGTACCTCTAGGCTTGCAACTAGTTTTTCCACTGTAAGCATAATGTTGCCCCTCCTCTTCATGCTTTTCATCTTCCCTACATTTTATCAAAAGCGGTCTTCCTGAAGTGTTGCATGTTTGGTGCTTTCTCAAAGGAGAACCTATTTGAAAACTTTGGAGAGAATTTAAAAAGGAGTACAGAAGAGAAAAGCTTGATAAGAGCAAGATTTAATGTTCAAGAGTTATTTTAAATTTTGTCTTTCACTGTCTCTTCCATGGAGAACATTTTCAAAATCAGCTTCAGTGCCAAACCACAGAATTATTTGGTTTGGGGCCTGTTCAGTGTAAAGTTTATACAAGACTTAGAGTGTTGCATTTTGTGGCGCACTTAGCAATGTGATGGTTATGACTTTAAGATCCCCATTTTAGTATCTGTGAGGTGTCTGCTGTCTGTGGGGTACTGTGTTTCAGTGGAGGTGGTGTGCCACAGGGAGACATGCACCGTCTGCTCTGGCATGGAGCATTGGCTCCTGCTCTGTCTCCTTTGGTGCTTTTGAGTAATCTTCAGGAAAAGTATTCAGTATGTGATTCCTCCTTGCAAATGGGAGTAACATGGAGTATTTTGATGACATCTTTAACAACAGATAATTTAGAGAAAGGAAGAGTTTTCTGGGGTTAAAAAGAAGTAAAAGTGTAAAAATAAATGGTAATGCAAAATAAAAGTCATAATACTACAGAAGAAAAAAAGTGCAATGTATACAGAGTGGTGTGCAGATTTTACTGGAAATGCCATAAGAGATAGTGGTCAGGAAAAAAGATCAGTTTTCTAACACTAATGGGGAAAAGTGACATTTGCAGTGTTTAAAGGCTTATGTTTTCCACAGGAACCAGGTGAGATGGAATATAAAGAATTAATAGAGGTGCTTTAAAACCATTAAGTACCAAACCCAAATTTCTAGCTGAGAAAAAAAGTATGTTTCCCATCTAAGAAACCAAACGGAAGGAGAAAATATCTCTGAATTTCTAGCCAATCTAAAAACCTTTCTGTTACCTGTTGGGTAACCCTCCACAAGAAGCTCTCTAGATGTCACTTTGGCTTTGGGATAAGAAATCCAGAATTAAGATCAAGGCTTCTAAGCATGGTTCACACAAAAGAAAATACCTCAGAAGGAGACATGAAAATGGTTTCAGTGCTCACCTTTGTAAGGAAGATGTGCAAGATTTCCAGAAAAAGCATCCTGAGTTGGAGAAAGAATTAGTGTACAGGTAAAGAAGACTACAAGGTTTGGCCTCTAAGCCCACCGGGAAGCAGAAGTAATCCATGGCTCCATTCTTTGTGGCAACATATGGTCTGATCAAGGTCTCTTCACAAGCTGCAGTGACAGAGCGGTGGTAAGACGGCATATATTCCTTAAAGAGAAGTCACAAGCCATTGAGAATGGGTCTGTAGCCAAAAGTGTTTCAGAGCTCTGTTTGGGGTTTTGGTATTTTGGGGGCAAAGCTATGAGGGAGTGGGAGTGGGCTTTTAGTAGTTGTGAGACTTTTACTTTTTGTTCTTTGTTGGCCTTTTTTCCCTTTTTTTTCCAAATCCACAATAAAAGTCAATTCTTACTAAGAGTATCTGTTTCCTTTTTTTGTGTGTGTAATGAGGTAATTGTTTAAAAACTTGTTCAGTGTAGCTTCTGTGAGCTTATAGTAGTGAGCAGTGCAGACACTAGGAGCTCCAGCACATTAATGCACTCGAGGAAGATGTAGTAGACTATATTCTCCTGGTTTAATTTAAAATATTCCTAGCAACTTTCCTTCAAGGATTTCTGAAGCTATGAGCCAGCATGTGTGTCATCGTGGCCATACATGTATTATTATTGACTGCAATGGGATTCCTTACTTGCTGGAAATCATGTTTCAGCACTTTAAAACCCAAGTGCTTAAGAAACATTAACAAAGTAAGAAGTATGAAAAATTGAAACTCAAGAGAATATGGAGATTTTGAGCAAAAATCTTCATGCTCCTAGATCTCTATTTCAACCATGCAACTATGTTGCTTCCCATAGAAAACCTTTAAAACAAGTTCCAGCTTTCCTAAATCACTCTTAGTTTAGATGTCTTGTAAATGCTATATTCCAAAAGGAAGCTGGTTTTTTTCAGGGGTTCAACCCAGTTTAAGTAATTCAATGAAGTTGCTTTTCAGTACTCCTAAAGAGTTCAATGTCTGAAAAGATGGCCACCAATTTTAGAAAATCCAGTCTCATGCCCTGCTTCTGAGCCTCTCTGTCTAAAAGCTAGGGGTAATAAGATTTACTAATCCATTGAGGATTTGTGAAAGTAATTAATGTCTGTGAAGTGCTTAGATGTAAGTGCTGTGTGAGTGTTTGTGCTCTCTCCAGTTTGACAGTTGGACTTTTGCTCAAGGCTGGGACACCCTGGCACTTCTCAGGAACGAGGACCTCCCACCAGGAAGTGTGGTCAGGAATTAGGAAACCTGGTTAAGCATGAGGGACTTAGGTGGCATGGGAGTAGAGGTCACAGGCTTTTCCTTTTTCCACCTGGCTAGATGATGTCTTTAAGCTGCTTAAGCAGGTAATACAGGAAAGTTCCAGAATAACGCATGTTGGAAATGCAAATGCTCAAACCCAAGATAACCAAGCTGCTTGTAAGGGCCTAACTACTGGTAGTCATAGAAAATAACACTTGGAAATAAAAAATTAAATGTTGAGTTTAAGCTTGAAGCAAACAAGGGAAAAGGGGTCAGTGGAAGTTTAATGTGTGTTCCTCTGCCTGTTTTCTAGCTATTTATGTGGCCGATTAATGTTGCTGAAAACTTGATTAAAGAAAAAGAGGAGTAAAATACTAATGACATCCTCATGGATTTCAATCAGTTTTTAAAATCAGCTGTACTAAATATGGATTTAAAACCTTTAATTAAGTAACCATTGGCTTTCTTGTCTTAATTTCTCAAATCAAAATCTAGGGACCCAATAGCAGTTTGCCAGGCAGTGTGGTGTGCTGCTTCCTGCTATACTTTGAATAATCCCAGCCACTGGAAATGCTTTTGCAATTTGTTAGAACTATGTATTTACCAATTTCATGAAATACCTGCATTGAATAGCTCTGCATATGAAAGAGTGAAGTAGAGTATCAAACACAGAAATTTGTAGTATTCGTGTGCCACTACTTGAGTTCAGCGAGAGTTGATGCTGTCTGTGTCTTTCGCTTTTCAGCTTCACGTGGTCCATTGGAATGCAGAGAAGTATTCCAGTTTTGTTGAGGCAGCTTGTCAGTCAGATGGATTAGCAGTCATGGCTGTATTTCTGAAGGTAAGAAAATAATGCTTCATCCCTCCCAATAAATCATTATAAGCTCAAAGAGATATTTATGATGGTTGATGTAATTATTGCTAAAAAGATACTTGTTTCTTTCATGGTGTTTAGCTGCCAATATAGAAAACTCTGCTTCCTTGAAGAGTAAAAATATTAGATGAATAGATTTCTCAAGACAGTGAGACTCTTCTCTTTGCCTCGTTTGCACTCCAGTACAACATTAGATTGTGAAACTTAATTCAGCTGCCCCTGCGTGAATCCGAATAACCTGTACTTGACTAATAGGTTTCTTTATGGGGACAATCTGATTTGATTCAAATGCTTCTTTCATGGTTTGCTTCTGAGCTTGTAGTTTATTCTAGAAAACAATAATAACGAAAATCCCCAGAAACTAGAGAATTTCCTTATAATTCTTATATACCTTTTTGCCTTCTGTACCTGTTCTAAGATGAAACTGCATTTGTGCAACAGCTTCATTGACTTCTGTATGAAGAAGCAGATGGAGAATTCACACCATACATGGCAAAGGATAGGGCTTTGGTCAAATCTGTGGTTTCTGGTGACTGCCACAGCTTCCTGAGCACAGCTAGTGCTGGTGCTGGCACAGTCAGGGAGGCATTCCATGCAGCAGTTGCAAAGAAATGCTCCAGTAATTCAGTCTTTCCTGTTTGCATTATAGTGGTTCAAGGAAAGTGTCACTGGACTTCTTAGCAGACCAATTCTGCTTGGGATACGTAAGAACAGTGTTTTTGATGTTTTAAGCAATTTAAATTTTAGATGTAAGCCTCCCACTTTTAATATCCTGCATATTAAAACATGAAAAATAATGGTTTCTATTCAGCTGTAGTGAAAAGTTTATAATTCATTTGTAGCTGAAATAACTACTAAGAGTAGCCAGAATAATTATTGTCAGCAAGGTAACAGATTATCTTTATGACCAGTACTATTTCTAAGGGCAATCTAGTCACAGGCTTATACTCAAAATCCATCAGATCTGAGTCATTTAAGTACAGTTGTATAAAACAGTTTCATTATGCATTTGTTTATTGATTATTTATTTTTGTTATTTTCCCTGGAGCTCCAGTGTTTCTTTTTTCTCTGATATTAATAGATTGGTGAATGCAACCCTCAACTGAAGAAGATTACTGACCGCTTGGACACCATCAGAATCAAGGTGAGTGAGAGCTTCTAAAAAATACTAATATTGCTAGTTGCTTTTGTTGTCTTGGTGGGGTTTTTTTATTTTTTGAAACCTGGCTGCTACCTCTTTTATCTTCATGTCCCCTAATCTGTAGTATCATAGCTATCCATATCTGATTTGAGACAGTTCTGGAGCATTCTTGTTAGGTTTGAAAACTAAGTAGACAAAACATAATTTTTATACAGTAAAAGACACGAGGAAAAGACTATTTCCTCACAGAACCCAGCCTCCGACAAATGCGCTGCTATGAGAATAGTAACAGGGGAAGAACATGCTTTATGGACAGCTGTAAAAGAGATGAGGGAAAGACTTCCTCTCCTGTTTTGCTGAGGTACAGGGTGAGAAATAACATATTGTTGTGAGAGATAAATCAGCTAGACTCTCAACATGATGTTTTTTACAGTCATCTCTGGCCTAGTAGCTGGCACAGGGAGAAGAAGTAGCAACATGTGGGCCTGGGAGGAGTGAATGGGGAGAGGAGCAAGTGGCAATAACCAGTTACTGCACTAGCCCCACAAAGAAAGTCTAACATCTTCTTTCTCATCAACTTCCAATTAATGGTCATTTGTAACTCAGAGGAGCCTGTGCTAAAATGACACCTTTGATGGTGTCCCACCATCAGCAAGGATAGCAACAGCAAAGCTGTCAGAGACTGAAGACCCTATCAGAATGGCACTCATGAGGACCTCCTGTTATCATCTAGGATGCTGCCAGCCCACCTGGTAGTGGAACAAGCTCCACCTCCTTTGGCATGCTTTACCTTGGCCTCTTGCTTATAAATAACATTTCCCCGTTTATTTAATTTTTGTTTTACTTTGAAATAAAATTCTAAATATATTTAATCTAGAATAAGAAAGAGCTTGTTTTCTTTTTCTTTCCAGGGTAAAAAAGCACTGTTCACAAACTTTGATCCTAGCTGTCTGCTTCCCAAGTCCCTGGACTACTGGACTTACTTTGGCTCTCTGACTGTTCCTCCCCTTCTTGAGAGTGTCATCTGGATTGTTCTGAGAGAGCCCATAAGTGTTTGTTCTGAACAGGTACTGTTTGATTTTTCATTGCTGTAGAAATGTTGCTTTTTCACAACTTGAAATTGTAAATGACACCCAAAAATATGTTATTGCAGACTGAACCAGATTTTCAAAAGGCAAAATTTGTATATCAAATTTATTCTGACTTCTTGTTGCCTTTCTTGCTGTAACAGCTATTTATTATTAATTTTTAAAAAGAATCTGCATCCTGCAAAAATTATTAATCAAAAATAACCCATAAGGAGCTTACAAGAATAAAAGGGTTCTGGTGATGCTGAAATTCTGGAATTCCATTTGATTTGATTATTTGCATATCCTGCTCAAACCTCTCCTCTGACATTTTTATCTGGCAGATAAATTTCTTCTTGCATTCCAGATAGGTAAAACTTAATGAGTTTACTAGAATTGTGAAATTTGAGTACGTTGGGGTTTATGTTAGGGTGTCTTAGGAAAACTGTGATACTACATAAAAGAGCCTATTTACATTTCTTGTTAAATTAAGCTTCATAAGTATCTTAAGGTTGCATCAGCGACACCCAGCGGGCTCATCCTCTTGGGTGTAAAGAGTATTTCTGACGAGAGACCACATATTCAGCAGAGATGGTGACCTCAGTCTTTGTGCAAAATGTTAAGACAGTTCCCTGAATGCCATGCTTGTTAATCAGGAGACCTCAGATTCTGTTTGTAACTGATGTGAAGTAATTTATTTGCTCAATGTGTGCTTTTTTCTCATCTCTCTTCCCCACTCCTCTCAATCTGGCTTTGTAAGACTCCATATAACATGTACGAGTCTAGGATGGAAAATTTGTGTTAAGGTATCAACTTTCTAAAGAGAAGCCATTGTTCAGGTTAAAAGCTTCTTATTTGAGCAAATATATAATTAAAACATTCTAAAATGTGAAATGCTTTATATAAGCAGCCACATGTAATAGGTTCAGAGGACATGGTGTGGGAAACTGTCAAGTGCAGTGATTCTTTACTAGTCATTCCTCATAGACTTTAGCTATATCTTATGTATTTAAGTAGAAATATGCTATATTCATATAAATATAAAGATGCATGTAGCTAAAGTGTTTATGTCCAGTGATGGCCACCATTCTGACTGATCAGTCAGCACCATGGCTCATACTGTTATGCCATTTCATTTTATTTCTCAAGTTTGTGTCTGGGGCCTTAGAGTTTACTACTGCCATTTTGTTGCAGTTTTTAGGTTGAAAGAAATTTAAAATAGCATTTGAATTTTTAGAAACTTATGGAGAGCTTGAATTACAGATTTTAGCTTTAGAATGGGGTGAAGCAATACAGCATTGACTGTTTTGCTCCTAATGTAATTAAAATGCAATGTGCCATACAACTAAATGCTCTGTTATAATAGAATGACTTTTGTGCTGTCCTCCTGCCTGTGGTAACCTAGAAGGTAAGTAAGGTGATATATGGAAATAGTAAATATTGGAAATATTAGAAATGAAACGAAATACTAACCTTAAGTCAGAAATTGGGCTCAAATTTCCTGAGGTTGCAACATGGAGCTCTACTGAGATCAGCATATGTTGAGGTATGAATAACTGCTTGTTCTGTGTCTTCACAAGGGGAGAATTTGGAATCTCTCCTGATTTTAGTAGGTGCTAATTACAGAAGCAGTCTATAGCACCACACTTACAATTCCAGGTTATTTGTGAATATACTCTTTGAGCAAGAAAATACACAGCATGTGTGTATAATAAGAAACAGAATCTCTAATTTTGGCAAAAACATTCCAGAATATCCAAACTATGAAATCCAACTGAAAAATATAAACCCTCCTGATTTAGATCAGGTTATGTTAGAAAAGTGTGAATATAGGAAAAAAGTAATCCTTATGCACAGTTTCATGCTGACATGTTGTGCTTGTTTAGAGGTAAACCAGCAGGAGAAATGAGCTCAACACGAGAGAGATTATAAGTCAGAGCTACAATTTAATAATAATAATACAGTAAATACAATGACATAGAAGGAAATTGCTTTCAACTCCCAAAACCCAGCAGTATAACCCAGTGCCCCGGGGTACAAACCCAAAGGGGTTTGTTAGCCCTTGTGCTGAGACCCACGTGGTTCCCCCAAGTCCAAAGCAAAAGGAAGTGAAAAACCTGTTGGTGCAGATGATGGCTGTAGTCTGGTTGAGTGAGGCTGTAGTCTGGTTGAGTGAGGCTGTAGTCTGGTCGAGGTCCTGCTGCTCCTCTGGGTCCAATCAGAGGTTCCTGAGGTCTTCTTACCCACCCCTTATGTACCCTCAGGGAGCACCCAGTCCCTCCCCCAGGGCGGAGACTCACACAATGGGTGATTAACTCTGTGAGTCATGGGGTATTTTTGAAGTGTTGATGGCCCATTAGCAGCTACGCCTCCTCAGGCTGGGAGTGGAGGTGCTGACTCCCTGGGAAGCTGCTGCAAATGAGCCATTGACCTTGGGAATGAATAGATGGGGGTAGAATACATAGCTTTGATCACCCCCACACAGTGACAACTGGTCCCACCTGCTGAACTATGACACATGTATTTTTGGGAGATTTTTTCAGTAGTCATCCTTTTTCATTTACAAGGACAGAAATGGTGAAATTGCCATTCTCCACATGCTTTAATAAAATACAGTTCTGTTCTCCCAAGTGAGAAAAAAAGTGACAAGTATCTTTAATATTTACTACCTGCTTTTTCATTGGTATCAACATGAGGATTTTCTGCTGAACCTTATGTCTGTTTTGGTTACAGCTGGCCAAATTCCGCAGCCTCCTGAGCACTGCTGAGGATGAGGTCGCCTGCTGCTTGCTGAGAAACTACCGGCCTCCCCAGCCTCTGAGAGGACGAGAAGTCAGAAGGAATTAAAGGAGTAAAGCCAGAGCAGTCTCCCTCTGAAACCAAAGCCTGAATTAATTTTAATATTTAATATTCTTTATGATTTTTTTTTTCATGAGTTGTTGTAACAAATAAGTGTTGCTTTATTACTGGTTATCATGCAGTCATTTCCCACAGACAAGTATGTTCTGAGCTGTTGCAGGTTCATTGATGTTAACAGGTCTGACTGTGAGTGCATCTGTTTGGGAGCACAGAGGTGACTGATGATCGTAAGGGTCAGATGTGGTGAAGGAGTTGCCCAGAATTTACCACAAAATTACTAAACGGGGTCCCTGGCATTATTGGCCCTGTAGGATGTTTTGAGTTTAATCTTCTGGTTTCTTAACATATCATTTAGCTTCTATATAATGTAATTCTCAAGGAAAAAATATTTCAAGGATGATATTTCACTTCTCTACAAAAAGCAGTAATGACTAACAGCATTTAAGTAAAACAGATACTTACATGAGCCTTTTATTCTGGCTGCTTCATAGCTGGAATTCTGTACCTATTGTCCTGAAACCTGAAAACTGCAAGGTGGAAGGGCAGGGAACTGTTTGTGCCTAAACCAGTCTGTTGCATTTGGTGAATAATAAGGGACTATTAACACTATATCCATGTAGCATTAGACTTTTACCACTTAGGAGGCAGGGGGAGCTGTTGCTCCAGACTGTTTCATAGTAGATACATTGTAAAATGCAGTGTGAACCACTTGGTGCACACCTCACACCATGCATTGGAGCACAGCACTACTCAGGTATGGTAAGTTTCAAAGTACTGGCTGATGTTCTGCTGTCATAGCTGAACTTTTGTGTTTCAACTCATTTTCCAAGACCAAATAGAACATTCAGAGCAAGCTAAGGAAATTGGAATCAAGTCAATATCTAATAGAAAGCTGAGCCCTCAATAGCAATATATTGAAACATCTGTCTTTATGAATTTACTTCAGCCTGTGTTTCTCTCCAGAGTTTTTTTTTTTTTTAATCTGGATTTAATTGTTTGTTTTATGCCAAATTTATTTTTATTACTTTTAATGAACTTGCCATAGGATATAGCTTAGGATAGAATTAGATTTGCTCTCAAACTGTGAGAATTACGTAGTGAAATCCAGTGCTATCTGGAAGAGGCAGCTAGAGGCTTCTTGGGCAGCAACTACCATCAGTCTCTGTGGTACCTCTGACCAACTCATCTTCCATGAATTCATATTTTATAGGTTTTATAGGCTCTGCCTTTTACCTCAATAGGTGTTTTTATCTTAGGTGGACAAACATGAGGGAAATCACAATCAGGATTGACTTTGCATGCTGTCTTATAACAATAAATTAGACATAGAGATGTAGGTAGTTTAGTTTAGTTTAGTTTAAGAAAGGTGGACTTGTTTGTTTTCTCCTTCCCAGAATGTAGCTATTATACGCTGCAAGGCCTCCCAATGCCTTTTGAATGTTTTCTGAAGGAAAGAGCACAAATAGACTTCAGAGAAATAAAAGGCATTTAGCAGCAGCAGCAGGTACAAGTATCAGCCAAAGGGAAAAACTCTGTAGGCATTTTTTGTTTTCTAGCACAGGGAGAATGCAGCTAAAAAAACCTCAGGACAGTTCATTCTGAAGGGACATGTCAGGAAAGTGTGCATGAAGAAAGTGAGAGTGTGTTGTATGTTTTCACACCTTTTTTTAGACTTAGTGTTGGATTTGATATGTCTCCCTATCACCTGAGTAGCTGCAGAGCATGAACAAAATGTTTACAAATTGCAGAAATGATGCAAAGTTTGTTTGCCTCAGAAGACAAAGCAATAAGGCTACTGCTTCATCTTGTAAACCAAAGTTTTACATGTTTCTTGCATATTGAAAACAGTGGAGTTGATCCATTGCTTTGATATTTATAAGGATTTTATCAAAATAAAAAATTGATTTTATGAATATGTCTTGTATTTTCTTTTGAAGACCTTAAAGTTTTACAGAGAAGGTTTGGGTCTGGGCACTTGGTTGCATCCTCAGTCACTAATTTCCTCTATGTCCAGGCTGCACTGAATTTCAAGTAGAGAACTCAATGTGCTCCCAGAGAATTAAATCTCAAGTATGAACTCCATGCTGTACTAAGATTATTCTACAGCACACAAGGCTAAAATATGTCCTCACCACCCCACACAACTGCAGGTCTCTTTTATCAACTCTTAACCCTCTGACACATTTGAAGCCTTTATACTATGAAGAATTAAATGCACAAAGACCAGAAAACATAGAGTGTATTTGCTGAAAATAGTAGCTGTCAAGAATTGTGTACTGCTGGATGGTTGATCACCCATACACTTATCTCAGAATTAAATAAAGTAGAGCTCTGGGGTCAGCTCTGCTGGTTTTGGCACAGGAGGGAAACAGTGCTCTGCTGTGCTCATGGTCTTTGTCAGTCATGCTTGTGATGTTTTTAATGGTGCATGTGTTTAACATCAGCTGGGAATTTTCCTTTTTCAAAGAAAAAAGCTTGTCTTTCCTTCTGGAGTGCAGTGGCCTGAAGATGGGGTAGACACGTATTTGCTGCCATAAACCCCCTTGCTAAATACCTGTGCTTTCTCTGCTGCTTTAGAAATTTGTCTCTCTTGCTTCAGCAAACAGGACTTTAGTGGCCTTTCAGACATGAACCAGGACCTAGAAGAATTCAAGGAATCAATCTGAGGTTAAAAATCCAAGCCAAATAATCCTTTTCAAAATAGCTTCACAGAAAAAGTGGAATATGACATAGGAATAAAATAATACAAAAGAACTATATATGTTATACAGTTTTTATAAAATCAATGGAAAGGAGATTTTGGGTTTAGATTCTTGTAGCTTCAAACAGGCAAGGGGCAGATTGCTAGAGAGAAATATTGTGTAGCCTTCAGTTGTTAAAAGCTGCAAAAACTGAGGTATTTGGAGTACCTTATGGTTGTATGCTTAACATGAAGGTACAAATGCCAGAGGGATCGTGCTCTAAGGATGTGGTTTCTTTCCTTTATTATCTATTAAATAGGCTAAAAAGGCATAGTGACAATCTCCCTTATCATTCTGCTGCTTGATAGACTACATCTAACTTCTGACCTGTTACCTTACTTCCCCGCTCCACCCCTCTCTGCCCCCCCCTTCCCTCCCTGCTCTGCTCAGTCTGATCTTGCTTTCTAGTTACAGATGTGAAATAAAGGGTTTGTTTCATTTTTGGTTTTAATTACAGTTACTTGCCTTTCCTCATTTTTCTTTGAGTCTTCTTGTCTGGCATCTCTTTACGACTTAGGATATAAACCTTAACTTAAAAGACAACCTACAAAAATGCTGTAGTGTTGTACTTCACCAATGTTCTGCACATATAGATAGGCTGCTTGGTTTTCATATCAAGTCTTGCTGCTACTTGTTTTACAGGTGTAGCCTAATAGAAATTTGTTCTGGGAATTAAGCTCTTAGATCCTGTTATTTCTATACCCTTAATACAGATAGCCTTTTCCGTGTCTTTGTGAGACAGGAGATAATCCTGAAACACTTAAACAAAAATGTTACTAAAGTCGTGTTTTGACTTTTGTCTTCTATTTCTGTCAACCTCTCCATCATTCATTCCAAATACAAGTTTTCACTGTGGTGAAACATTTACATGTGTGATCTCTCTCTTATCTGGAAGGGAATTTGAGGTCAGGGAATGTGTCTGACAGGAGAGTACTGGATTGTCATGTGAAAGCAAAGATGCTCTGCCTCTGCTTAACAGAACTGATGTGCTGCACAGTCAGTTTCTGTGTCTGTTTCTATTTTGTCAAATTTCACCCACGAACTTGGGTAGATAAATTTGAATAATTTTTAGATACTCCTCACAGTTTCATTTTTCAGATGTAAATCATACAAGATACATGCAACAAGTAGATGAGATATGTATTTTTGTGAAGATCTAATTTTTTTTCTACCTCTAGTTTGAAAATATTTTGAATAAAGCATCAGCTGTTTAAATGTCAATGTTTTACTTCAAGTTCTTTTCTACAGTTGTATGAACACTGAACAGAAATGTGGTCTTGATAATTTTTTTAAACAGCACTTTAGTGATTTTGAGGAAGAAAATTAACCCAGTCATTCTTGGTGTTTTTCAGAGAGTTTGTTCTTGATTTCAGTTTTCCTTTGGTCCTGCTTAAATTTCAAATTCTTTTGTAGTTTATGATTTCATGAATAAACTACTTACCTGGAAATCACTAAAAATCTCAGCATCCAAACCTATATTCCCAAATTGTTTTAAAATTCCCATGGTTATGTAGAAAGTATAGATACCTATGTATGAATGAAAGAGTGCTTTGTCCCTAGATCTGAAGATGGCAGAGGCAATCCAAAATCTGAAGATTTAAATAGTGTCTGCTACCTATTTCATTGCAAATCCAGTTACAAATAAGAGCAATATCTTACTGTTGTAACAAACACTAAGATATGGTACTATCTCTTCAACATATTGATTTTGAAGTCTATTAAAAATGTCTGCAGAGATTACCCAAATAACTCCCAGCCTGTTGGCCCAGTGCCTCAAAGAATCCTTGAATCTCTCAAAATAGTTTAGCTCATCTTCCTGACTGGTTCAGGGGACCTTCATGAGAAGAACAAAACCAGCAGCAAAGCCCAGAGCAAAGCACTTCACCAATGTCTGTTGCAGCAAACCTGTTTGACTGAATTAGTTTTGAATTGCCAGATATGTATTGTGTTCAGTTCTGGGCCCCTCAGTTCAGGTAAGATATTGAGGTGCTGGAGTGGGTCCAGAGAAGAGCAACAAGGCTGGTGAAGGGACTGGAGCACAAGTCCTATGGGGAGAGGCTGAGGGAGCTGGGGTTGTTTAGTCTGGAGAAGAGGAGGCTTAAAGGTGACCTTATGACTGTCTAGAACTACCTGAAGGGAAGTTCTAGCCAGGTGGGGGTTGGTCTCTTCTCCCAGGCACTCAACAATAGGAAAAGGGGGTACGGGCTCAAGCTCTGCCAGGGGAAATTTAAGTTGGAGATCAGAAAAAAATTTTTTCCAGAGAGAGTAATCAGGCATTGGAATGGGCTGCCCAGAGAGGGGGTGGATTCACCATTCCTGGAGGTTTTTAAACTGATATTGGATGTGGCACTGAGTGCCATGATCTGGTAAATGGACTGGAGTTGGACTAAGGGTTGGACTTGATGATCTTGGAGTTGTTTTCCAACCCAATCGATTCTATGATTCTGTAGCAATAGCTATATATGGCAAAATAAAAGCAAAACATTATTAATTAATGAACATTAGTCGAGTAGTTGTAGCATGGTGTGTAGTGTTTTCAGCAGCTGTCCGGAGAAAATCCTTGAAATATTCTCTTCCATACTCACAGTCCTATGATGTTAATGTAACTAATGTTCCTACATATTGTTCTTAAAATTTTTAGCAACTATACTAAACTATATACATAATATTCTCTCTGTAGATACGCTTATCAGTAGATACAGGATATACTACATGTTACATATATATGTACATATACACACACTCTCTGTAGAATACACACACTCTCTGTAGAATGTACAGTAAGAGCTGGAGGATGACTCTAGGGCACAGTGGATTCTGTTGAGATCTGTGGAACTGAACTGACCTGACCCTGGACTCCACCAGCTTTCTGGAGTCTGCAAAGTTCTGTGCCCAGAGAGGCTTTCACTTTAGTGTGTGGACGGTGTCAGTGATAGCTCCATTCAATAGGTAGGTATGTTGGAATGCTGACTATGTGATGCTGAGATGATGCTGCCTCAGCAGAAGCTGTATCTCCTGGATGTTGGAGATGGCCAGAACTCTTACATGCACTGGCAAATTGTGCTGATGATATAAAATCTTCCTCCGTTTTGACATATACTCTGGAAATAGACAAATGATTGTCTTAGAACAGGAATACTGGGTCTGAAAAGATGATTAAGTGACTAAGCTACATTGAGTAATCTGAGATGTTGAACTAACTGTGAACAACTGAGTAGTGAGATGTGAAGATAAAGAAAAATGCCAAAGATAGGAGAGCAAACACTGAAAAAAACTTCTAATAGGAAAAAATACTTTTGCAGATTGCTTTTGCCGATAGATGTCACTATAAATAAGGCAATGGTAACCTTCACAGTGACACGGCAGCCTCAACAAGACCCACAGTGTCCTGAAGGATCAGGCTGTTAAAAAAGAGTATGCAATATAGCTCAGGTAGTAAGGATGTGCTGTTGATTGTGATTCACTCGATTTCTTAAAACTGAAACAAGGAATTGTGGAAAAAAAACCCCAGTTAATTTTCTGATGCATAAAAAAGACATTAAAATTTAAAAGATTGTATTTAGATGACTCTTCATTTAAATGTTCCCCTGCTTTCCATAAGCAACTGCCATCATATAGTTTCACACTTGCCTACACATGCCAGAAACAACCACTATAGGAGCAAGGTAAGCTTTTCCGTGTTTTCTTCTAGCTGGAAGTTTCGCCAGATGTTAAAAAATTCTGTACAGGAAGGCTGGGTGGTGCTTGGCCATGTCAGCACTACCAAGCAGGCTCTGTAGGTGTAGCACATTCTGGCTTAGCTGGACTTCCCCAAACATATGGAAGGCCATGGGGCAGAGCATAGGCAACAAGGTCAGACTACGCCAGTGCCTGAAATTTTGGCAGCAAGTTCAGGGCAAATTCACACATGCAGTAAATACAAATGAGCATAGGTAAACCATCATTAATTGATTTTGTTTTGTTTTGTTTTTTTTTTTTTAAGGGGACAGTAAAAATTCACATGAAAAATCTGATCAGTTATTTAAACCAGTTTCTGCTTCATTTTCAAGTTTGATTCAAATGAATGGTAGTGTTAATTTCAGCTGTGGCACCACTCTCACCTCACTTTCTCTATGAGGTTCCACAAAGTGTTTACCTGTCTGTTTCAGTTATGAGATATCTAAATATCATGGCTAGGACTCAAGGCAGTCTCCTTGGTTCACACAAGCACACTGTAAAGGTAAGTGTGTGTTAACTGGAAAAAGATCTTTGTAGTATTTCAAAAGCCTGGTCAGTCAGGTGAAGTCCCTGGTGTTAGGAAAAAAGGAAACATTGCACCCATTTTTACAAAGGGCAGAAAGAAAGATTCTAGCTAACTGACCTGTCAGGCTCACCTCTGAGTGCAAGAAAATCATGGAACAGATCCTCCTAGAAGCTATGCTTATGGTACAGGGAGGACAAGGAAGTGATTTGAGACAGCCAGCATAGCTTCATCAAGGGTAAGTCCTGCCTGACTAAACCAGTGACCTTCTAGGATGAAGTGACTACATCAGGGAACAAGGGAAGGGCTACCTATATCATCTTTCTGGACTTCTGTAAGGTCTTTGACACAGTCCCCCACAACATCCTTCACTCTAAATTGGAGAGAGATTGATTTGATGAGTGGACTGTTCAGTGGATGAGGAATGGACCAATCACAGTATCATTCAGAAGATAGTGGTCATTAGCTTAATGTCCTGATGGACATCAGTGACAAGGGGTGTCCCTCAGGTGTCTGTACTGGGACCAGCGCTGTTCAGTGTCTTTATCAGTGACACAGACAGTGAAATCAAGTGCACCCTCAGCAAGTTTGCAGATGGCACCAAGCTGAGTGGTGCTGTTAATACACCTGAAGGATGGGATGTGATCTAGAGGGACCTAGACAAACTCTAGAAGTGGGCCCATTGGGAACCTTATGAAGTTTAATAAGACCAAGTGCAAGGTGCTGCATCTGGTCGAGGCAAGCCCCAGCATCAATGCAGGCTGTGGGATAAAGGGTTTAAGAGCAGCCCTGCCACGAAGGACTTGGAGGTGCTGGTGGATGACAGGCTGGACATGATCCAGCAATGTGCAGTTGCAGCCCAGAAAGACAGTTGTGTCCTGGTCCGAGTCTTTTTCTTTTTCTTTTTCTTTTCTTTTTTTTTTTTTAAATTTATTGCATGTCTGTCACTTACTGCTCTGGACTTCACCATGTTTCAGTGTATAGAAGGTGCATACAGCCTACAGGGCCCCCACCTCTGGGTTATGGCAATCAGGATGTAATATAGTAATCTACCCCTGCAGCGTGGACATCTGATAGCAGAGTGGGAACACCCAGGATATCGGAGCTGGACAGCACTCGGGTAAACACACTGCTTAGGTGTGATATTGCTCAAATAATACAGAAGCCTCATGGTTGTGCACCACATTTCCCTAAGGACTGGTGCATTGCATCATGACAATGTGTTCACAGGTGTTTGTAGAGGCATTTGCACTAAGGTCCTGCTAAAATGTGTTGAGATTTAAAAAAAAAAAAAAAAAAAAAAAAAAAAAAAAAAAAAAAAGATTAAACTAAGGAATTTCCTCTTGCATCTTGCGTTCAGTAATTCATGCAAGAGGAAAACATGACTGACTGAACTGCTTTATATTGAAATAGAGAAAGCTTCATTTAATTTTCTGAAAAGTGCATATTGCCATTTATTTCTGCTGTTCTTTATATGTCTGTAGTGGACTTGTTTTGTATTATGGCTTAAGGCTATATTCAGTTTCTTCAGAACCAGTAATCATCCTGGCCTGGGCAGTGGGTCAGCTATTCAGCCTGCACATCTTTGTGTGCTAAGGTGTGCTTCACTTCTAATACTTAGCATCTTGCAGTAGTAGGCACTGAACAAATCTGTGCTAAGGCTTCTTAATGGCACTAAGAGTTACCTTTCTCATTTGGCAGGCAAAAAGCCACACAGCCAAGGTATAAGAGCACTGATCAAAAGAATGGCCAGATGGTTAAAAATAACTAATTTAGTTGCATGTTCTTGTTTTCTGCCACTGTATTTTCTGAGTTTACAGAGAGGCAAGATATCACACTCACAATGTAAGTGCTAGCAAGTTACATGAGTGAAGAGTTCTTGTTAAAAAAACAGTCCAGTTGATTCAAAGACTGCCCATCAAGGCACTTGCAGAGGCAACAAGGATCCCTCAGGCTGAGCAAGGAAATGCCACCTACTTCTTAAATGAATGTGTTGGCTACCAACACCCCCTGCTTTTCTAGAAGGGAGTCAAGCATATCTTCTGTGCTTTGCAGTGAACATATTATCTGTGCCTCTTGTGGTAAATAAAACAAGCCAGGACTCATATTCTATTCCTGGAATAAGGGCCAAAGCATGTACGGAGTCTGTACAGCTGAACTTTCTTGCACAGT
Source organism: Sakesphorus luctuosus (assembly GCA_013396695.1). Lineage (NCBI taxonomy): Eukaryota > Metazoa > Chordata > Aves > Passeriformes > Thamnophilidae > Sakesphorus > Sakesphorus luctuosus. The sequence goes on along the minus strand of VWZD01011934.1, from coordinate 284,215 downwards.
TTATTCCATATGGTCTATTGGAAACCTAGATCACTCTTGCAGAGACCTCTAGCTGACATTTTTCAAAACGACACTGGGGAGATTCCATTTGACCATGGCCAATACCTGTTCCTCTCCAGTTGCTAGTCTGGGCATGGCTGGCACTCCTTGGAGTGCCATGTCCAGCAATGTGACCCAGTGCTTCACCAGCATCTCCCACCCTTTTAAATCCCACTGGAGTGGCTGTGTGGCACCTTGTCCTCACTGGGTCTGTACACTTAACTCTCCATAAACTGGCTGCTGTGTGGGCATTCCTGCACAACAGTGGTATTTAGATGTCTCGTAAATGAGACAGGCAGTCTGGCATCTGCTTTCTGGAGTTCTCTACTGAATTTAGCCACTGGCATTCATCCCAAGTTTTAGTATAATACAGTTTCCAAAATTTAACTTCTGAATCCTATTGTAAGTTTTATTTTGCCTCTCCTTATTTGCAAAATGGTGCATTACAGCTTGTTCCATTCATTGTTGTCTTTCATGTTGCCTTCCAGCAGAAATTAAAGATTTTTGTGACTTTCTCGTCACAGAAGCCAGCACTTAGGTGGATGCTGTTCAATGATGGAAACAGTTACCGTCTTTGTTAGGTATGTGGACAAACTAGAACTCAGTGGTCCTGTGGTCAGAGCCAAGAGCACGTGTGTGAGATTAGGGAGGATAGGAGCACTTATAAATTGAGTACCCTTTTCTTTTTCTATGAGGAAAGAGGAGCTTTCTGATTTGCAGTCTGGAAAACAATGTGTACAAGAAGTCGACTTTATCCTAGGGTAGGTCATATATCTGTCTCAGGGAGAGCAGTGGAAGGTGTTTTTGGAAAGTTGTGTTTTAATGATAGGTCTGCTCTAGGGGACTACCTAGTCCCCTCTAACATGGAAGTCCTGTGCAGAAACTCTTTTCTGTTCCTAATTTTGTACCACTTTTCTTTGTGGCTTTGCAGTAGTCACATCACATCAGTATTTTCAAACTGATACTTAACTCCTTGTTTAGCCATTTAAAAAGATGCTTTTAATCTCCTTGAACAGATGACTACCTAAAAGATCTCCTAGTTAATGGAGGCTCCAGCCCTGTGGCAAGTGAGTGACTTCTGTTCTGATGTTTAGAGATTTTAAAGCATAACCTTTAGGAACAAGGGCTCAGGAGTAGCTGCTGAGTCTTATTATTAGTCTAACCATCTAATTGGAATAACTATATCCCTGTATGCTTACAGAAATACAGAAGAACACGAGTATGAGCACTGTGTATGTCACAGCCTTGAACACAATTAGGTTTTAATATATTCTCCCTTATACTTACAATATTGTTCTACACCCCTTTCAAAACTGACACAACTTGCTGTAGTATCACATAAATGAGATCTCAGAAGCTTGATCTATAGCTGGATCTATAGCTTGATGTCCTGTATGTAAGTGTCTGGTCTTGCAAGTGCTTGAGCCGAATATCTGTTCTCTGCCTCCCTCCCATCAGTGACATGATATCAAATGAGTTAAAATGTCACTTGAGGAAAGAAATATGCATACAAGAAATACTAGGAAGGAGGGCTAGGGGGTCACAGGATAGGGCAGCAATGTTCATGCCAAGGGAGGGAACCTAGAAGGCCAGAAGCAGGGTACAATGAGTGAAATAAGAAACAATTCTGTAGGTCTTGGCAGAGCTTTCCTTTGCAGTAATTATCTAAAGCTGTCTGGGTGCTTTCTCTGGAGCCTTTCTCTCTCTTGACCCAGTAACAAAACAATCCATGTTCAGACTTTGCTGTGGGATATATAAAGGGAATGCAAAATGCAACCTTGTTAGCCTTATTAAAGTCATGTCTTGATATTAATCCTGCACGATTTGTCCAAGGGCTAAATGCATTCTGAATAACTGGACTGTGGCCATTTCAGGCATTCCTCTTAAACATGAGTATTTTCACAGACACAAGACACTGGATCCATGGCACTGTGCCTCCAAAACATGTTGCAGAAACAATCTGTATGATTCCATGAAGATAATTAAATTTTTTGAGAGGATATTAAACCACACTTCACAATGGTGTAAGTCAATGGAAGAGCACATTCTTTGGTGAGAGACAGAGTGGGATGTGCAGACCTGGGCTCCCCCCAAGGACTGCAAGGGAAGCTCAAACACTTGCACAGAAGGGGCTGTGGATGGCCCTCTCCTTGCTCCTCCTCATGGGGAACTTCCCGATAAGGCAGGGTGGTTCTATTGCATCAGTTGCTGACAGCTTTTTGCGCAACTACTCCCAAATCTGTCCTAACACATTTTTAAAGGGTAAATCTAAACACTTCCTGATGTCACATTGTTGGTGTGCCAAGGGTTAGTGTGTCCTTATCATGAGGAAGCAGTTTGGTTTCAAGGGGCGCCCAGATGACCAGATTGCCAAAGGCCTCAGCTCTCTCCTGGGGAACATGCTCCAGCTGAGGGATCGAGCCTACAGGGGGGCAGGAGAAGGTATGCCCAGAGGTACCATTTATAAAAGTATTGGCAGTTCATGACTTGGTCTTTATATTAAAATCACAGAATCATTTCAGTTGGAAAAGTCCTCTAGGACCATCAAGTGCAAACGTTAGCAATTCATATTATTACATTGCTCTGGATCCTGAATGTCCAAATACACATGAGATATAATTGCATTAGATTTAGTCATGCCAAACTAATTTTTTCCAGTCTTTTGATCCCATTCACTGCTTTATCCCATAGAACTTCAGTCAAAGGGCAGTTTGCTAAAGACTCCAGTGAGAATAAGAGCAGGACAATCACCACCAAAACACAAATTTGTAGTGCCTAAAAAATGTGTGTCCTTGTGCCACCAGTTTTCCTGTGAAGAGCTGATGCTTTTGTGACCGAAAGGTCAGAAATGGTGCTTAGGAAACTTTCTTACCTGGTGTTGACAAAGTCAGCACTGGTGCCCATGGGGGTGAGCTCAGCAGCCAGCAGGTTCAGCTGAAGCTGAATTCAGTGGTGTGGGTCTGGCATGGGTCACCACGCTATGTAGCAGCATTTTGGCAGACACACACTGCTCCCCTGCCCCAGTGTATCTGGTAACAGAGGCATCACTCCAGTAGCCATATTCCTGCCAAGTGAGATTCACCAAGGGCTGCCAGGCATGTGTCCTGCCAGGTCACCCTTCAGTCATCCCCTGGATTCTCTTACTTCAGCAGGATGGATTTAAGATCACTTGTGTCATGAGAGGGGGCAAATGGTGTTCCAAGAATACATGAGGAAAGAAGCTGATTCCTCCTGGTGTGAAGACAGAAGGAAGTTTGGGGCTTTTCCTAGCTTGCTCCTGAATTTCCACCTTGGTGTGTGTATGTGTGTATTTTAGAGAAATTAAGCAGAAGTTACACATCACTCAATACAGTGAATACCTGGGACAAGATAGATATCCATGGAAATGTTCAAGGACAGTTTGGATAAGGCTCTGAGAAACCTGGTCTAATGAAAGGTGTCTCTGCCCATGGCAGGGAGGTTGGAAGCCAAGCCATTCTATGATTCTAAGATATTTCGCCCTCTTGATTTCACAGGTTTATCCAAATGTGAGCTGTAGGTCTCTGAGGATAAAATGGGAAGTGAAAGTAATGGATATCTAAAAGGGAATCATCAGGTGGCAATAGAAGGGTAGTGAGGGAAGTGGTTTGTTTCAGGCTGCAGTTTTTACAGTATGATCTCTCTTGGTCTTCCAAGAGCATTGCAATAGACTTAAGGACTTAAACAGTCAAAAAATAAATGCATTTTATTTGGGCTCTGTATTAATGCAGAAAAACTTTAATAAAGCATTGCAAGGAAGCAAGAATGCAGTACCCTAAGATAGGCATCAGTATACCAGGAATCCTGGTGGGACTTCTTCCAGCAATTCTTTGCTTTTCTTTGATAATAAATGCAATCAAGAAATTTAGAGTAGCTAGGGATTTTGTTTATTTTGACAAGCAGTCTTGCTTGAAAAACAATTTTTAAAGTTTCAAGATGTAGTATTACATCTGGACATTTTCAATATGGTCAACTGCAACTGACTTCAGTTTTAAGTGGTTTCTTCTATGGCCCAACATTATTGCTAGCTGCTTCCAAGTCCCATGTTTCCCATTGTGTGCTGCCAGTCTTGCCCAGCACTGCAGCCCTTCATTGCTTCAGTTTTCATAGATGGGATTAAAGATACAGAGGATTCCCAGAAATTGCTATGAAAGAAGTGAGACTTCTTGTACAAGGCCTCTCCTTTCATAAAAGAACCACAGACTCTGCAGTAAAATCCCTAAGCTGCATCAGCAGCTGCTAGCTGGCTCTCCTCAGGCTGTCTCATCTACAGGGTTTTATCTGGGCATTCTCAAAGCACACTTATTAGTTGACAGCTTTGGGGTTATAACTTGTTCCCTCAACATGAAAGAAAAATTAAATTAGGAAGGATTTTCTAAAGCAAAAAAATAATGTGGAACATTAAATAGTCCAATCTTGTCTTATAACCTGAATGAAGGAGTCCTAGTTAATGTTCCCAGCAGAAATCAAGATGGGAGATGTTGCTGAAATCAGATCTGAAAACCATTTTGCTGATCACATGCTAAATGTGAAGTGTTAACTACTTTTTCACACCTGCCGAGCTACACAAGGGAACTTTATTTTAACCTAGTTACTATATTTTGAAAATATAGGTGAGAAGTTTAGGAAAAGTTCTCTAGATGAGTTGTATCTGTGGTAACTTGCATTTTTCTGTTTCTTTGTCATTTGGGACTCAAGGTGATTTACTATGGAGTCTGGCTATAGATGCACAGCACACAGGTGCCAGTATTTTTATATACAAGCAAAATATGGAGCAGAAAATGGGGATACAATTCATGATGTCAAAAGGAAGAAATAGCATTCTTAAAATAAGACAAAATATTTCTATTTTTTCTGTGTCATTTTGTCAAGTCTCAGTGTTGAGAAATCCCGTTTTCAAACTACTAGACTGGGTAATTTTCTTTTCCATCTCTTTCATATTGCCAGTAAGTCCCATGAGATGTCAACATAGTGATAGCTTTTGTACTAAAACACAATCCTATTTGTATGTTCTTCTCTTTATTTGCCACAAAAATAAGATAACTTTCCTTCACTGGTAGCTGAAAAATGATGGGTAATCAAAAATGAATGGTAACAATAAAATCAAAAAATCCTGTGAAATGAGCTTGCCTGTCCTTGATCAAGTTAAAGACATTTCTTTTGCCTTACTATTCCTAGACTATGAATTACTTACTCATTTCTTTGGTTGTCATAATCAGGTCTATTTGATTTTCAAAATTGTTTCTACTTAAGGTTTTCACTTGTATTTTATTAAAGTAACTTTCTGAAGAAGTTGCACAAAACGAAGCAGGATGAAATCATTTATGTTGGAGACAAACTTGAGACATACCAGTAGATGCAGCTGCCCAGTTCCTGTCTCCCTCATGCACACATGAAATGTCTCCAACTGATTGAACCCACAGCTCTGCAGCTCAAGCCCACTCTAAATCTGAAAAATTACAGGAGATAGCTCAGTGCACTAGTTAGAGAGATTTTTAAAGAGATTCTCAATGAAACAGTTCTGTACAGGAAGCTCTTGTTCTGCCTCACAGATTTCTTTCCTTTTCTCAGTGGTGTTCCCCTTTTATCTCTCTGTGAATTTTAATTTTTGCCATCAAAAGGAAGATAGTTCCTCTGAAACCAGTCAAACTGATGTAGCTGTGTCTCTGTGCTGACTTTTTCTAAGCACCAATAGAGTTTGGATTTTTTCTGGAGAATCAAGAGGAGTGAATCCCCAGGATTATTCTCCTCTTCATGGCAGTCAAAGGGATGATGAAGTTGTTGCACTAAGGCAGAGAAAGCGATGTGGTTTCAGCATTACTCATTAAGAACATATCAATTAACTCACAATTATTTGCCTCTTCAAAACTCTTTTTGTAATCTTATGAACAGAAAGAGGCATTTTACTGTCCTTGTTTAATAAAAATAGGAATAGGTATTGCTGATGAGGATGGTGGGAACATCTGACTGAATGTTGCTTTGTCTGCCTGTTAATTAGCACAGAAATGGACAATGCTTATGAATACTGAGTTCTTCATTCCCATGTTCATGGATGAGCTCCCATTTTGTTCATGAGTCTGCATCAGAGATTGCTGTTATTAGGAAAATATACTTTACTGAAAAAAGGGAAATTTTTGCTCATCAAGGTGGAGGTCTAAGACTAAATTGAAGTATTGCATTTTAGCTGCCATGTGCAAATCAGCAGTTTGTGCTCACTCTTCTGCACTTTCAATTAACAACATTTTCCTTTAGTTCCAAGCTAGTAGAATAAGACTAAATGCCCTCTCCTTTATTTTTTTCAGGTGAAATTGCTTGTGATATCTCAAACCCTCTTTCATATGGAAAGCTAGCATAAATGTAGTGCCTGTTTTGGAATGGAAGAAAAAGATCTTGGTGCAATTTCATAGTGTTTCTTACAAATGCATTGCATTGAATTAAGTTAGAGTATTGACTTTTCTGTCATCATGCTTAACAGGCTACACAGGCCTAAGGCAGCAAGGCTACAAAAACCAGCTGGGTATGATTGCATTCACATGTTCTGATATACTTGCTGCTACTGTGTTGTGGTGGCCAGTGACTGACAAAGGCCTTATTGATCCATTTTCTAGATGCACGCTTTGCTTAGCTTCAAAGGTGGCTTTGTGAGTATGTCCTGCTGAATGCAAGTGATTGCAGCAGAGGTGCTATTTTGCATTTAAAATAATTCAGCTTTTGAATATGTTGGGAACATGAATCGGAAATGTATCTGTACTTTATAGTGGAAGCGTGAGGACCTGTAAATGTTTACAGCACTGCTGTATACTCCAAGGCATGAAAATGTTAAAGAAGAAACTCTATCTGTAGCAACATGTGCTGCAAAACCCCAGCAGATAATGGTAACTTACATAATTTAAGGAAGATACTTCATATCGGTCAGAAAACATTTAAGTTACGTAGTGGGGTCAGCTGTAAACCTAATTTCTGTTTTAATTCTTTATGTTGTTCCTTGTAGAGTCTGATTTTATCTTCTTTAGACCTTTGCTAGTGCTGGCCATTAAGTAATTCAGTTGTCATGGCTGGAGCCATTTGTAAAGCTGGGTATTGCTGTGCTTGGGAAATAGTGAAATTGGTGCTGTGTGTAACTTAAATGTACAGGCAGACTAAGGATCTTTATTTTTCCATGGACATATGTGGAATAATTATTACATTTGCAGGTGAAACAAAACAGCAATTACCACACAATTCCTCTTAAAGCATGGATAGCATAACACTGCTACAATACTGTTTCATTGAAGATTCTATCCCTGCTTACCTTGTGCTTTTATGAGAGGTTTAGTGGGAATACTCACTGCTTTACAAAACAACTTAAGAAGAGCGCATGTCTGGTGTCATGTCTTCTCCCTGGTTTTTCCTTCCCATAACTGCGTGAAATTTCAGTTTGGTTATTGTGAGGCTGTGCTGGTGATAAATACCAGGAGTAATTTTAAATAGACAGATAGATGGAAGAACAGAATTAGGTAGGAACTGTGAACTCTTACTTCTACACAAAAAGCCCATATCTACCTACAGGATGGAGCTCTAACAATGCAAATTTCTTATGGGATCCCATAAACTCATGCCCAGGATCAAACTTTCAAGTCTCATATCTCAATAGCCCCATTCAGATGAACTCCTGAACTACCTAGAAGTCTTCAAAAATGCAGATGAGAGACAGTGTAGATTTTAACTTAACTACTATCTATTTTATCATGATCAGGCAGTGATTATGTTTACCTTAGTCTTTACTGGATCCAAGGCTTTCAAGACACTCTTCAGGTTTTCATTGCATAAGCCATGCCGTAAATGAAAAAATAGTTTAAAATCCTAAATACATAACAACAGTTTTATTCTTACAGAATAAAAAATATGATTTATAAATGTTGATTAGTTGAACTTTGCAAGCTCATTATGAACAAGACAAAATTAGGATTTCTGAGAAAATAACAGGAAGTTTACCTTCTTCACAGGGTAGTGCAAAGAGCCATGCAAAAATCTTTGGTTCAGAAGTATATGATTACATTGATCATTATGTGCTTATCCTTGAAATTCACTTTGAAAGCATTTTACTGGTATCATTTTTCAATGTGAACTAGGAGTAATTATATTTTAGCAGTATATAGGAATGTATAATTCTGTGTTATGATGTTTCCTTAATGTAAAAATATCTTTAATAATAAGGAATTATTTCTCCTGCCACAGTTGGTTTTTAAAGGCTGTGTATGTCATGTGCATGGATTCAAGGTTTCTTGGAGTTCTGATTTAGAATTTTCTTTTCTGATTGATAGACAGGAATGCCACATGTTACTCAAACCATCTATCTGAGAAAGTTCACATTGATGTCAAAGAAGCAGAAGCCAAACACAAAAGGTGTGAGCATTGCCTGTTACAAAGGTGAGTGAAACACCACAAGTTCACTAGCACCCAAGCTTTAAAGCACAGCTCTTCTTGAAGAGTCTGTGGACTAAATGGGCATTTGGGTAAAACATCTGTCTAGAAGGGAAGGAAGAGAAAGATCTGTGTTTTCACCATGTCAATAACTGTTCTCCAGAAAAACTGTGACAATTGCCAAGCCATCCAGCTTGTTGAAAGCCTCAGCCACATTCAGATACTTGTCTGCATTCCAGAGAATGAGATGAGGCTAAAAAGCAATTACCAGGATCAATTTTGCTGCTATATATTACAAAGAAATGTCACAATTAGTGTGAAATATAAAAGCCACTATACACTTTCAGGGTCTGACAATGAAACTGAGAATATGCTTGTGAACTCCTGCAGATTTATGGTGGTCAGCTGAATTGCCCTGGCATTGTCCAGACTCACACCCAGGCAAAACCCTGGGGTAGGCAGAACTTCACATATTCCTGAAAGTACTTTAGGGATAAATATGCAGAAATGTGGAAAATCACAACTTAAAAGAGACATATAATTTTCTAACTCAATTTCTAACAGGCTCCTGTGCATGCCTTTATACCCATGTCTTTAAAAACACAGTACCTTAAATAGCATTTTAAGGAGTGTAACCACTGTATTGCACACATGGTGCAATATTTATTCACAATGGTCTCATTTACTGAAAAAGATTGATGGTATGGCCAGGAATGCCATGGCTGTGGATGGCTTATATTCTATATAGATCTTTCCACAAGTATTTGATTGCATTTGCTTTGACAGAGTTTTAAGGAACTTTTGTTCAGCCTGGCATTTTGCATATTGTATCTTGAGCTATTTGTTGTTCCAAAACTTACAGAACTTGGAAATCATAACACTTTCTTTAAATGCCGTCTTACCTATGAATATGCTTAGAAAATATATAAAAATAACGTAACTCTGTGGAAATAGCCTAGTCCTGAATTTCTTGTATAATGTTTCAGCAACTTACAAGAGAAAATATAAAAGCTTCTTAAATACAAGGAAAATATTCTAAAATTTAGAATATGGAAATTACCATATAATGCGCATAATCCTGAAATTTGGATTTCGATCTCATTTTTTTCTAATTCTTGTAATTTTAAATCTGAATTGCTGTCTTTTCAACTTAACATCTTTACTGTTTCAACACATTGTAAACTATTGATTTAAAGCAAGCTATTAAACGCTTATGTGCTGCTTAAACACAGCTTAAGTGCACTATCTCTTTACAACAGAAAACATTTCTAAAGGGACACCCCTTTCTTATCTTGGCTGTATCAAGTGGATAACTTCTGACAGTAGAAAATTTCCTATTAGGAAGACACGTCTGTTTGTGTGTTCCTAATGCCTAGATCAAAAACATATAATCCATCTCCTTAGTTTGTCATGTTGTAATGTTCATGAAATCTAAACAGCTGCCTAAGATAACATTACGTGGATTGAACATGAATAGTTTGTAGTATGTTGATGACTATTAGCAGGATACTAAGGAACTGGAAAAGAAATAAAGCCCGTTATTTTAGGTTTTGCAAATCAGATCTCACTTCATTATCTGAAGATATTTAGTATACTGGACAGCTGCTGGGGCCCTTTCTAGATAACTTTTTTCTTCTTTGCTTTATTAATTTCTTCTGGGTTTCCTTCTTATTAACTGTTCTTGAAAGTCAGGAATAAAGCCAACAAACTCAACCATCTTACAGTGATCAGCATGCTTGTAGCTTTGAGCAGCTCCAGCTACAATTGTAGTGGGGCATCAGGGGATCAGACTCTTGAAAAAGCAGCTGGTGTAGTATTAATGTGAATGTACTTGTGCAGCTGATGTTGGAAAAATCTAGCAGAGGTTACTTAATTTTATACCTGTATCTTACAGCCCTATTTCATTATTCAAATATGGATTTAGATTATCTAAGTTTAACTTAATAAACACTAACAACATAACCCAATTTGTTCTTGCAAAGTCAACTTTGCACATGCAGCGATGGCATCCCTTTTGCAAAATAACTATCAAAGCTATATACATTTGCTTTTGTTTTGGTTTCCCCCTTGGGATTATAGATATCCCTGTATTTTGAAAACTTGACTTTTCTTTCATTGATTCTACCTTTGAGGCACATTTTTGTTCATCCACTGTGTGCTCTGAGCTCACCAGTTTGGACTCAATGGAAATGAAACTGATGCAATACATATATATATTCTGGTGAGAGGTCCTTCTGTTAACACTGGAAATGCATGAAGCATGGTAAACTTCATCAACCAATAAAGTCTTCCTGACAGGCAAAACATAGATTTAAAAGATTTTCATAATGTGCAAACAATTTTCTTCACAGTAACATCTTTTTATATGAG
>VWZD01011934.1:234702-268773 GCA_013396695.1 Sakesphorus luctuosus | reverse complement strand
GACTGAAGGTCTCCATTGGAAATAGAGTACAACTTGTGCCAGTGGTCAGGTCCTAGGCAAAATAAATAATTGAAGTTTTCTGCTTCCAGTTTTGTACCAGTCGTGAATTGATGTCACTTTCCCATTGAACCACTTGTATACATAATACAGATACTTGATATGTTAATAATCCATGTTACTGATCATTTTTTGTATAATTAAAAGAAATAAATATGTTATAAATATATATTATTTTCTATTAAAGACTGATTTTACCATGGCTGTCTTGATAACTACAGCTCCAGCTTGCCTTTTTTTTTTTTTCTTTTTTCAAGGTGCTGTGTTCTGTACAAAAAAACCCTACAGGTGCAGATGAAAGACGTTAAGAAAAGACCTCTGCTTTTCTTCTGAATTTCTAACCTATGTTTTATCTGGGCTTTTATATGTCTACTTAAACAGTAAAGACAGTAACACTTTCTAAACAACCTTTATTGGTTCCATATGATTTCAGAATGGAAAAAGAAACTGTGATAGGAGAAAGGATTGTAACAAGGAAACAGTGTGGTTTGCAATCTGTTTACTTTTTGATTCAGTACATATATTAAGACAGATATGAGTTGGATGCCAAATTAAAATATAAACAATTCTAACTGTTCCAATGTTGTCCAAAGACCTTTACACTAAATAATCCAAAGGATAACTATGCTATAAAAATGAAGACTGCACAGAAAGCAGTGAATGCTCAGTGTTTTTGAAAATCCATGTAGATTTATATGTAGATCTGTATGTAGATTTTAGAACACTGATTTTGACAATCACTAAAAAATAGTCAATCTCAGTAGCTTTTAGTTATGGAAAACAAAATCAGTGTAAAATAAAACAGTATATATATTGTAAAATACTATGTTAATACAACTAGCAATGTTCTCAACAAGAAAGGAGGTCCAAAACTTACTAAGTCCTACCAGTTTCAGATGTTTTGGGAATGATCTCAAGCCATTTTTGTACTGGTGGGAATCTTCAAGGCAATCTTCCAGCAACTGATACCTGACTATGTTTAAAATCTAAGTTCTGCTAACACATAGGAGATTTTCCTGGCTTAAACTCTGTCTCCTACATGCTTAAAAGCAGGATTGCTCTTTTAGGCCCTTGTGCTTGACGAGTACTGCACATAGTTAAATAGTTATAGTATTATCTATATTTGTAACCATTTGAACTGAGTGTACAGAGTAATTATTTTCATATAAAATAATGTTTATCTAAGATTATATAAGCCTTGCCTTGCCTTCCCATGTTGCAAAACTGGAACCTGTTGACATTTTCCTGTTTTTCTTAGAGGCTATTCTCAGTAATAGGAAGCTACCGATATCTGCCTTTGCAGATGTCCGCAGCTGACGTCAGGAATTTCAGATACCATTGTGCAAATAGTATTATAACCTGTAAAGCTTGTGGAATTGATACCTACGAATACGGCAATTTTTAGGTTCCTCTCAGTTATTGGTGGATTGCAATTTTAAGTTATTTTTTTTCTTTGTTCAGAAATTATGTTTTATCAAAATAGAAAATGTTCAAAGGAAAATTATCACCCCAAACCTCTGCTGAGAGACAACTTCAGCTGCTTAATCTCTGATCAAAGTCATATTATTAAAATGATATCAATTTTTCATGATGTCATGAAATTTCTGCTTGAAGTGAAAGGTGCACAATTTATGATCCTTGGGCAACCTTGCTATGTAAACTATGTGAGAAGTGAAAACAGCAAAACAAATAGATCAGCTGGAAATATGAAGCATGGTGGACCTGGCCAGTTATTAACTTGCAGTTCTCCAGTCAGTAAAAAGGCTTGCACCAAGCCCTCAGACTGCTCTGGGGGCAAGGGGAACCAGGAGTCTGCTGCTGTCTGGGCTGCCTTGGGCTGGAATGGCTGTGATAAATCACCAACATGTTTAGCACTGAACAGACTCAGGTTGTTGCTGGTGCCTGTTTTCAGGCTTTGGAAACAAAACTGAGCCCCAGACTGAGAACTGAGCTGTACACCAACAGTCCAGAAGCCCCAAAAACACCACCTTAGTCTTGGGCACTCAGGAGGTACATCCTCTCTCCTGCTGCAGAAGAAGATTTGGTATTTGATTTCAAGTTACTTATAACATGTAAGCTTCCCATCTTCATGCCTGTTCCCTAGGACTGCTGGGAATCCTGGTGGGACAAATAAGTCTGGTACATTGGGACAAAAGTGTTCATATCTCAAGTTTTTCACTTTGAGACTCAGACCTCTTGGAATTTATTTGGGGGAGCAAGGAGGGAATTTAGCAGGCATCAAAAATTTTGTAACTTCCTTGAAGAACTGTTATGAAATAGGATGTGTTTCTTGCAGAACAGAAGTATTTTCTTTTAACCAGATCTGATATCAATTATCATTGTTCTTTTGAATAGTTTAGGAGATAAATTCCTTTGCTCCTATGAAAGCCAGAGCACCAAATCAACTACAGTTGTTCACACAGCAGGGTGAAAGAGCTAGAGACCCTTCAGTTCCTTGTCTGGCATCAGTTACATTAGGAGTGTGTTAGTTCCTCTAGGTTAGTTATATAGATAATTTCAAAGGCCTTCTGTCTGTGGTCAACTATCAGCAGAACCATCGAAAAAGAAAGTGACTAGTTAGGTCTAATCCAGAGAGATTTGAAAATATGTTTATGCTTTGTGTGAAACACATGGTGCATTACAGCACAATGTCCTAGTAATACAGGATGATATAATATAAAGAAATTCAGTGACAAAGAACACAGCAGAGTAGGGCAAGATAATTTTGAATTTTCTAAGCAAAGAATGAAGTTTTAGGAATAATAGCCAAAGGAAATAAAAACCTTGCTTTGTTATACAGATGCAATGGGAATATAACATGGAAATACTACCATAGTGTCTTTTGCTCGATCAGATAATCAATGTCAATTTTATGACTATGAAAAATATTCTTTCAGTGCAAGGTGAGCATGGCAGAGATTCGGTAAAATGATCTCTTGGAAGAGGAGCCAAGATTTTGGAATTGTGACCTTTTTACTGGCTCATCAGCCTGGCTATAAAGTAATTCTAGACCTCTGGTTTAATGCATCAGACTGTGTGTGATAGACACAACAACTGGTTTGCCTCTTGAAACCCAACACAACTGGCCTATGATTCCTCCCATTACTGCCACTTTACCTCTCTCAAGTGCACTTCAGCTTTTAACTATTGATCCTATCACCATTGTAAAAATATTTAATTACTAGTATTTTGTAATTAAAGTCTAAGCTGCTAGTTCTTACAAAATTAAATTAAAACCTGTCAAAACCTTTTTTTGCCTTCCATAAATGCAAAAAGTAGGGTTAATGCTATGAAGGAGCTCTTGAGCTCATGAAGAGTTCATAAACCAGGGTTTAAAGGAAAAGAATCCAGTGTTCTTTGAATAGACTTCCCATTGTTTTTTCAATTCTTGAACTTACAATGTTGCTAAACCATTAGCCTTTCTCCAGATCACAAAGTAATTAGGTTTGACTTTAAACAAAGTCAGCTTAGGAAGGGTGGCTGACACCTTAGTGCTTGTTGCACAGCTCTTTCCCTTTGGGCAACTTCTTTCAGATGCCTTTTCTAGCTGACAAAACTCATTTCAAGGCCTTTTTTTTTATAACAACTTCATGCTGAAAAGAAATACCTAAACACAAAGAGCACTGAAATTCTTTTTCAAAGTAAAAGCTTTTTACAAATTGCAATAGGGATTGAAGTAAATTATCTATAAATGTAAGTTAAAATAATATTTAACACACTTTATAACTATTTTTGTGCATTCCTCCATTGTACTTGTAGTCCAGCTGTTGCCATGTTTTCCCAATGCATTAGAACTACAAAACTAAATTGCTGAGACAGCAACCACAAAAACCAGCTCAGCAGCACAGGGCATAGGAAGGGTGAGGATCATGAATGGTAATAATGCTTCTTAAAACACAATCCTGTATTCCATCAACCACTGATTATCATCTACACATTTTAGGCTATCCACACTCTGCAGGGAAAGTGTTAGCACCTTTCCAGGAAAATGGGATTAACGAAATGTGATATCCTTGGCAAAACCTTCACAGTATAAATAGAAGTGGATCCCTGGCTTTCCGGATGAATATGTACAAAGTTTTAATGTCTAAAGCTCTGATCCTGCAAAACACTATAGAGGTGTCTAACTTTATGCATAGCAGGACATCTATTGACCTTATCTGAGAGTACGAAAATAAAAATGAACATAGTATAGGAATGAATGTAAAATAATCTTATTTTAAGGACACTAGCCAGAATAAAACCATAAAACTCTTCTGAAAAAATATTAAATTACAAAAGCATTCAGATGAAATTTTTCATTGTCTAAGTGCCAAATGCTACCTATCTGGGTAGTGAATTGATTTGTGAAAAAAATTCTACAAATATTTTTAGTAAATATTCTACTAGCTCTCAGAGGGATCCTCTTTAGTTAATGTTTAAAGAGAATCAAGATACTGTTATTTGTAGTGCCCTGGTAAAAATTAAATAATCTGAATATTAGATAATCTTCTTGTATAGCTATTGTAAGTAAACTAGTGCATGGAAAGTTGCAAAGTTATGAAAGTTCTGTAGTCACCTAGAAGGGCTCTTTCAGGCCATTTGGCATTGCTTGAACTGTAGAAGCTCTGGCCACCCTTCTGCAAAGAACTGCACAGGGTGCAAGAGATAAGGATTGCCTCAAAAATAAAATAAGACATAGTAAATATTGGCCTATGGTGTAAAGGTGTGAGACAATAGGACCTCAGTGGCTGTGAAAGAGCTAATATCTCATATTACCTTGCACCTGCTTCCTGCACAGGGCCTTGCTAATGGCAAAGGTACAGCTCAGTTTGTGCATGGCTGGTTATTCTGGATAGGATCAAACCTGACCTCTGGGAGGGAAAAATTGCATCTTAACCACTGAGTTTTAACTGCTATGGGCTACAGTTTTAGGCTTTTAATACTAACTGAGCATTTATTTTAAGTGGTGAATGATTATACACCAGTCCATATAAATAGTGTATATATATATATATGTATGTGTGTGTATATATATATATATATATGAAACTGCTATTGCCTGAGAATCAGTTTGAGCTGTATGTATGGAGCTGTATGTATACATATATGGAACAGATGTTTGTCCAAGGTAACCAAATGTATTCAATTTTTGGAATTCTAGAAAATTTGGTTCTTTTCACAAGGGCTTGTGGTGATAGTACAAGGGCAAATGTCTTTAAACTGAAAGAGAATGCATTTAGATTAAATATTAGGAAGAAATCCTTCAATGTGAGAGTGATGAGATACTAGAACAGGTTGCCCAGAGAAGTTGTGATGCCCCATCCCTGACAGTATTCAAGGACACGTTGGATGGGGCCCTGAGCAACCTGGTCCAAAGATGTCCCTGCCTATGGCAGGAGGGCTGGAACTGGATGATCTTTAAAGACCTTTCCATCCTAATTCATTCAAATGACTGGCTCAGTTGGTTAGAGCTCAGTGTTGGTAACACTAAGGTCATGGGTTTGATCCCTGTATGGACCATTCACCTAAGATTGTACTGGAGGATCCTTATGGGTCCCTTCCAACTCTGAGTATTCTATGATACTTCAGATATCTTTATTCTGAAAGTTGCATTAACATAGCTAAATCTCATCTTTTTCTCAGAACTGACTGGCACAAGAGAAATGCTTCCTTTCAGAGGTTTCACTGACTGTTGAAACTGTACTGTTTTTATCAAAACATTGCTCCTGATATAAAACATTTTAATCAGAATAAGGCATAGGCACACTCCAAGCCTGCTTGGAGACTTACAGTAGGGAGCTGTGCCCTCTGCTGCTGGCTTGAGCACAGCGAAGGAATAGCAGTAAGAAACAGACTGAATACTTTTGACCTGAAACATGGGTAAAATGGGACACTTCAAAGATAACTTCTAACTTAACTGTTTTTATAGGCTGATTGTTGTCCAAAAAAAATTTGTGATATTAGGATTTTAGTCAAAATGCTACAGAAAATTTCATGTGTGTTTGATTGTCAGATTCTTTTGGTGGTTAAGAATATCTTTTTTTGTTTCTGGTCCCCTGAAAGACTCAGTAGTGAAAAACATGAGCAACAGAACTTTTGAGAAGGTTTGGTTTTCTTTTTTCAGTGATGAATCATTAAAATTCATTATTTATTCTGAAACAGTGGGTATAAAAGTGCTAACTGTTCTATCAAAAAAGCTGTACAAAAACAAATGTTACATGATTACTGAAAAGATTATTGTTTTTATTATTGTTGAACCTTTTTTAATCAAACACTGCTTAATACCCAATTCAAAGCTTATTTGCCTACATTACTGGCTGGATATTCTGCCTCTAATTTGCCAGTCTGTTCACATTGATGATAGTCACAGAGAATAATTCCTGTGAGCTAGTCAGGGATACAGTGCTTCTTTCATAGCTTCTCAAAACAAAGGGACAGGGGAGAAAAAAAATCATATTTTCAGTGTTGGCTGTTTTGAAGTTATTATAATGAATTTTTCTCTTTGAGCTACTGAAGTACTGAAAATACACCTGCACAAGTAACACATTAAAGTTTTGTTACAAATATAAAATGCAGATATGTAGCTATGGAAATAAACATATTTATGCACCACGGTTATAGTTTACCTGATTTCCATTCTAAAGATTTTATTACACTAGCTGTGTTCTCTCTTTTTATATTCCACATTAAACTCCAGAAGCATAAAGCAAGTTGTAGAAGTAGGGGAGAAAAATCCTTCCCATAGTAAGAGATCCGATTTGTGACCACTTGAGGAATCTGAACATATAGAAGTTTATGGGATGATGAAATACCCCTGGAGTTCTAAGGGAAGTGGCTGATGTAGTTGCCAAGCCATGGTCCATGGTATTTGAACATTCATGGCAGTCAGATGAAGTCCTAGGTGACTGCAAAAAGGGAAACATTGCACCCATTTTTGCAAAGGGTATAAAGGAGGACTCTGGCAACTACCCATCTGCCAGCCTTACCACTTGGGAAGATCATGGAACAGATCTTCTTGAAAGCTATGCTAAGGCATGCAGAGGACAGGGAGGTGGCAGCCAGCATGGCTTTACCAAGGGAAAACTCTGCCTGACCAACCTAGTGGGTTTCTATGATGGAGGAACTACATCAGTGGACAAGGGAAGAGCCATGGATGTCATCTATCTGGACTTCTGTAAGGCCTTTGACACAGTCCCCCACAATGTCCTCTTTAAATTGGGGAAAGCTGGATTTGGTAAATGAAGAATGAGGAATAGGTTGGACCACAGCAGTATCCAGAGGGTGCAGGTTGATGGCTCAGTGTCCTGATGTACATCAGTGACAAGTGGTGTCCCTCAGGGTTCCATGTTGGAACATGTACAGATTAATGTTTTTATCAATGATATAGATAGTGGAACTATGAGTGCAACCTCAATAAATGCAAGGTCCTGCACCTAGGTCAGGGCAAACCCCCTGGTATTGTATAAGCTTGGGGATGGAGGGATTGAAAGCAGCCCTACCAAGAAAGACTTGGGAGTGCTGTCATATGAGAAGCTGGACATGTCCCAGCAATATGCCCTTGCACCCCAGAAAGCCAATCATACCCTGGGCTACATCATAAGAGTGGCCAGCAGGTGGAGGGAGGTGATTCTACCCCTCTGTTCTCATGAGACCCCGGGGGGAGTGCTGCATCCAGTCTGAGGTCCCCAGCACAGGAAAGACATGGAGATGTTGGAGTGGGTCCACAGAGGAGAACCACAAAAATAACTAGAGAGCTGGAGCACCTCTCCTATGAGGAAAAGTTGAGAGGGTTGGGCTTTTTCAGTCCGGAGAAACAGAAATAGTATCGAGGATGCCACAGAATTCACAGGTACTACAGAGACATTAGACCAACTCTGTTACCTATAGGACTCCATTTCTGTATTCGCACTAAGAAAACCCCAACCCTTGTCCTGTATAGAGTTCTTACAGTTGTGAAACTAACAGGCATCCCAATTGGGACATTCTAGTGTGTAAACTGAAGTATGAGAATATGAGGAATGATCAAGATTTAATGCAAATTGCAAAGAAACTGAACAAGGTATTTGCAAGAAACCATACATATTTACTCTACAACCATCTCTAATACTGGACATTCCACTGGGATGTGAGTGAGCCCTGTGATGCTAAACAAGAGGGGGAATTAGTTGTTTTTAATAGATAAATCATGATATCTTTTCTATTCTTAAATGAACATCTGCTTTCACAAATTTCTGATAGAAGTATGATGTGCCTCAAAACGTCAAAAATATGACCTGCTTGCCCTTAGTTTCTGTTGCAGTTCAGATGAACCACATATTCCACTCTCTCTGCCACAATGAAATCACACTTTTCACTACCTAGTTATCCTACTCCAATCACAGAGACTACAAGAAAAATAAACTCTACTATACTACTATACTGTCAAAGCAGCAGGGAGACTCGTGTGAGCTCCAGGCCAGCAGAAGAGGCTGAATGTATCTTTTCAGTTTAAAATAAGTTTTACAGCTCTTTTGTGCCCAGAGATGGCCTTGAAAACCTTAAACAATGTAAACACACTGAGATGAAGGAAAGGAGCCAGTGGGTTGATCTCAGCTTGACAACAGGCAGAAAGCAAGAGTGTTGCTGAATGGGATAAGTGCATGATGGCACACTTGTGCATTCATGTTCCTACCTCTTCAGAGCAGAAAAAGTCCTGACAAAATCTCCCTATCCATTATCATCTCCCTGGCCATTTCCGATCTCATTGCAGCCTGACAGAGCAGGGATGTGGGAGACCATGAAAGAATCTCTTAGGTATTTCACTTCAACTCTGAAGAACATCTTTACCTGGCAGGACAGATAGTAAAAGATTGGAATTATTACTTTTGTGAAGAATTCACATTCTGTCTGTTTCTTTGCAGTTTCCCCCAATTTCATGCTTCCCAGTTGCAGGGTCTTGAGAAATGCCCACTCTTATTTGAAAGGACTATAACCTTTGTGTTTCTCTATTGGAAGATTAAAACCATTCAGGATGATCTCAATAACATCAGTTTTTGACAGCTTCCTGAAGTGACAAGAAAGCAGTTTTAAATAAAGATATTTTGGGTTCTGTATTTTAGAAACCAAACAAGAAATTGTGAAGAGTCTTTGAGGGGGCTGCAGAAAAATATCTAAGATATGTAAATTAATATGGGGGCAGACTGGATCTGAAGATGTGGGAAGATGGAAAGAAAATGTATGTGTAGGACAACCTGGTAGGGTAAGAGTTCTAGCCTGTGGCTTCCTTACTTACACACCTTGAGTATCCCTAATGCAGATACACAGAACAAAGCTATTTTCATTTATGTTTCATGTACTTTAACCCTACACATTTCTTTTTACATGGCCAACCCTTCTGAAAGTGTATTTATTTCATCCAGAGACTTCTGAGAACACTAGTTCTTCTACTTCTTTCTCACATTTGTATCAGCAAATGGAATTAAATTTTAGCAAACATTTTAAGAAGGAAATATGAAAGCTAAGTGAAATTAATATATCTCATTTTAGTATATGTTCTGAAACATATGTGAGATATTTTGAGGTTGTTATTTGTGCAGGAGTTTGGACTAGATGATTGCCTAAGGTCCCTTCCAACCTGAGTGTTTTGTCTAGAATGTCATAAAACATTTCTCTATCACTATAAAAAACTTTGGAACCCTAGCTAAGAATATGGCGTTCCTGGTTTACTTTATTTATTTTCTATGATCAGATAAGTAATCAAAGATTATGTTGTGTAGGATATACCAAGAGTTAAAGACAGGGGGTAAAGAGTCAGAGATTCCCCAGGCATTGACTAGGGAAATGTGAACATTTTTGTGCAATGATTTTTCTGATTCATTGCATTTGGATTAAGGTATAGGGATATAATGATTTTTCTTTGAGTTTTTATTTGAGGTGAAATCAATTATGTGAATAAAGTTAAACAGCCAACAGTCCATCATTTATCACTTTCTTAAGATAAACTAATAGCATTGAGAATTCAGATATGTGTATTTGTAAGAAAAATAGAATATCCATTAAGTGACCATGTGGCATGTTGCAAGTTGGGGATGATCTCAGCTATTGCATACAGGAGACTCGTTCTAAATGAAGGGGATCGTAAAAGCTATAATTAGCTAATGCTTCATAAAAGCCTAACCTAAACTGTTGGGGTTTTATCATTCCGAAGTGCAATACCATAGGGAGATAATATACCATGTAGTAAGGGCAGACAGAAAAGCAAATCTCATGGACACAGTATTGTCTGCCATTATTTGAAGGCAATATTTTAATTTTTCTGAAACAGATACTTTTCCTTTAATGATGCTCTGATTGCTGAAGGACTGTCTACTTATATTGGAATAAAACAAACACATCACAATTCAATGTCACCAATTTATGTTACTTTTATTTACATACTCACAGGTCATGCTTCCTTAATCTCTAATGTGTGCTGTAGATTCTGAAGAAAGATGATGGGTTGATGTAGAAAACAGAATCTTGTAAAATCAAGTTGACTTTTCTCAGGAGTGGTTTCATTGTATTTTTATGTATTATTTAAAAGTATCCATGGTGTTAATGTAAAAACCTGATGAAGGATGGCTGTGTCTGTTCTGCATGAATCTTATTCTCTATCCTCAGACAGTTTTCAAAGTGTGCAGCTATGCAACAGTTCAAAGCCTAACTGAGACTAAGTGAAGGGGCACAGGAGATCCTTCTCACGGAGGACCAGCAAATGTGGCTTGGCCTTTGCTGTCGATACATAGGTAACAGAGAAAAGCACCAAAGAAGGAGGATTACCAGCAAAGCAAAGGCTTTTCAGGAGTGTGATTAGTGCTGTCTTAGAAAAGACAGATGGTTTGTACCATCTGCTAGAGATGCAGGAGAACATCCAGTGCCTTGCTGAGACATACATTGGCTAAACAGGGAAGCCTAGGCTTGATTCTCCCAAGTCCACCCCAGTACACTCAAAGAACATCTGGTAAGGTAAGCTAATTCTATAACAAGATCAAGATACATTCATTTTTGAAATAAATGTATATATAGTTTCTTCAAACACAAAATTTTATGTGACTTTTACAATAGACCACTTCTATTTAAGATAAAACTCCAATATCTAGAGTAAGAAAAAATGTTACTCACTTGAACTGTGTCTATAAAGTGTACAAGCATGAGCAGTCCAACTGAAATCAAAGGAACTGGGTATAAACTTTAAATTCTTCATCTGCTTAAATTCTCTGCTAGATTGGTCTTGTGTGCCAGATGGCTTAGCTGGCCAGCAGCAGTGTTCTTTTCTAATTTGGGAAGCAGAGGAAGGTCTTGCAACCATTTTGTCCTACACAGCACAGATCTGTCACTGTAACAGTGTATCAGAGGTCCATTGAACTCCTGTTTTCTTCCTCATTGTATTAAATAAGTGAAAGCTTTAGTTACTATGCCACAGAAGCAAATGACTCACTGAATAGCTAAGTGACTGGCTAGTCACAGCAAATCTTACTCTTTCTGAGTCAACGTTTACACCTGTGATCGATTTGGATGATAGATGATAAATATAGCATACATATTTGTATATAATATATATATAAATATATCATAAATATATCTGTGATCCATAAGGAGGTTTTCTCCACAGGGAAGATGTCTTGTCGATCATTGAGACACTGGAGCTATAGTAGCGACTGCTGAAGGAGAAACATCAGTTTCTAATATGTCTTCTTTCCAAAATCCAGCAAAACTTCATAATACCAAATGACTCACATTTAGTATCACTCCTGCAATTGGGTTCTGTATTAAAGCATGACTGACTATGAAACCTTTTGAGGAAAAACACGTTGCTACAAATATAAACCTTTTTGTGGAAGAGCACATCCAGAAAGTCCATTTTCCAGTATTTCAGGATGCCTAGTAACCAGTGCTATTGGATGTTAGTCTGTAGACTACCACACAGAAAATGAAAGTCATACAATATTGCCAAAAGCAAAAGACTGCTGTCAAAGCTGATAAATTCAACGGAGTTAATGAAGGTGTTCTCTTGTGCACGATGAAACAAGGAGACTTAAGGTACCTTTTTTTAAAAAAAAAAAATTGGGATTAGAGCATTGCTATTCTATATGAGATAGCTTAAGCTCTCAGAAATTGTGTTGGGTAAGAATTACTTGACTTCATGGACTATACATCCAGTTATTGAATAAATTCTTTGTATTTGCTTGCAGTTTGGGTAGGTCATCTGTTATTTTACCATATGAAGTAATTGTTAGGGATATTTTTACAAGATTACAATTTATTATTTTATTATATGCAAAGCTGTTGTCAAACACAGACATTTAATAAACTCAGAAAAGTAGAAATACAATGCATTCAGCATCTCTGAATTTATAGCTAAACAAATGCTACTGATCCTTGAATACACAGATGAAAATTGTTGGCCTGTTGCCCAATTGTGTATGTAAGACCTATAATTGAAACACTAGGTTCACTGCCTCTCTCAAAAAAGGTATAGTGATGTAGGGCTAGAGAAATATTTTCCATGTCTAATGCCTTAAAATACTTTGCTATAATTTCTGCAAAGAACCTTTGAAAAAAGCACATGGTTAAATCTGGAATACCCACCAGAAGCACATAGAAGTCTGAATAGCTGAATAGTGATAGTGAAACCAGCTTTACAAACACTAATATTTAGGGACACAAACTCAGAAACACTAACATGAATTTGAGGTTGCTGTGGGTGCTCAGTATGCTGTTTGTTCTACTCAGCATGCTGCTTGCAGACCATAATTCGTTAAGAAAATAATGACATTGATTGGTGATGCCCTGTGGTGAGGTTACCCAGAACAGATCAGATTTACCTCTTTAGTGAAGGTGTTCCTGTAATGAGTAGTTAGTTAACATTCAGCATTTGTGTGCCTGTTTTGATGAATAACAGAGTTTGCAGCAATGTGATGATTCATCTTTAACAAAATTTTGTGAGGCAGAGAATAGGATGCTGTACTTTGTGCACAATTACAGCAATGTGAACTCTGGCCAGGGAGTGACACCCCCAGCTCCTCAGGGGACATTAGGGTTAGAGATAGGACTAGATTTAATGGCTTCTCATTTTTTTGCCACATCTTTTGTATTACAGCTGTTTTGTGAATAGATGGGATATCTCTGCTGTGTCCATGTGCAGTGTTTGACAAACAGTCAGATACTGACTGATTGCATAAGCTGCAATTATGGACTGGCTTGAGACTTCTCATAAGCATTTACTGATCTGTAATTCTTCATTATCATATATTTAATCCTCATTTCTCCATTTCAGCCCAGCATATCTCTACAAACTGACCAATAAGACCTACTAAGGAATGAGACCTGTTACATTTTGCATCTGGTTGTGCAGTACTGAACTGGTGTAATATTCACATCCTCAGAGAATGCACTTGTGTGAATCCTGATCACAAAGGTTTAATTGATCTTAACTCTGAGCAAACCACATCATTTCACAAGTCTAGAATGATTGGTTGACTATGTAGAGAGTTTCTTGACATCACTAGAACTGAGGGAAAGATGTTTCTTGACATCACTAGAACTGAGCAAAACCCAGTACCCAGTAAATGTGAAGACTCAAAGATTTCTATTCTCAGCCACTTTCCACAGTAAAAAATGTGTTGTCCTCCAATGACAGTGCCTAGGATCTGTGCCTGTGACAAGCTGGGGAGCATGTGCAATCACCACTGTTGGGATGGCCAGAGTCTGTAGTTCCAGATGGTGCATGTGGCTAAATGCATGCTCTGGGTTAAGGGTTTCAAGGTAGGATAATAAAAAGTGCTGTAGTGTTCACTACTACTGATGTCTTCATGTGCTGATTATAAGCTGTGTGCATTACTGTAGTAGCAGATATAGCAAATATCAGAGAGCAACTCTCAGGGTCACTCCCTTGTATGATACTGATATTGCTTCCAAAAAGGCTTGAAGTGCAGCACAATGCAGCAATAGTCACTGTTTTCATTGCAAGCGTGAAGCATAATTTCCTTATTTACCACTAGCTTGTCTTATCAAGGCCCTTACTAATCTTATTTGCAGACAAGTTAGGAAGAACTGGAGTGTTTGTCAGAAATATTCTGTCCTTGCCTAGGAAGAACAGTTCCACAATGACATAAAGGGTTTACTAATAAAATACTCCTCAACTGAAATATCCAAAGGGTGCCTATTATACTGATACTTTTTACTGCTTTTATAGATAGCCCTGAGGCACCCTTAAAATCAGGAGTAAAGGAGCTTAATTCTGAAAGGATCTGAGTACTTTGGCTCCCCACTTCAAACATATTTCTGTACCCTAGCACTACTGTGGGTATGTAAGTTCACTGAAATGATTATGAAGCTAAATGACAGAGTTTGACTAGATCACATAAGATATGTCTAGCATATATCATTTAACCAATCCTGAAATCTTGGCATGCATTTAGGAAAGAAAAAAAAGAAAAAAAAGAGTAGGCTTGTGGGTTTTTTTCAAAATACATAATGTAAACAAGCATTGAGCAACCAATACATTTGTAGAGAATGAAGAGTAACACCACAGAGAAAGTCAAAGAGATCTGAAGAAAGAGAATGAGGAACAAAAAGACACAGAAAGGTAGGAATAGAAGGACATTAACAAAACCTTTTGTGCTGGACAAACCACTGTGTTGAGTCATGCTGAAATGCCAGACCAATGCCAATAGTTTTACTGGCAACTTTAATCTGCAGATGAGTTTTAGAATCCTTAGCTTAAGCCTGTATGCAGTCATGCTAGAGAAAGCTGAATGTAGCATAGGAGCCCATCGAGATGTATCAGTATAAAGTCAGAGAAATGAGATTTAGAATGCAAAGGGTAGAATCTGAGGATTTTGTTCATAAGACTGTAATTTACTACTGACTGTGAAGTGAGGTACTACTCTATTACTGTATCCTCAGATTTTTAAAGATTACATCTTAGAATCACTGTATATCATTCTTTAAGTCTGTTTCTGTGGGATTTATTTTAAAAAAAAGCTTTTGATAGATTATAAATTTCTTAAACTCTTCTGAGAAGATCATTTATATTTTCAGCCAATATTGTTTCTAAATATTAAAGGCTTTTTGTTATGGTTTTGCCCCCCTCTTCTAGTGATACCCACTCTTCAATATGTGTGACAGGCAAGGGGTTCCTTATACTAACTCCCTTTTTATTACATACTACTTACACTTCAATGCACATGTAAATGTTCATCATTTCAACGAGTCCAGTTACCTTTTTGCTACCTACAGATGATTCTTTCAAAGTTGCTTTCTGGTCTCAGGGTGAAATCTTGACTCCATTGAAGTGAAGCACAGATATTGATAGAAATGGAATGCTATACTCTGACTTTTTAAAGTGCACAAATGGTATGGATTCATAAGGAGTGACTTTCTCAGAACTTTGGGAACAGCACACTTCAAGAAATTTCTGGAATTATTATGAGATGAAAACTCTTCTGACTGCAGAGCTGTATGCATCCAATGATTTCCTCTTAAATTCTCTTTCAGGATGATGTATCTCACTGGAAAATATGCATCATCAACTATGTGACATATTAAATCGAGATGCTGTTTGTGAAACTTTTAGGAACTCCTCCAGCCATGTTAGCATTTCCATAATCTGGTTAGGGCTGTTCCCAGGTAGACGCTACTGCCAGAGCACCACGCAAGACGAAGGTCATACATAAAACTCTGCCTTGATATAAAAGAGTTGCCAATCTGCTGGAATTTCCAAATAGGCACGTACAGACCTTATAAAAGCAAACAGTACAGGTCAAATTCTCAGATTATGTCAAGTCAGACTGTGCCAGTGTACATAAAAGCAGACAGCCCAGCTCAGACTTCGATTTCAGTGTGAGTGCCATAAAAGTTCTATGGGAAAAAAAAGAAGAGTCATCTTCCTGCAGACTTTATATAACTTTCTTTCATTCAGGTCTGGGAGACGTGTCTGAAATAGGCAGTATATTTTTGTTGTCCCAGATCTGTATGTGATAAATAATAAACTTACTTTTATTTTTCCTACTATTGTTAGTCCTTCAAGTCTATGCTCATTTTAATGGATTGCCACAAGGAAAACTTGTTCAGCTCTTAGTTCCTTTTGCTAAATCTGAAGTCTGGCATATTGTTTCCATGTTTATTGTATCTCATTGACTAAATATTAAGTTCTGCAAATGGTAGCATAGGTTTTGAGCCACAGCAGAGGAATGATGAGATTTTGCAAACAAGGTCCTAGAGTCCAAATTGCAGACTGCTGGGTTACATGCCTTCTGAGATGGAAAGATGCATTAAAAGCCTGCCTAATGTTTGTCTAGATGTGCTGCACAAGTGAACATAGCCAAAAACCTCATTATTTATAAAACAACAAAATTGCCCCAGTTTACTTCTCATTTTCCTTTGGCAGATCTTCCAATAAGATCTGGCTGTTAGTGGGGGTTTCCATTCATTCCTACAATGTTTTCCATAGCATGACATCTCAGCAAAGTGGAAGGCACATGACAATTTGGCTTTTTGTCTATGGCATGCCACCATGGCATTTCTCAATCAAAAGCACGGAGTGACATGCCTTTCTTAGAGCGTATGGCATGCAATGTGCAATATGTCAAAAAACACTCCTGCCTCTTCCATATTGTGTATTGTCAGATTCCTTTCTGTTGTATTGTTTTCTTCCACAAGCTATTAAATACAGCGGAAGATATTTTATATTTAGACTGGCCACAGGCACTGAGTAAATGCTTTTGCTCATTTAACAATGTGCTCAATGTGGGCACATTCTGCACTCTGGTAAAACCCTTTGCATGACATCACCCATGGGAAATATCCCTGAGCATGGTGGAACCTGGAAAACTTAGCTTTGAGCAGGGGAATTCTTGAATGACATCCTGCTGGCATCCTTACTGCTACGTGTCCCCTTGCAGTCAGTCGTTACTAGCTGTCATGCTGGCCCCTGGAGACAGCTGGAAACTGGCATGCTGAGGCAAAGCAGCATTTTGGTTGTTCTAGTTTATGTCAAGATATTGGCCAAGCCAGTCATGGCTGGCAGAGCTCAATGCTGCTGCAAGTCACTTTTCCATGCATCATTCTGCTGCATGTGTTTTGTATGCTAAGGGTAAAGCCATGGCTTTGGGCCATTTTCCAGACTCCAGTTAGTCCTTCTTTCCATTCCAAAAAAAGAAAGTCTCTATGATTTCAGGCAACATATTTTCGTAGGAGAGATCAGCACGATTATTCCTTCTGTTTGTTTAGCAGAAGCAAATGCTGCATCTGAACTGCAAGTCCAACGTATTCCAGAACATATTATTTACTGCTGGTCCCTCTGTTTTGATCTTTCATTTAGGCAACAAATGTACAAAACTCTCTTTTGGATGAATAGCACCTTATTGGTTAGGTAGTCAACATGACTATCATGTTCTGTTTATTCTGATAAGCTTTTGAAGTAAACTGTTGTCACCAGGTGCCCAACTGTGATCATGTGACTGGGTACCAGTTTCAGACAAGAGCATGCCTGCAATTACTATGTAGGCTAAACCCCCTCACTTTTGGTCTTATTTCATCCCACTGCATTTCTCTTCAGTTACATGGGTAGTTTATTTACCATAGCAGAGAAGCTGTTTAGCACAAAGCTTGCTGGTTTATATCTGCTGAAATTGGAATATTCTATTTTTGATAATACATTTTACAGGTACAGCAGGGATAGGAAGCTGTCTGACAGGGACCTTTTAATGCAGAAGATCAGCTGATTTCCTTAATGCCATCACTTTCCATGCTACATCACTTGCTTTTTATTGAAGTCCTTACATTATGATTCTGGTATTATTGGATCATTCTAAGAATGTGAGAGAAGTCAGGTTTAGTGTTTATTCAGCCTGCACTTCACCTAGCAATCCCTTCTGCCTCTCAGAAATCCTGAACTTTTTCATTAATGGTACAGGTTGATCTTGTTATGTTCTTGAGTTTGCTATTTCAGATGGCTGTTGGCTTTCAAAACTTTTCCAAGGTTTACAACATACTGATGTTGTTTTGTTGCACTAGGCAACACTGCTTTTCTTAAATGTTTAAAGTTGTAACATTTTCTTAGTTATAATGGTATTCCATGACAGAAGTATTTACTTCCTAGAGTAAATGTTATACAAGTTAGATAATAGTGAATTTCTGAGCCAGTATCAGAAGAAAAGGATAAATGTGAAGGTAGGTACTAAGGGATGCAAAAATAATGTTATTCTGATTATGTCTTAATGCAAACAAAGCTATTACACTTGCTTTTTGTTCTACCTTCGATGAGGAAAGCAACAGGAAAAGAACATATTCAGTGAGACACTTGATATGACTCAGTACCGGGGACTCACTCCAAGTGCCCAAACTGTCAGCCTGAGCATGTTGCTTACATGTAAGTCACTGCCTGGAAGCTGCAATGTGCACAAGCTGACAAAGAGCTGTTCCTCTGAGTGCAACAGGACCAGATCACTGGAAAGCTGAAATATGAAGACTTTTGCTGTTGGATAAGCCTCCTTAATAGAGAATCATAGAATCATAGAATCTATTGGGTTGGAAAAGACCTCCGAGATCATCAAGTCCAACCCTTAGTCCAACTCCAGTCCATTAACTAGATCATGGCACTCAGTGCCATGTCCAATCTGCATTTAAAAATCTCCAGGGATGGTGAATCCACCACCTCTCTGGGCAGCCCATTCCAATGCCTGATTACTCTCTCTGGAAAGAATTTTTTTCTTATATCCAACTTAAATTTCCCCTGGCAAAGCTTGAGCCCGTGCCCCTTTGTCCTATTGCTGTCTGCCTGGGAGAAGAGACCAACCCCCACCTGGCTGGAACTTCCCTTCAGGTAGTTCTAGACAGTGATGAGGTCACCTCTGAGCCTCCTCTTCTCCAGGCTAAACAACCCCAGCTCCCTCAGCCTTTCCCCATAGGACTTGTGCTCCAGTCCCTTCATCAGCCTTGTTGCTCTTCTCTGGACCTGCTCCAGCACCTCAATATCCTTCCTGAACTGAGGGGCCCAGAACTGAACACAAGAAGACTATAAATTCTCACACAGAGCAATGAATTTGAATACTGGGGGAAGAACTGACTTGCACTTTTTCTGTGTAATACAAATCATGTCCCTTACTGTCCATAAATGGCTCCAATAAGCATTCCTTATATATATGAAGTTGATTAAAAGTCTCTCTGAGACTTCCATGAACAAGGCCACTAAAGCTGTCTATTTATACAGACAGAAAACAAGCTGCTTCAACTAGAATTTCATGAGCTCACAAATGTTTCTCTCTAGACAGATGAGGTAGAAACAAATTCAAAAGGATTAATCTTTAAGCTTTCTGAATTAAAATGGCAACAGGTGTCAATTTTACATGCCTACTTTTGCAAAAACTATGGCATTATCCATTTGATTGATGAGAGTAAAAAAAGAAGTATTTTCTTTTGTCTCAAAGTTCTCTTTTGAATGATATTTTGGTAATGAACACATCTTTGTATCCTCAAAGATATTGTGGAAGTTGCTACTGTTTAGTGAGTTTCAATTTGACATATCTTGTCTATGTAAACATACTATATACATCACTACATAAATTTTCTCAGATGCAAATTCCTAAGTGAGAGATCTTGTCCTACTTTTCTCTCAAAAGGATCAGGACACCTACTTATGATTAAACTCAGAGCAAGAATTCACTAAAACAAAGTTAATGAAAAAATTTTAGTTATCCTAAATTAAGTCCATCTGTATTAGACTAACTACATAGGTAGAGTAGAACCTTTACATTTACCTTCCCGCTGGTTTTGGGACATGAAGTAGGACGAAACTAATCTTAGGCCTTGTATATTGCACCTTCTCAACCTGTTTCCTGTACCTCATCAATACAAAGGGTTTATAACTTCTGGAGGCTGCAGGTTTATTTTTATGCTGTGTTCCAGTGCTGATGGGTACAAGGAGGATTTTGAGCAAGTTCACTGCAACTGTGTTGGAAATCTCCACGGTTTGTGATGCTTCTTGGCTATCAAATGTTTATCTTGGAATAGTATTTAAGTCAAGTTACACAGTTTGAGATAGTATTTAGCTCAAAGTAGATACAGTTAGCAGCAGAGTGACAAACCAAGGGAGATTGCAGAGAAGCTCGCATTTGAGAGGAAAGCTCTGAGTATTCAACACAGATGTGCAGACAAAGCCAACTAACACAACCATACCAATTGCTAATTCCCCATCATCTGAAAAGCAAATGCTTCCCTGACCAAAATACCCACTGCTAAGTTGCCTAACATGAGAAATGTATTTGGTGTAAAGCTCCCTGCATGTAGGAGAACTGACTGGACAACTTTAATCCCAGATTTGAGCCCACGGTGAGGAATGGTGTCTTTTGGGGCTGGCAGAGTCTACCTTTGCACAATGGCATGGTTTTGCAAGCTATGAGATATCCTTTCTGCAGACATAGAGCCTTTAGGAGATGTTGACTGGGAGCATTTGAGAAAGCAGGGGAGTAGGAGCGCTGATGCCTC
Organism: Sakesphorus luctuosus; assembly: GCA_013396695.1. Classification (NCBI taxonomy): domain Eukaryota; kingdom Metazoa; phylum Chordata; class Aves; order Passeriformes; family Thamnophilidae; genus Sakesphorus; species Sakesphorus luctuosus. Next base: position 248,229 of record VWZD01011934.1, on the reverse strand, counting down.
CCCACCCTGGGAGCTCGTCCAGAATCCCTGGTGGGCTGCACGCCCGTGGCGCTGTCTGCAGAGGTGAGAGCTGCGGTGCCTGCGGCCGGCTCCCCGCGCTGGCACAGCCAGCCAACTGCTCCACGCATCTCTCCTCCCCCCGAGAGAGCCCCCAGGCCCCCATGGGGCTGCGGGGCGCTCCCGCATTCCCGCGGCAGCCGCGGCACCAGCACCCGCCCGCCCGCTGCGTCGGGCAGTCTGTACCCGTGCTGAGCCGTGCCTGCGGGAAGGGTATGCGGGAGCCACGGGGTCCCGCCGGCATCCCTCTGCCTCCTCCGGGGGCAGAACGCGGCTCTGCCCGCCCCCGCGCCTCCCGCCGCCCCCGGCGCTGCCCGCCTCGCAGCCTCTCGCCGCCCCTGCCCACCCTCCGGGCAGGAGGTGAAGCCGCGGCGGTCTATAAAAAACCCCCCGGGGCGGGAGGGAAGGAGGGAGCGGGACGGGAGCGGCATCATGGCCCAGTCCGTGTGGGGCTACGACAGCGACAACGGTGAGCGGGGTCGGGGCCACCGGGCGGGACGGGGCTGAGCCCGGCTGAGCCGGGGCGACCTTTCGTTTGCCTTTGTCCCTCAGGACCCGAGCGCTGGCACGAAAACTACCCCCTGGCCAAGGGAGACAAGCAGTCGCCCATTGAGATCAACAGCAAGGACGTGCAGCACGACAGCTCTCTGGCCCCTTGGCATGCGAGTTACGATCCTGGGGCAGCGAAAACCATTCTGAACAACGGGCGCACCTGCCGCATCGTCTTCGACGACACTTTTGATCGATCAGGTCTGTTTCTGGTTTGGTCTTTTGGAGTTGTTAGGTACCAAAAGTCCCGGTCATTAAAAAGCATCCTTTTGTATCCAGCCTGTGAACACCAGCAGAGAGAAGTCACTTGGGAATATAAAAAAGTTCTTTGTAAAATATATAATAATAATGAAATATATCTGTATGACACTGAAATATCATGATCTCTCTTATTTATCTTGATGAGATAATTGTTTTCTTGGTTTTGTTTGTTTGTTTGTTTTTAAATTTACCATTAGAGCTACCTGTTATTTTTCCATGTCTCTCATATGGAATCTAAACTATTTAGGGCCAGGATGTTATGTGTTTGTATGGTCCTTTGGTATTTATTACCACAGTTTCTACACAGTGGCCTCAACAAATCATAAATTGCACTTTTATTATCATAGAATCACAAAATGGTCTGGGTTGAAAGATCCTCTGGTTCCAACCACTCCACCACCACCACTTTCCACTAGACAATGTTGCTTAAAGCTCCATCTAACCTGGGCTTGAACACTGCCAGGCACAGAGCATCCATAACTTCTCCAGGGAACCTGTTTCAGTGCCTCAACACCCTCACAGTGAATGATTTCTTCCTAATATCCAGTGTAAGCATACTATCTTTCAGTTTGAAGATATTCCTCTTGTCCTATCATTAGCTGCTCTTGTAACAAGTCCCTTTTATAAGCCAGAATGCTCTTTCAGAAGTACTACATAAAATCAGTGCCACGACTGAAAGCATGGGAAGTAAACTGATAAAGAACGTTTTCACATGGTGGTCCTGCTCTGTCTTCTTTGCAGCTTCCTAAGGGCTGAAATGTTTTCACAGGCTACTCAAGAAGATGTCTGCCCAAGAAACTGTGTTGGAGAAAGACTCCGATTTGGCCAAGCAAAGTGCAGCCCTTGGTGCAGCCCTTACTCTAAATCATCTTCCCTTTGTTCCTTCCCTGCCTCTCCCCTCCCCATTGTCTCTCTTGTTGCTTTAGGCATCCAGTGTGTACTTTCAGTCCTGGCTGCCCTGACATTCTGGAGGCCGCTGCACAGTAATTTAGGACTCAAGCATTTCATAGGAATGTGTCTGATCAGAATCAAATACAGTGTTTGACAGATCTGAAAGACCTCATGAGCAAGAATTTCATAGACATTTTATTGTCTTCATTTGTTGACTTCTGCAGTGGCAAGAGATGAGGATAAGTAGATGTCACAGATCCCATTTTAATTGGAAAAAGAAATGCAGCATAAAGATAATGCTTTTTTCCAATCACACGGAAAATTATGAATTTCTAAAAGATTTGGTTTTATGCTAGAGGGATTTGTATACTGTTATGAAGTACTGTTTTCAAGTGCTTCACAGTATTTGAGCTCTGGAAAGGGCCACCTGTAAGAAATGACTTCTAAATGAGACTCCAACTCTGATACTGACTTAGCTTGTAAATGTAGGTAGATCACAAAAATTCAGCTTGTGAAAGTCCCTGCCTCCCATTTATTCCACTGTGAAATGGCAAGCAAATACTTATGAGGAGTTGGGCTTTAGAGTCTATGCTTTATTTGTCCTATACTAAGAAAATCACAATAATAATAATGATGATATGAAATGTTTTCCATTGAAGGTTTCTACAGAAGGTTTACTCAATACCATATTGAGTTATGATAATTTATTCATGTACAAACAAAAAATAAGAGGAACTGCATGCCTAAAACTGAACAGTGTTTTTTTCCTGGCCCTGCCCTCGATGGTTGTGACACCTACCAACTAAAAAGAGAAACTGCAAAGTTAAACCTCTTGCTCTGTGTAGGTATTCCAACACATATGACATCAAGAATTCATTTGAGACCATTGGGCAAAAGAGGATTTATTATTTCAGTGTTAACTTTGAACTTCAAAGCTATTGGTAGAAGTTCAAACTTGAATGCTATTTAAACAAGGTTTTCTGGCACTGCAGTCGTGAACTACATTATCAGCTTTCTGTGTAAGGAAAGACGACTCATTCCAACCTTAGGTAATGAATGAAAAATACATTTGAGAGCTTATCCTCTAAGCAGTCCCTGCTCAAAAAGAATCTCCAGGCTGAAAGAGCAGGTGTGATATTTTGAAAGTCAGAGTTGATGTCAACTGTCAGACTGATGCATGGTCAGCATTATTTGGCTAAGGGCAGCAAAAGTAACAGCTTCTTAATTTGTTTCATTGGTGGCTCAAGAACAAGTTTTGTAACTCATGTGATGTAAACTTTATTGTCTTCCCTGACTTTCAAGAAATAGANTTTGAAGCAGCATTGTTAAGTTGTCTGAACTGTAAAAGGTATTCCAGTCATGGACTAGAGATACTCCTCAAAGCACCTCTGGGTTAATTTAACAGTCTTAACCCCAGTTTTTTAACAACAGACCCTTTCTTGACAGGAATCATCTGTGAATATCTTCCTTCTCTCTCCACACCAGGAACTATGGTGTGTCCTCTTGCCAAGAGGAAAAGGGGCTTGTTGGGCAGCTGGGGTTTGATTCTGTGCTTTACTCTCAGCAGCATCCACAGTTTTGACATCAAGCAGAACTCCTGAGTGGTAACAGAACTTAGCCCCAACCGTGTAAACTGGGGAGCGTTGTGACACCCCACTGCAATTGGCTGGAGTTAAAGGAGGTTCTCCCGTGTGTCCCCGTTCAGTGACTGTGCGTGCCAGGGCTTTGTCGACTGGTGCTGACACAGGTTGTCCCTTGCAGTGCTCAGAGGGGGGCCACTCACTGGAGCCTACAGGCTGCGGCAGCTGCACTTGCATTGGGGTTCCTCTGACGACCACGGCTCTGAGCATGTGATAGATGGGGTGAAATACGCAGCAGAGGTAGGACTGATTTTCAGTAGTGATGTTCAGTGCTAACTGGAATTCGACTGATTTTGCATCTGAACAGATCAACTGTGCTCTCTTTGGAAGTATTTAGTTATTGATTTTTCTCTGTGAAACTTGTGAATATTCCTTAGCATGCAGTAGGATAAGTTGCATCTACTGACAAATGCAACAAGTATATCTTTGCAATTATATACTAACACAGACTCTTTTCTTCAGGCAAGAGCTTTTGCTGATAGTTTAGAATGTTTTAGAAATTTTTGTGATAAACCAATCTGTTATTTCCAAATAGGAAGATCTGTCTTCAGCTGCTGTTTTTTGGCTTTTAGCTGTTTCTGGTATAGCTTGAGTTACCAAGTTAGTTTCACTAACGGACAGAAAAATGCACTAAAAAGCACATTTCACAATTTGACATTCAAAATTAGATCCATCTTAAAACTACTGGCATGTTTAATTTGTGAATCTCTTTAAAATAACTGGGTTTATTTTCAGGAACCATGGAAACCAGATTTTTTTTTTGTCTTTAAATGTAAACTCCTGTGGGACTGTTGTCCAAATTTGCTAAAATTAGATTGCTTTAGGCCCTGAAGACTTCTTCAGGTCATAAATATAAGTGAATTAGCTATTGATGCTAGTGAATTACTAGCAAATATTACTTTCTTCCTCCATCTTATTTGAGAATAGGCTCAAAATACATTTACCTATGCCCACAAAAATCCTGCAGTAGTGTTTTCCTACCTTACACCTACACCTTCGAGGTACAGAGCTTAGAAGGGCCTTGCCCACCTATCCCAGGACAAAACAGAGGCAGATACTTTCAGGATCAGTGTGCACAAACATTGCACAGATGACTGTGGGTGATGGGTTGGGAATTTTTTTTTTCTGTACCTTAATCACAGCCAAATTTTGCTAATGCTCTACTTTCTGTGGCCAACTAAAAAGAAAAATTTTGCTTCCTCAAACTATTTCTTTGTTAGTTCAAATGCAAAGTTTTTATATTACTTCTGTTAGCAGTACTCATATATATATTGACAGGACAAGAAAGCCTGGAATGTATGAAATTTTGCTACATTGCAACCAAAGATATATGGTTGTTCCACCTTTATCCTTAGCAATGAAATTCTTATCTTTAAAAGAAAAGAAACAGATAGATTAATTTATATTCATGGAAAATTTGTTGTCGTTTTAAAATAAACATTCAAAAAAGACTTTTTTTTTTCCCCATCCTGTATGGCCCTAAGTTAAAGATTGTACTTAAGCTGAGATTCCACACTTCTGGTTGCAGCATTTGTAGCTATATGCATGAGCTAGAGATTTTCTGGACACAGATGTAAAACTTTGAAATATATCATTTTGAAAGTAGACATGAGAAAGAAATGCCAGATTACTATCCTCACTCCTTTCCAGTACAATGTGCTGAGAGTAGCAAGAGATACAAAACAATAATGTATGCAGCACATACAGCCCAGTGCCAATCCTTGAGCTGACATCTACATAACCTGAAGATCTAAAAATGTACTGGAGATGAAGTGAATGTCAGTAGGTATTTTATACACTGCACGTGTGTATGTTCATGTTCTTGGGTTAAACTATTTATAGTTGCATTGTCTGATTATTGTGGGGTAAACTTCATTCTCATGCTTAAAGGCAAAGCAATGCTTCATAGAAAGTGTGAGGATATAGAAGCATGGGAACAGCAGTAGGAAATACTTACATATAATTTTCATTTTCATGTCCAATCCTTTACTTAATATGTACCAGAAACTTTTCTTAATTTAATTTAAGGTGAAGATTGTGCTGTTGGCAATTTCTTGTATTTATAACTAAGGTTTCATTGATTTTTAGTTACATATGGTGCACTGGAATCCAAAACATGGTAATTTTGCTGGAGCTCTGAAACAACCTGATGGTGTGGCTGTTGTGGGCATTTTTCTGAAAGTAAGTGCAAAATATTCAGTCTTTATAATTTTCTGTATTTTTCATCTTCCTCTAGTGCCAGGGGAAAATGATCCCATTGGTTTTTTTCTGCACGGCATCATTTTGTAAGGAAACACTAAAGGCAATGTACAGGCTGAAATCACACATGCCCTTGGGCCCTCCAGATTCCATGCACTAAACTGTTCAGAGCCAACTTCTGACACCATTCATGATACCAGCGGTACAGGGGGTATGGAACAAGAGACACACAACTTAAAGCCTGAGACACCTTCTAACTTTGTCCCTGATAGCTGAGCAGCCCTTTGCTGTGGTGTGTGCTGAGGAGGACAGTCAGCATCGGAGGAGTGTTTCCCATGGCCTTTTGTCCACTAGCAGGTGTTGCATCTGCCTGTCAGCAAGGTTATGTTGACTGATTCCCTTCCCTGGTCTCTGGTTGATTCCCACATAAGCTGGGAATCAAAATGACTTCAACGAAACCACTCCAAAATTAAATAATTGATGGTAAAAGAAGTTCACTGAACATTCTGACCTTGAAATACAGTAGCTTTGTAATAAAATATTGTACCAGTATTTCCCAATTGATTTTTTAATAATTTTAACAGAAAGAAAGCAATCTTAGTATCAAATCTGCATGTGGTCTAGGACACTGAGAAACACTAATAGGCATACAGGCAAATAGTGATAAATTATGCAAACTTCAGCTATGTGGCTGTCCTTTTTATCTGCAGGTGAGTATTTCAGCTTGAACACACCATCAGAAAGTAGGTTTCCTTTTATTGTTTTATCACTTGTAAGTGGCATTTGTACAAGCAATACCAAGTGGATGTAATTAATTTTGCTGCAGTGTCCCCGGATAGACTAGATACAATGCCATTTTAATTCTGTTATACTGTGAGCCAGCCTGACCTTTTCTCTTGTGGTTAGTTTAAACTGAAGGTCAGCACCTGTCCAGATTCTACCCTATGAGTATGTCCTTCAGTTATTCTTCCTTTGTCATTTCTTTTGGTCTATTTGAGGCTAAAGCATTATCTTATAAAACACAGATTATAAAGCATACCACTGTGTTCCTATTAACCATGCTAAGGTCAGCTAAAAGGTCTAGAAAAGTAGTGTCACTTAATCTTCTCTGGCATTGTTTCTCTCTTTCCTTCTTGCTCTTTGGCAAAGGAGCTGTTGGGTTTTTTTTGCCGAGTTTGTCATGTTCTATTACTGGGGTTTGGAATACTGCTAAAACAGGATTGAATTTTCTCCTGAAGAGTTGAAGCTAATCTATTTTGGAAAAAAAACATGGCAGCAACAGCACATCTTATGCATACTGTCTTCACTCTTCTGGGATGCAGAGCCATGTCAAAGCTTAGGAAGTGCAAAGCATCAGGAACATAAGCAATAAAGTGACCTCATAGCTTGAGGACATCAAAACACGAATCTCATCATATGCCTTGTGTCAAGTCTGATCTAACTGCATATGTGCTGCAGAACATTTGAAACGTCTGCAGGAACTCCAGCTCTTCAGACAATCAGCACTTTGCTGAGTGCTCATACATCTCAGAGTGGTTGTGGGTTGCTTTCAAAGCAGGAGCCAAGGGCAAGGCCCTGGAGAGTGTAGATGACACTGTCTGAGTGTGCGGTTCATTCCTCAGACAGTCAGTGATGCCTTGTAAAGTCCATCAGCACATGTTCCAATTGCAAAGCCAGTTACATCAGTCTGCTATTTTTGCTGTTCTTTAACACTTGCAATTTTCTGTCACTCTACTGGATGCTCTGAGAGTGCTGCTGCTTAATGTGACAGATGGGATGTGCTGAATTTCTTTCAAATACTCTGGAGCATGATGAAAATGATACAGTAGTTGTGCTTTGCCTTACAGGTTGGAAAAACTCCCAAACCAGAAATGAAGAGAATTCTTGAAGAAATTGATAACATTAAGACCAAGGTATCAAAAGAATTTTTGTGATACAATGTAGCTGAAAAGTGGCAGAAGTAGAAATCAGTTCAAATTCATTTTTTTTGTATTATCTTGATGCCTAACACTAACATCAGAGGTGATGCACTGGACTGTGAGGCAGGATACTTTCTTTTACTTAGTTAAACACATAGCTCCTCACTTCTGTAAGTATTCTTGGTGTAGAGGATTTTTTATCAATCCTTGCATGCACAATCAGTACTCTTATTGGTTTTGCTCTGTAACAATATGCTAATGTTCATATATTAAGAAGAAATGAAAAGCTTTTTGAATCTGAGGGCAGCAGTGGCCAAAACAAATGTGTATAATGGAGTCAGAAATTTATTTAGCCTGAAATGAGAACAAACTAGTAAACATGATGGAGCAGGCTCCCAGTCAATGTAGAGGAGATTAAAATATTATTAGTTTTAAAATGGAAATGTATTTATAAAAGGGATTACATGGTGCAGGGATTTCTGCACCAGTCCAAAGTTCTCTCTTGCTGTGATACCAAAAAAATGGCAGAGCAAACATATCCTAAACCATTTTCCAGTTTAATTAATGATCTAAGGCTCACAGTCCTTACCTATTCTATAGATACAGCTGCAGAGAATTGCTATATTCCATCTACTGTTATTCAGCATTATTATTGAATATAAAAATAATCTCTAGGTATACTTTAGCAATTCTAATTCATGATAAAATTTTTGCTTCTAATAATTCTGAAGTCCCATTTTATTTTGACCTTCAACATCCCACCAGATCACTGGGGCTGAACATTACAAATTTGAAAGCATTTTCTTGCAAATTTAGCAAAATTTGTTGCATTTAATTTATGTATGGATGTACTGCCATTGATTTGCAGGTCTGAGCCTGAAATCTGTTCTCTCCTAACTAAGAGCTGTATAATTTTTCTCTTTTCAATATTTTCTTGGTCTTCAAATGCAATTCAGTTCTTTCTGCTGAGGGAACTGAAGGTTATTTGTTTTTTCACTCTACCCATCGCTCCCCTTTTGTGTCAATAGTATCTGTCTTGTTACAGATTCGGCTTTCTCTCATAATTTCTGTATCATTTTTGGCCATTTACATGCTGAAGAGCTTTGCCACAGTTAATAAAAAGTTGATCAATCATCCTATGAATCTCTGTGTCATACAATGATGACAAGATGGCAGTGATGTCCACTCCACTGCATTCTATCTGAGACTGCTTAACTGGAGATTTTATAACTTCTAATAGAAAAAAAAAAACAACCTAGAAGTCTGATTTCCTATATACAGATATTCTCTGTAGTGGTTCTGGAAAGAGCAACAGTTGAGGAAAAGCAGAGAAAGATAGGTGCATATGAAAATAACAACTGCTTGTATTTTCTCTCATTTTATTTCCTTTCCTGTAATCACATTCATTTGATCAGACTACTTATTTTTCAGGAAGGATTAATGGATGGGATCACTGGTGTACTTATTGCACATACAGTTTCAGTTGCTTTGATGCATTACAGGCAGAGAAGTTTTTGGACACTCTATTAACTGAAAAATCACAATTTGTTTTGTGAAGTTATTTGTAAACTCATATTGAACTTAGGGAATAATTTTTTAAGGAAGATATACTTTGAGACTTGATGTTATTCTTTCTAGTCTTAATTTGTGCAAAGATGGATGGAAAAGATTTCAACTGGAAAAGATTTCTCTGTTCTGATCTAGAGAACACTTTCCATGATAGGAGAAGGACATAGGAATAATAGATTTTTGCTTTCCAGAACTGCATCCTAAGTACCAGGGAAATGAACTGAATTTCCTTGGTTAATTTTTGTTGTCCAGAGGGAACAGGGAAGACTCATCACAGTCCTGTGGAGATATTGTCCTATTCAGTGGCAAACTTATCAGGAAATGTTTTCTGGTGTCTGCTGCTCTTGTGGTAATCACTCTTTAGTTGTTAAGGTATTTAGGACCCAGTACTCTTCCATGAAATATTTTAATTTTCTACATTAACTGTAATAGTGCCAACAAAAAGACAGAGAGTGTCACCATAACTATGTAATTAGAGCACAGTTTTGGCAGGAGAGATGTGCAGATTTAAATTCCTTCAGATAGAAGACTGTAGCAAATCTGGGATAAATGCCGGGCCACCATTCTGTTGGGTAAAAAGGGTAACAGTACTTGCATTGCCACAGTCTTTGACTTTTATCCCAAGCAACCCAAAATAAAACACATTTTTAATAATTCCATAAGAGAAAAATATAAAACTGTATTTGCTTTGGTCCCACACAATTCAGTTTGTAATTTCTTTTAATATATTAATGTAATCAAAATGTCAGCTATTATTAATTGCCAGGAAAATGCTTGACAGGAAGAAAAGGAGAGTGATTTCTTGCATGAATCTTGGTATTTAATTACTTCCTTTATAATAACATAGATACTGATGTCTTTTAAGATGCATATTCCTGGAGTTACTGCAGATTTTTTTTTCTCTCTAAGGGGAAAGAAGCTCCTTTTCAGCACTTTGATCCTTCAATTCTTTTCCCCAAATCTCGGGACTACTGGACCTACCACGGTTCATTCACTACACCTCCCTGTGAGGAGTGTATCACTTGGATTCTCCTGAGGGAGCCAATTGAAGTCAGCTCAGACCAGGTAAACTCCAGCTAGTTCTGCACCTCTTACCGGTTCTCAGCAGTGTCTCCGTATGCCAGATTTGCGAGCCCTGCATTACCTTGCTCTTTTTGATAGGGAAAGCTTTGGCTGAGGACTCTGAGAAATGGCCTGCAGATTGGACCCTTAAAATGGATTGTAAAACTGACCTTGAGAATCAGGCTTCTTGCTGGACACCTCTTGGAATAGCTTCATCAGGAAGGTTGTTGGGATCCTCAAAACCTCATAAAGCAAAAGTGTCCCCGAGCCACAAAGTTTAGTCATCACAGCAGCCTCAGTTAATTCTGTGTATTTCACCATTAAGTAGCAAGTGAGACTACCATCACACTGGTTTCCCAGTTTAAGAAATTGCTGGTCCAGACCTTGACTTCCTAAAAGCTGTCAATGAGAAGGATCAAACTACTTAGAACCTGCAAAAAATTGTATTCATAAAGCTCAAATGTGCATTTACACAGAAAAAAAAAAAAAAGGGGAAAAAAAAGAGAGAGCCTGTCTGGATAAGGTGACTTTTTTAGTTCTTATGTTAAAAATTTTGGTTATTTAAATTATTTTCTGCTTCAGCAGTACAAATCAGGGTATATCCTTTTTATTGATTTGGCTGTTTTCAGAATAGATTTATTTTGTATTTCAGTGAAAAGTTAATTCACAAAGCAGCACTGAAGTTAATTTGGAGAACAGCAGCTAAGTTCTGAGTTCATGGTTGAACTTAATAATCCAAGTTAAATACATTATTCTGCCTTACAGAACAAAATGTGAACTTCTGCACCAGCTTTTTCTATCAGACTACCTTGCATAGATGCAGATGAGCATCCTCCGTCAGAGACAGATGATCGTCACTGTCATTGCATGCTTGTCGTTATATAAGAAAATTCCTTTTCCATATCTGAGTTTGTGCTAGGCATTAAGGTACACAGTGCTTCCACATGGACACTTTAATTTTTCTTCTTTGCAGATGGCAAAGCTCCGTAGCCTTTCGAAGAATGGTGAGAATGAACCTGTGAACCCGCTTGTTGATAATTGGCGCCCACCTCAGCCTGTGAAGGGCAGGATAGTGAGAGCTTCATTCAAGTAAAGTCTCAAGTCTTGCTCTGCTGAACCTGCGTGAGGAAATCCCTGTATCCCAAAGTATAGTTAGTTTTTGCTGTCTATTGCTTTTCCTTGGGATCCAGGTCTGTGTTTCTCAGCTTGAAATTCTGAGTGGCAAACTGAATCTGATTTTGAAAACAGAAAAAATACTGTATGCAAATTCTAAGCTTAATAAGGAGTTGTGAGATATATATGATTCTTGACCACAACTGCCTCAGCATTTGTGATGGTGTCACTTCTCTGTCATGTGGTCTTGGAAAAAAAGCATGGGCTTAGTTTCAATATGTAAAAATCCTTTCAAAGGAAATATAGTAAAGGCAGAAAAATTAACCAGTAGCTCAGGAAAGCAGGAGTAACAGTAGATGGACAGGAGGTAAAATATCTGTTCCTACAGTGTCTCTAGTGATCTTCCTAAGATATCCCATCCCCAGTGCAGACAGCCAAAGAATAAGTAGTCCTTTAACATACCAGATTTTCCCTTCCCTCTCTTCTTCATAGCTTGTTATCCAACATTAGATTAGTATTCTGGGGGTACAGTCAGGCATACTCAGCTTCTGTATGTGAAGAAAAAAGAGATCTTGTGGTTATTTCAGCATTTGCTGTCTTTGCCACGTCCTGCTGCTCCTGATGATCTTTTTCTCTTTCACTGCTGCTGTTACTTTACCCATCCAGTTCAGAGTCCTGCCGGTATCATGTCACCTTGTATTTAGTACAGGAGCTTTAGTATTGCTGAGTGGGTACTGCCTTTTTTCTGCTGCCCTACACTGCCTCCCAGAATGACGAATTTTAGTTTTGATGCTCTGCCTGTTTTTTATATTTGACATCTTAGCCTGCATATTAATGGTTTCAGCTGTTCAGGGATTTTGTTTCTTATAGAAAGGATTTTGTGAATGATTCATATGTGTGATTTGTCATTCCTACTACTGAAAAATCCGGGTTAAGTCACCTAAGTGACTTGTTTATTGTGATTCTGTGTAGCTGGAGACTATGAATGGACTCTGGTTGGCTCTGTTCCTTTCTGGTTAGGCACCACAGCTTGCACATATGATCCAAGCAAGGAATCGTTGGCACCCAGAAACTTTTAAATCAATTAACTTCCCCTGTCCATCGTATAAACTTTATCATTTCAGTGTAACACAAGTACCATCTAGGTTGAATCCACATTTTAGTAAAGACCTTCTACTTTATATTCACCATCAGGGTGATTATTCTGTATTGTACATACAGACTGGGTGGTCAAAGGTATTGCATAAATCCTTCTGCAAAGGAAACTTCTGGTCTGTGTTCCTCTAACCCATCAGTAGGTAGCTGTGGACGTTCTAGAAGATGTTGCTATAAACATGTTCACAGCAACATTTATAAGGCATATGTCAAAGTTTGAAAAAAGCATGGTTACATATGGCTGGAATAGGCATGTCCTAGTTCTTCTTAATTATTTCACTTTCCACCTTTATGAGAAAAATGGTGCTCCAACAGAGAAGTAATGAATGGGTAAAACTGAACAAATTGTGCTGGTATCACCATCACAATTCAGTGAGAATTCAGAAATGAAACTGAGGGTAGTTTCATTTGTATTTGTACAATCCTTTGTATTCATTTAGAAATGTTCTAAGAATAGCTGAAGTCCCATTGAAAATGAATATTTCAGTTTATTAACAGTGTGTTTTCCTTAGTATAAAGCACTTCCTTTTTAAAAACTAAGTTCTTGTCAGCAGAAGCTACAGTATTGATTAAATCTGGTTTACAAATGTTTTTGGCATTGGCTTAATCTCTTAAGAAGATCAGCTCTTGATATTATGAGTGCAGCACTTAAAACAGTATTGATTTTAAGAGTCCCTCAGATTTCTTTAAACTCCTGAGTCTGTACATCTTCTCAACAAGTAAAAATGTTACTACAGAAAGCTCATAAGCAATTTTTTTTCTACTGTACTATCTTTTACATGTACAATTTCTTCTCATATCCATATGCAATTGATGTTGGCGATAAGAAAATTTTAACACAAATAACTGAGGCAAGAGTTTGAGTCTTTCTGCCATCGACTGTGATGTTTTAATCTCTTGTTATTGGGGCAATAAAACAAGNCTTGTAACACAATGGGGACAGACACTCCAGTAGTTTTTAGCTGTTGGCTTTAAATTTAAAATCCCACCCTGGTTTCGGTGTATGTGATCAAACAGATCCTCAAAAATATAAGGATCATACAGCATCACTTATTCTCTGTTTTTCGGTACAGTGTTTATTTCTTGCCTGCATGCAAACATTCTCTTACATA